>KE525352.1:2138100-2171324 GCA_000441895.2 Anopheles sinensis | reverse complement strand
GATTATTGCTGATCCGGATGATTAAGTTTGAGCCATATATTTTGATTCCGGTGTCGATTGACATCGGCCGACAATTCGAAACATAATAGAGTTAGTTCAACTCGTTATGATAAGGCTTGTTGTTGATTATTCGCTGTTGGACAAATGGATGCCGGATTAGATTAGATTTGATGGAAACATATTTTTTCTGTCCTAAATTAAATCTGCTTCGGACGTTAAAAGTGTGTTTAATTAATTAAACTGAAAATAAGCCTACCATCCGTTGCACGAAATAATATTTTGGCCGATGTTAAATGGTTGATTATAATCACCATGCAAATCCAACCATTGCTGCTTAAAGCCAGCTTGTAAAAACATTCAAGAAAAAAAACCGTGGAAAACGGCGCTGAATAGCTTTTGTTTATGGGTTTGTTTTGCGTACTTTCATGGCTGTTAAGAATCGCGTCGGAAAATCACACTACCCAAAACGAAACCGCACTTTGGAGCAAGTGATTTGTTAAACGAGACTGTCACGAGGGTGTCAACGGCAGTTTGTCTGCCCGACACGGCTTGACGGAAGCAGGCCAGCCCTGCCACGGCACTCGGACACCGACCTTGGCCAATGTTTCCCAGGTGTGACAGTTTTTCTCATTCTCGCACCCCAAAATCCGACAGTTGATGGTCGGCGGTAGCGAGAGATTAGCCCCCATGGACCCGCGAAGGACGACCATGGTTTTAGCGGAAAGAGGACGCAAAACCGAAAACCACACCGGAAGTGGCCGGATGCGGGTGCATGGATTCATATTTTATTTTCGCACTTTATTTCGCCACTCTTAGCGACGCGAGCATCGGATGGACAAACAGGCAACGACGGCCACCCCTCAGACGATATATAAATGGTAAAAAGTTATTTGCGATTTTATCTGCCTGCCCAATTTCCGCCGACTTTGGGGACGCGGAAAACAATGGACCGTGCGCCATGCCGCTTGTCGGGGGAAATTTTGGTTCTTATTTTCTCGCGCGCTCGAACTCCAAGCAAAGTTCAATTTTGTCGCCTCCATAATGTTCCCAGGAGCCGCCAAAGTGGGCGATTGAAAATGGAACCTTCAGCCAGTAAGCGGACGACGATTGGTTGTTTGGCCTCCGGAAAACGTGTGGCCCTCCCTCCCGCCTCCCCCATCCCAGGGAGGAAAACACTTCTCGAGTATCACAATTAAATGGCAATGTTTATGAACGATCGACTCTTCTGACGGCCGCCGATTGAAAAGTGATGCCGGGCGCGATTTCGTCGAGGGAAAATTTATCGTTTCCGCTCAGGTGTTGGGGAAGTTCTTGAGCTCTGGCATCGAATCTGGCCATCGTTGGCAGCCGTTAGCCGTCAACAAAATTGACATAAATCCACCGGCAAGGAAAAAAAACACAACCCCTAAAATGTATGGATTTCATCTCGGAATCCAAATCACTCAAACGTTATGCCAATCGTAAATAATAAAGTGTGGAGCTGTGGCGATGACATTCCAGCACGATGATGCAAAGTGGCATTAAATTTTATACTGGGTAGATGAAAAAAATAAGCTAAAAATGATATTGCCCGCGAAATCGGCTTAGCTCGATGGTCGGCTCGTTGAGTTTGGTTTTATTTTTGGATTATGTTTATGGATCTATGATTTTCGTGGCACTAAACATAAAATGTTTGTTTTCCGCTTCGCGCCTGATTTCAGCGCGATGCATTGGTTTAGGCTCGTTCGATTGATTGGTGTCAATAGAATTGGGTAAAAATATCTACTTAACTTTAAAAGCTAACGAGCGAAAACTTTAAAGTCAGGGAAAGGACTTTTACTGAAGGAAAATCATTTATTCTTAATTTTTATTAGTCATCCTTTTAGTTCCCATTGTAGCAAGCCTAATTACTTCGACGAATCATCATTTTAGTCGATTTTAGCAAATGCTCACACGTTCGGAAATAACTCCAGTTTAATCCAATGTTACATTCAACGGTCGGGTTGGAATTGTACTTGCCATTCAAATTGCTGAAACAATAGTTTAAAACGCTGCATCAGTTAACTAAAAATTATAAACCTTTCCTCAATCGAGAACACCACCATACCTTTTCGTGCACCATGGAAACTTCCAATACCACCATCCACCCTGATGTAGCGAGGCACAGGTCAACTCCGAGCTGCCCCCATTGGTCGCAGCACCTTGCGTCGAGAATGGTGCACCTTCTTGAAGACGCAACGCATCTCCGGCGGTTCCCGAGTACTCGCCGAGCGATTTGATTGCGTACCGTTCCGATTCACTTCCGATCCGAAAGTGGCTGTAATGTGCATGTGCAATCACACCTTCGAAGTCTTCCAGCACGATGAGCAGCTCGTGTTGATGCCGCCGCAGCAGGTCGTAGAGCTTTTCCAAGCCCAGCCAGTGCTCACCATGCGGGTTTCCGAATCCGTTCCGGTACTCCGTCCAGTTGCGCTGGAAATCCGTCGATCCATCGAACCGACGCTGGATCGGGGTCCACAATGTCTCCCGAAAGACGCCAGGATGGTTGACAACGTACTGCAGGTGGTTCGTTTCATCCTTCACCAGCCGGGTGATGCGTGTAACAGTTTGCTCCTGTGCACTTAGGACATTGTTTTCATAATTTTCGATTCGAGGTAGGAGCGTTTCTTGGATGAGCTGTTTCACATCCGAAGTGTTCTGCTCGCAGGTACGTTCGACGATGCTTTCCAAGCCACTGATTCTTGTGGAAATATCCCCAAGCTTTTGCTCGAATGCAGTTTTTGCACTATTTGCAAGATCTTCAATCCTAGAGAGTAGTTTTTCTTCGATTCTAGCAATGAGCTTTGCCTCTATACGGGATTCGAACGCAGCAAGGTGTGCCTTTAACCATTCGGACCCTTCAGGCTCTTGTCCAGTCGTATGCTCACTGTTGCTTCGGCTAGGAAATAATCCACAAAACACCACAAAAATGAGCACTTTTACTATGTTTTTCACCATTCTTTGCTAAAGCACTTCTATTCTCGGTTGATCTGTCCTCTGGTTTAATGCGTATTAAAGAAGATCTTTCCTTGGTCAATTCCGTAGCACAACTGACAAACTGATGCGACAATAACAATCCTTATCAGTATTTAATTTTGTTCTCTAAAACTCCCAGTTTGGTTCTGCTTCTACTTCCAATCGTCACTCACGATTGCGTTATCAATTGTGATTCATCCCAGTTCCTCTACATTCCTCTCGAGATGTGTTAAATCTTGCTTTTCTACTGAATCAGAATCATTTTCCCTTAACTTTTCCATGCGTGAATAACCACAGCTCAACTGTTAAAACGTTGCCGCGTGTCCGCTCGATTGCTCTCGAACTTTTCGGTGTCAGGATAAGGAATGCCGTTTCCAATGCCCTCTATTCGCTTTGGCATCGGTCCAATGAACGGGCACTCCACCGGCATAGGCCGGTATGGTTGCGAAAATATCGCCACAGCATCGCTTGCGCGGCGCTGCATGTGCCCTGCCCAAGGAGTCCAACGCACGATGATGGTTGCAACTCCACCGAGAACCGATGGAAGTGGACGCGCTTTACACGAGCGGTGTGGCGAAAGTCGGAGGCCCCGGACACGGGTTTGCCAACATTTGTTTCGGGGTGGACGGATGATTTATGCGTCTTGTTATGGGAGCGTCTGGGTTCGTGGTCGAACGTTTTGGGGTTGGGTACGGTTCGCTGCATGCCAGCATGGACGTTTGTCGGTTAGGCTTTTATTCGTTCATAGGGGAGCGGAGATGCAGCAGCGCTGTACGGACGGTTCCCTCTAGGGTTGTCTACACCAGGTCGATCCACAAGAACAGTTGCAGTCTTGGATCTGGGTGTTTCTGCGTTTGATGGCGCAGAGAGACTTCTAAAGAATTGCATTTGCACTCCTTTACCAGTGAAAAAAACTTGCAACATTATTCACTAGTTATCTCGTTTATTTTTGAGGTGAAGACATTTTGAGGAAAACACAAGATTTCGATTTTAAAGCGCTTCATAACGCATCTAAAAGTATAATAAATAAATTACAACAAGTTTATTTTAAAGAAAAAACGATAAAAAATATAAAGATGTGTTAAAATGTTGTGTATTCCAATGCGACCCAAACCCGTACATAATTTGAATAAAAGGCCAGAAGTAGTCACTCGAGCCACGGTTCAAAGTTAAGTAAACCTTCAGAAAGCTATTCCATCGCAGTAGGGATATAAATTGGAGGCTAATGTCCACGGCTCGTTATGGCCACCCGCGCACGACATTCAAATTCGTTCAGTTTCGATTCCGGCCATCGGATAATCGATTATTGGGTACACCAACCTGTTCTGACGTTCCCCGTTTTATCCACTTCCGAGTGCTTGCGCGATGCAGGCGGCCAGGAACCGGCAGCAAATGGGGGGCTCAGTACCGCCCCAAAAGCAAACCCGCGGTGGCTGTTAAACGATGGCGTAACGGGCATTTGCTCCAAATTTGAGTTTTGCATCCGCGCTTCTGGTGAGTCTGTTCGTGCGAGGAGTACTTTCACTTTTGGGGCATCGTACTGCACTTTTCTGCATCGTTGTTGGTGCACCGGTCCCTGCGGGAGTTTGAAGCGTACTGACGGGAGCGCAGGAAAATTGCTGGCAAGCTTTCTTTGCCATTTTAATGGGCCGCCAACGGTTCGGGTGTAACGAGTGTATTGTCGAGTTCGAATACCAAAATCTCATGGGCAACGTAAAGGGTAACGACTGTTGAGGGTTGTGAGGTCAGACAGATTGGATGCATAAACGTCCGGACAATCGGTTCCGTGGCAGTAATAAGCGCTCGAATTGGCCACCGGCGTTCCAGCATTCCACTCACGATCCTAAAACAGGGAAGCGTAGACAGATCGACAGACGGCAATCGCTTCGTCGAGCTGGTATTTCCGTTCTCCGTACTGGCCTCAAACGAAATTCCCTAGCGAACTACTTTTCCAACAACCCAGTGAGATGTCTTTATCTTCCAATCTAACATGCGGAGGTACTTCTCGCGTTGGACACAATTTCGGTCGCCGGAACTCTTGGGAGGTTAAGTCCCCTGGCACGAGTCTATTCAAAGATCTATTGCGGTTTCGACCGACATTATTGTGTGCATTTGTGCATAAATTTCGTCCACTCGTGCCAGCATAAATAGGCTCGCGGGGGTCCAACCAGCTTCACTCGGTGTAAGGCCGTACCCGCCACAGAGTGCAGAAAAAAAAGTGACGTGCTAAAAATCTACATCTCAATAAACAAATCGATGGCCAACCGGGTGAAGATGGCATTCGTTTACGTCTCGCATCTCCTCAGGAGTCGCACTATAAGTCGCGGCTGCAGTTCGTTGGCTCGCTAGTTGGCGGCCTCCGATGTCCCCGTCTGGCAGAAGATGCGTAACGTCGGGCTGCCCCAGGTCGTCGACTTTCGACCAGACGGTGAGAAAACTGCACGGTGAAGTGTATTGTTTACATGACTTTACATGCAAATGATTTTGCCGGCGTGCATTGCGCAACGGTTTGGCAATGGGTTTTGTCGATGATGGGGGCTCCCCTGTGATGTCTGACGTTGCGTGAAATGCAGTGGGGGTTTGTTGTCCAGCGGGGCTATCCACCGGCAAGGCCTGGTCAGACTTCGACGGCTCATTGAAGAGATGAAATCTGACATTGTTATTAATTAAGCCTGGCTCTGTTTGCTCGGTTAACGTGGTAGCACTTTCTATTACGTATTCGTAAAATCGTGAGTAAAAGTAATCCTTAGTGGTGAGTTTTAATTTCGCACAGTGTTTCCCTTTTTTAGAAAGACTTTCGTCAAGGAATATCGTCAACAGGCGCGATCGATCTTGACCCAATCCAGTTCGATCTTTTCAGATAATACCCCACCAATCCAGCGAGACATGATGCCTTCCAGGGGCCTAAGGTGAATAAACTCCGGACGCCTTTTTATGGGACTAGTTTTGCGATAATATCCTGCTTGTTGTCTGCATCCTGCGAATCAGTTTTGTAGATCGAGTAAAAAAGTGCGAAGGATTCTCATTAGTCCAAGTGCTGCCTAAGGAGGTTATGTCATCGCGAGCTACTTTTAGTTCGCTCAAAATTTATTTTACGATCTACGAACTGGATTTCTTGATGTTGCTGGATAATGTTTCGGTTCATTTGGATAAGAATGTCAGGATAAAATTAATCCGTCGACCTTACGGGAATCGCCCCGCTAATGGCGTGTTAATGTGGCGCCAGGCTCGACAGGTAGTCCTTGAGAATGTTTAAAGTGTTTTGCCCGACACACTCAGCCCGAAGAGCGAACAAGCAGTTCACGAACTACGTCAAGTGGATGTAGGTTTTTGCATAAAATATGAGCAGTCCTTTTATTTTTGATGAAAAATTTGGTTTTGAAGTTTGGAACGAAACAGAAATCACTGATACGCACCTTCAGAGGTGTCTGGTTAGTTTTTATTCCTCTTGTGGCTTACTACATTTTTTCAATTGCTCCACGCCCTAAGGTCAACCGAAGCTGCTCGGTAAGTGTGACTGTAACGGTCACAATGGCCTGGCCCCACGAATGCAAGCGTTGTGCAACGTCCTTTGGCCCGGTTGGCTAAAGACCCGGGCAGAAGAAGGACCACTTGCACGCGCAGAAGGAGTAGCAGAAGCCGAAGTGAAGAGGGAGGAACGTAAAACGGGCCAACATAAATCTCATATGACAGGTTAAAAAATTACAGTCTGCCGTTTTGTAGTTGCCTCTTGGTGCAAATACGGCCTGGTTTAGGGGGAGCATACCACGAGCACGATTCCCACCGGCTACCGGATCGGGTTAGGTCTATTCTAGGTCAAACGAGATACTACACCCCCTGTTGTTCGACGGTTCAGCCGGACGACTTCGAGCCTGGTTGCTTTTGACGCTTTGTTTATCTTTCTCTTCGTGCAGAAGTTCCAAGTTCAGTCACCCTGGCGACGCTGAACCCTGATCTGGACTGGAGGCAATCATTATCTATTAGCTGCCCGACATTAGAAATTTGAACGAGAAGCATCATGGAACGACCCACCGCTCGTGATCACCTTAAACAAATCGTTCAACCTGAACTTCACACAACGCCTTACCATTTACTCGTTCAGCGAGAAGCACAACAGGGTGATAGTCTTGAACAAAAAACATCAGTCGATCCTAACCAACCCTTCCCAGCGGGTCGATATGTAGCTCTAGTTCATGCTCCCCTAGCCCCACCTCCCCTCCCCGGCCGGTGGATTTGCCGGAGCGATAGATATGTAGGTTAAGCAGGTGGTTGCCACTTGTGTTGCCGTTCCAAAGCTCACAGCTGATTGCCGCAGGGTGTTTGTGCCGTCATCGGCTCGGAACGCAAAACCATGAAATAGAGCCTCGAGGTAGCGAACGAAACAAAAAAAAACACACAGCATAAACATCATGCCTCAAGACATACCTCAGGGAGGGACACTCAGGTTGATGCGAGTGCGGGAGCACCCTTATGTTTGGATTGGAGTTTTGTGAGCAAGTTGTGCTACAATTATCACCGATGGTTGGCTTCAGTTGAGGTGTTTGCAAAAAAGAAATGAATTCAGACTCCCAAATAAAGATTGACCGATAGGAAGGCCCCGTCGCGCCGTAAATGCAAAACAAAACAATCTCATTCGCAACCGTTAAATTCAAATCACACCCCATTGGGATGGAGTTGATCTCTTGTGACTGAATTTGGTGCGTTTGCAGATGGTTTGACGTGGTCCAACCGTTTGACTCGAGGGTAAATTGTGGCAAAGATCGAGTCATGGGTAACCTAAAAATCAATCCCAATGGCACTGATAGAAGAGTTTTCACCCAACAGCCCCATTCATACTGTTATACCAGGCCCCCGAGGTGTCGGCAACGGGTGCTCAACTATATCGATGATGTTGTGAAATGACTTGAAGCGCCACCCTTTTGAAAGCAAATCACCTCATGATTAACGACGATCGTAATTACATTATATTGTGACCGTAAAGCGTCAAGAGTGGGACCATTGGAGCCGCTGTTGCCTCTCCACGGCGGAGGTCCAGCTTGAGATCCAGTTTCTTAAGCGATCGTTATCGTGCGCCCATCTCCTGGAGCTCCAAACGATCGGACATGGGTGAATTACAGCGTTTTGCACCCTCCCAGCGGCGCAAACCCGCGTGATTCCCGAGTGGTCATTGTGGCTGTCGAACTTACGGTTTCACTTTACAGCTACAGGCAATGCGCACCCCAACTCCTGGCTCCCGCCTGGGAGTCCTAAGGCGATTGGAACGTTTAATTTTGGAGTGCAAAACAGGTACCTCGATCGATCGGTTCGATCGTTCAAATGATCTGCTCCGTCTGCCCGGTGGCGAGTCTCTGCCAGTATGTGTCTATGTTTGTGGATTAATGGGTAGGGTTACTTGGAGTTTGCCCACGGATCCTGCCATCTAGGACTGATGAAGCTGTTTGCGAGCTTGCGAAATACCTTACTGACCCGAATTCGCTTCGAGGTTTACAGGTGGAAGGGCGAGCCGTTAGACATAAGGGGGGCCGCCATAGGAGAGACCCCCCGGTTCAGGCTACTCATTTGTTGGCGTGATAAAAATACGACCATGGCTTTAGGGTTGGGTCATATTTTCTGAAAACGCTCTGGAAAGGGTCAACCGCGGGGTGGAGGTGGTTGGGTTTCTGGCTAGTCCGTTGCACCCTGGACTGCCCCGAGGGCGAACCGGGACAGAACCCGCCTAATGGAGTGATTAGTGAAAGTGATCGCATAAAGTTGGCACGCGCGCTGACATGCGGGTCTCCTGGTCCACTTCACTTTGTTTTCGTAGGGAGTCGCCTCCATTCGAGGGTCGCCCAATAAGGGAGCGTGGAGTCAACCTCGAGCGCAGCTCGGTTGGTCGAGATTGCGCACGAGCTCCAGTGAATACTCGGGCACTGTTGGTCAAGACGACGACTGCAGGGTTTCGTTTCATCTCGCGTTCGCCACAGATTCGACGAGTCGCAGAAATGCGTTCGCTTTTTACATTGAGAGACTTAGGTGCAGTGATCAGTCGCTGTCTACGGGCTGGCCTGTGTGGGGAGGAACATCCAAAACGGGCTGGTAGAGGCTGGGTGTCGGACTAGCGATTTGCAAAAGTCAGTGCACATTGTTGCGGCCTAAGACATATCTGAGGCAACGATGGGAAACATTCAATTGCACTTTGTCCACGGGAGCGTGTATCGCATCGGAAGGTTGGTGTGGAAATTCGGTACCGAGAACTTATTGGTACACCGTTAGCGGTGGTCAGCATGGACCAGCATGGAACTTTCAGAGTGCCGCTGTATGTGCGCTCTTGTTTCTGAGAGTATGCAAACACGGGTGAATGATTGGAGCGTGATCGGGCATAATTTTTATGACCACATGGAAGCTGCCAACCGAGGACAAACTATTCCTCTGGTGGTGTTAGGATTTTAAAGTGCACTACCCTTTCTTGGAACAGCACACGCGAGGCGTCACAGCCCAAAACTAGGTCTTCGCTTGAGGGCAACGTATTCAATCATCACCACTTAATCGAGGTAGCGAAAAATATGAATAAATTAAAATTTCAAAAAGTCCTACATTATTTATGTGACGTCTTAGCCTTGACGCCACATTTACCGTTGTAAAGTGTGCACGCTTCATTTTCATATGCATTAAATCTCGGACCATCGGTCCCGCTCGGGCCTCTTTCGAAAGACGATGAGCCGTTGCGCACTACTTCTGTTTCCGGTTTGGTCGTTCTGAAATTGGTCATCTTTATTGTATGATTAGTGATGGACACGTCCTTGTCCTTCGGTACCAATTAGCGACCAAAGGGGGCGCAACCTGAGTCGAACTGGTAGCCAACGATATGGATTTGATGGAGCACCACTAATTGATGACATAATCAGCACCGAGGAGATGTTCCCCATGTCATATTTTTCTGTTTGTTTTATCTTCCTTCCTTTTTTATCGTGGGCAGTAGGCCATGTTTTTATTTTCTAATTCATCAAGCGAATCGTCGAATTGTATGCGAGCTAGGTATCATTAATGTGTTCTTAAAGGGAATTAATTATTATCGACATTTCTTGTGTGTCACCATGTTGATTGGTCGACGTTGAAGATGGAGGATTCATTTATTAGTGTGCAATTCTTATAATCATTTTCCTTTGGTGGCATATCAAGGTAGTATTCAGTGATTCTGTCGATGGAGCAAAAGGATCAATTCGATATTAGCAGCCGGAAGGATTTTTCACTAATTACTAGCTACTGTTGGCTTCCGGATGCGTAAAGGTGGAAGTTTACGTTTTATTTGAAGTCATAATCATATTTTTTATTTTTTCCTTTGTTTATCTTGTCACCTGTCGCAACGTTTTTCCTAATTTAATTAAATGTTTTTTACTTGTTTTGACATTTTTGCAGCCAGTACTGTCAGTACATTGGATTGATGCGCGTTTGGTGAAGGAGAGAAACAAACTAACGGGCCAAGTGGTTCCAAGAGGCAGCGCCGTCGCTAGCGCCAGTTCCTGCGGCGGACGAATATAACATTTTCTTCACTGACTCCGCCGGCCCGCCTTCCTTCCCGCGTGGCCTTCGCTCTGTTTAATATGACACATGCCTTGACGTGCGGCGAGTGTCAAAACAGCTTCCTCACCGTTCGGTTTGACGTCTGTGCCGGTGTTGCGGTGCCATGCCCCACACCATGTCGTCCACCACGTGGATCGAGGAGCAGCCGGCGCGGTCACCGGTGAGGACGCCGCCGGGCCCCCGGAAGCCCACCGTCAGCCGGGACACTGCGGGGTCGACGGATGCGTTCAGCAACATCAGCAACGGCCAGGGAAGCGTCGGCTCGGGCCGGTCGGGGGTGCGGCGGTTCGGGGACATCTTCCGGAACCGGCTGCGGATGGCGGGGGCGGCCGCCATGCGCACCTTCAACGAAAGCTTCCCCCAGGAGTGCAAGATGCACTCGGACGAGGAGAGCAGCGTGCAGACACCTTCGCCCAAGACCGGCGGGAAGGGCAGGCGGGCTTTTGGCGAGCTGGTGGACGCGGTGCTGGTGAACGAGCGGGCCGTGGCGGGTGCGCAGAGTCGCCGGGATCGGACCTTCACCGAGCGGAGCAACACTCTGGCCGGAGTTAGTGCAGGTGGAAACGCTGGTGGCCTCCGATCGAGACGCAGTTCGACTATGTTCCGTCAGCGGACAGTACACCGGACGTCGAGTGGGTAAGCACTTTTTCATTTTTATTTCCTCAACCCTTCCATGGATGGGTCGTTTATTTAAGTAATTAAGGGCCGCGCCATTTCATGTAGACACTTTATCATGGAGCAAGAAAAAATAAAATGATATAAGCGGGGAAAGGTCAGAAAAGATGTTTTAACGGAGAATCCTTAATAAACCCCTTTTTCTTGTGTTTTTTTTTCTGACAGTTTCCTATGTGGTGATTTTTTTTAATTCACACCAAATAATTTCAATTAACCCTTCGTTAGACTCGGGGCACCCAAACTCCTACCGAAGTTTTACCTCCAAAGCGGCCAAGAAGGGCTTCTCCAAGCCTGCGCTTCACTGATTGGCGTCTAGGTCGAAGTCTCCCAGGCCTCTTGACAACGCCACATGGCGCCCGTCGGCCTCATAAGGGCTCCACGCACGCACGCACACACGATGGGCTTATTTTTGGGGTGATAAATTGTTACACGAGTGTACTTGGAGGAGTTTGTTTGGCTTGGTTGAAGATACAAAATAAAAAAGGAACGATACTTGGAGGTTGGTGGGCACGATCTCTTCACGGGCCAATTAATTAATAAGCTGCCGTAGGGCATGGATCGAAGGAGGGACTCACGGTAGGGAGGCATTTAAGCTGCTCCCTCGTTGCCCCCCCCCCCTCCTTTCTCGAGTATCTACATCCTGGAGGTTAAGGACGGAAGCATGTTTGTATTTACAAAGCGTTCCATTTGGTAGCGCCCCGCACGACGAGGTCTGTTTGGATGCAGTTTGGTTTGTTGTACGATTAATTGAATAAAAGCCGGCCAAATGTAGGACCGAGAGGCAGTGATGGGGGGGACCTTGGGTTGCAGAGGGTGCGGGTATACAAAACGGCTATCCGACGCCATGCTAATTCCCTGGCTTCCTAGGTACGGCCATCTGGTTTGGTCTGTCAGAGTGGCGCAAGATGGATGGACGCGTATTTATGACTATAATAGGTGTGAAATTCCTCGGCACGGTACGAGAATTTTGTCCATTCGCGGAAATTCACACGTCCGTTGGCTTTGTTTCACGGAATTCACGCTGAAAGCGAGAGGGATGTTTAAAGGATCACCGTCGTTTAATGGTTTGTTTTCCATTGTGGTGACAACGACTACGAGTTGAACTCGAAACCTTGCTTCTATTGATTTTACTTTAAATGTTTTAGTGTGGAAAATTCCGTTCTTATTATTGGTTTCACTCGGTTTCATTTTAAATTCATATTTCAAATCAATTCATACACTTTAACAGCAATAAATACCTCCATAGGAATATGATTGCGAACGAGTGCTGAGTAAATTAATAAATTTTCCAAAACGATCATTTTCTCCTCTGAGCAATTAAGCCTTCAAGGGCACCCGCATAGTTGGCTGACCAGTGGTTGGATGCTTGGTCACACATTAAATACGACGCCTCATAATTAACCGATTCACCCTTCCGATGCGATGCCAAACTCCTCCATCTTTCGTGGGGCCCGCGCTCGAATATCGGTCTGCGCCGAAAGCGTGAAGATCAGCTGATGAGTCGCGCTGCACCGGGACGTTAATAGATGAGAGGGGGGAGGGGGGTTTGGAGGGACGGATCAAAGTTCCGCCAAAGCGAAGGCCAACTCTCGTTCGCGCGCCCAAATTAACTAACGGAAAGGACGGAAACTTGCATCAGTCTGAGGGGTGAATAAGGGTGGCTACGTTTCAAGGCAGATGGCCATCGGCCTTTTCAGTGCGAAAAATTGTCCACCCGGAGTCATGTGATCCGCAATCTTCGCGTGCTGCAGGTATTTAAAGGTTTGAAATATTCATTATCCCTCAAGCATAAACGATCAAATATCGTGGAGATAAATGGCTGGTTGGAGGTAGTCTTAACGATCGTTAAGGTTTTCCTCTATCTGCATGGTTCGACATTAGTCAGAGATTCCGTGTGACGTCAAATGTGGCTCGGGATGCGTTGCGGTCCAATTAGTCGAATGTTGGCAATTTTAATTATGCAAATGCAAACGAGCCGAAACGAGCGCCCGGAGAATTGTGAAGCATGGTGGAGTTTAAATTTGCACATATTTAATTTTAACGGTTCACGATGGCACGCGCCCGAGCCGATTAGTAAACCCGACCCGAGACGGCTCTGTTTAGTCATAGTTCAGGTGTGAAAGAGCATCCTAAAAGGGCCTCGTTTGTGACCGATTTGCCAAACGTTACCTTAGCAACGGCCGTCAATGTCAGTGATCGCGTGCAGAATTTATTTATTTGCTACGATGCGAGACCAAAATAGGATAATCACGATCGCGCTGTCTGACATTCCCGAGCGTATCAAGGATACGCCGCCGATCGGTTGCATTGGTCAATTTTAGACGAAAACCATGACGAGTGGGCTCAAGAACCCTCGTGGCGCCATTCTCGTGCTACGATCAGCTGAGCTAAACATCGACCGGCATTCGATTTTGGTTCGTTCTATGCAGATCACGAGTCGGTCTATGACTCACCACCAGAGCACCCATTGTAGACAATGGTTTGAAATAGTCCACGACTGTGAAATTGAAGGCGCTTTTCTGCACGCATTTATAAAGCCATTGGTTTATGCTACCGAATTTCTGATCAGGCGTTTTAGCGTCAATGTGTTGCCTTGGTATTTGAATAAAAAGCTTGCTTAATGCTGAAGAAGGTCTAAATATACGCCGTTATTATTTTAGGAGTCCTAAAGTTTACATGAATAGCATGGATTATTATAAGTTAATATATAAATGGGTTTAAATATTTTTTAACAACTAATGAAGTTTGAAAAGTTACTAATTTTAGAATTTACATCAAATGACCATAATGATAATGAACAAATTCTGATCATAAATAATGTTCCCGAAGTAAAATTTGCTAGCGGGTAAATTCAGCACAAGTTTGAACCTTCTACTTGCTAATGTTTAATATTATTTATGCGCTCAATGGATGAGATGATGAGTAAATTCCTTCTGTTTACGTTGCCTACAGCCGTAAGGCGTTGTACAAAAGAAGCAACTCTTCGATGTGTTTTGTTGATGTTAACAGAGGGTTTTTGCGTGCCTGCATTTCGACAAACATTCTCCCATGTGCACTCAGTTACATCATCATACACTTCCTCCACCTAGTAGCCCACTCCATACGCATCTTTTGAACATCTTGGCACGTTCGGCAAGATACCGGAAAATGTTCACCCTTCCTGCGCCGTAGGAAGCGCCAGCTCCTCCCGGGGCGCACGGAACTTGGTTTCTTTTGTGCAGTTGACAGGCAATTTTTCTTCCCACGGCCAAGAAGTGCACCGTTGCAGCAATTCGTGCAGCCCCCGACGAGAAAGCCTCCAAACAATTTGTAGCGATTGTCGCCGGCGCAACGTCGACGGAGAAAACGAAAACGGGGGAAAATTTAAGGTTTCCCAAAAGCGAACCAACCGTGCAGGCACAAGTGTATGTGGTTTGTAAATTTCCCCTCTCCTGCAGAAGGAAAACCCACTAGCTGTGGTCGTTTGTTTTTGTCGTGGAAAGACATTTTCAATGTCATCTAAAAGTTTCCCGCCCATCCTTAATGCTGTCTTTTTGCGATCGTAAATCTAGTGCCGGTTGGGGCACCGATGCAGAAAATGCTTTTCCTCTGTTCTGCACACTTTCCATCGATTGGTGGAAAGGTGGTAATATATAAATAAATGGAGATGGAGTGTATTCTCTGTCTCTGGCTTGCTAAGTAAGGCAACGTGATCAATCTCAGTTCAAAAGTGGAGGTGGATACCTCTTGTTGGTTTATTAGAGATTCCTTTTAACGATACACCTTGGTTGAGTATGTGGCGCTACATCCAACAAAACGCGTTGTTCGTAGTAGGAGTAAAATTTAAAAATACTACTTGGTGGTTTGCTGACATGGTTTGCATAAAACGTTGGCTGGAATTAACTATACATTTGTGATAATTTTCACTCTCTTCTTACACTTTCTCCACTGGGATTCGGGTTGAAAGTTTGTTACTTTAATCGATCTATTCACCCTCTCCGTGGAGCGTGCGTTTTTGGTGGTGAAAAATAACGCAAAATAGTTGATTTTCATTCATTAACCATCGGATCGCTGCGAAAGGATAGGATCGTATCGTATGTGGAGCAGCATCGATCAAACTGATCATGATCAGAGCGGGCTCCGACGGAGTATGGTGTCTAATGATGTTTTCACTTCACTGTTTGTACCATTCAATGATGCCATTCCGATGACCTACTCTTGCAATCGTGAGGCGCAAGTTTCCAAGATCGTCTCAAACACGTATCATCGGACCAATGGAAGGCGAAAAAAAGTGAAATGTACGTAGGGTTCAGGAAATGTGGTTGGTTCACATCTTACCGGGGCGATCATTGGGACTGGTGGTGAAAATGCAAGTGCAGATAAAGAAACCGGCTCCACTGGACGCTCCTTGGTTGGGTTTGAGACGGAGATGTTGACCTACAAATTTTCTTTCCTTTGAACGGCGACAGTGGAAATATCCGGATTCCGGATTTGATATCGCTACAAACAAATGTTAGGAGGAAATTCAAAGTCGAGAAATGCAACACAGAACCGGGTTGCATATCCGGAGGAACTGGAAAGCATGGCATTGAAAGTGTTTATTTCGGTTGAAAGCATGATCAGTGAAAGTGCATGAATGCATTATGAAAGCACAGAGTATATTGTTATACGTAAGATTGTGAGTTTAAAAAGTAAATTGTGCATTTAACTTGAATGAGGAAAAACTTAGAGACAAGCCTTAACAACGAGTGTATTTCAAAAAATAAAAAAGCGTAATAGAATTATGTCAGAAGATTATTCATAAATCAATAAAAGTGACCTTTGTTTAGTGAAATACCATACGGACTGCCCATTTTGTATGTTCCAACTCGTAGGGCTTCTAGCATTCCAGGTATCACCATACCTTTTCCTCGGCGGAAACCAGGCATGATCCGGAAGGTTCACTTTCCTTTTACCGTGCGTGGTTAGTTTTTTAAGCCCACGACAGATACTACTCCCGTGACGAAAATCGTCTAATGGAGTTTTTAGCAGCAAACCAGAGACGAATGTTGAGGTTGCCTTCTCCGTCTTTTGGCATTTGTTTTTGCATTTACTTATATTGGTTTTCAGTGCATGGGCAAGCAAGAGGAACAACTTTTTCTTTGTGTTGTTACCTGTTTTCCAAATTTAGACTCCTCGTCACAATTTGCAGGTTGCAAATTCCTATTTCTGTTCAGTTCATGAAACCATCTATTTCCAAAAGCATTCTATTGGGAAGAAAACCGACAAAACCAGTCGCTCCCCGACGGATCGCTGTGAATGCAATGAGAGTGAAAATTGGAACACTGAACAAACCTTCCTCCGGAGCGGAAGGAAGAAAAACCCACAATCCCGTTTTCACCATCCGGCTCTTCTTGCGCTAACCTTCGTTTCTCGTGCTTGCCATTTTCCACTTTCCGCGGTGGACTTCGGTCGACGACGCTCCCCGTTGCCCAGCGCTTCGTCCAAGGAACGTCGCGGCAAAAGAAAGGGTTCCAGCTTCTGCCTACTCTGCTTGCCTGTCTTCTAGTGTGAAAGTGAAGTAGCTTCCAGTGCCGGCTGTTGCGTGGGACCGTACGGTTCGGAGGCTGTTCGCAATCCAAGTGTTGTGATAGGTCGAGTGGAAAATGGGAACATATTGCTTCGGTACATCAAGGACTTCTGTGTGATTGTTTGTCGAACGGTGAAGAATGCTGTTGAATGATATCGATTTTGAACGGTCGTTTTCTTTTACAAAACCCAACGAATCATCTGTGTGAATGCATGTATTTGCCAAGTGCGGATTGTTTCAAATTGTTGTGGATGTTTAGTGCAGATTTTCTTATTTTGTGCCAATCACAGTTGCTTGGTGAGTTCATCTTACACTCCATTCCACCCCACATGGTGGTTCTGAATAGTACTGCTTCCGTAAATATCAAAGGAAAAACCTCAACATCAAGTGCCCTGTGTTGGCCTTTGGCTTACATTTCACCGAACAACCAGATCACATCGGTAGTACAACATAGGGTGGAAAGTTCAGCTGCGATGGTGCTGTTGAGTGTCTTGTTCGCTTCCTAGGAAATGACGGAAAAAGCAAGCAGAAAGGACACGAACTGTGTTTGCGTTCGGTATTTGCAATCGTTCTTCACTGCGCTACGGAAATTGCATTCTGTAAGTGAAACCGAACCGAAGCGAGAAAGTATCATGCAATGCGAGTGAACGCATGTACGAAAAGGGAAAAGCTTACACCAACGAGGATGATTGAAGACGAGAAAAAAGAGCAAGTTTCAAGGATGTTTCGAAAGTGTTTGGAAGAGATATTGGTTCTTGAACTACTTCCGGTTCGATGGATGTTAGGTCAAACGATGTGTGTTAGTTTGTATCTTTTTATTGTTTTAGTCCCTTCGGAAGTTCTAAAAACATTGTGAAGGATAGTAAAAGGTAGACAAAAAGAAGTGCTCAGAACTAATTTCAATCCTTGCAACTTTTATGCGTTGTGGTATGTACTACTTTGAGTTACTCAATCCAAAACTATTCATTAGATCAAGTTTTCAAATCATGACCATACTCAGCACACTTTCGATATGTTTTTGTTTTACTTGGATTTGAAAACAGACAGTAAGAGACTTGAGTTGTTGATTAGTACTAGCTACACCCGGAATTAACTGGATACTTCTAATTCGCCTTGATGAAAGCATTCGTCAAACGACTTGCGGTTGTTTAATAATTAGCAGTGAATTCTTTCTTGCTATTTGGTCGTGAAAAAAAGAAACAACCAACCCAGACTCAATCTCCTCCAGAACTGGTCCCTCGCAGCAGGCAATGACACTCGAGTTTGGCGGCCTTGCCGGACGACCCACCTCGCGATCGACATCGTGCTCAGGATCGCTAGGAATGATCCTCGCCTTTCGAAAACACCCGATCATGTGTATTGCGTAAGCTACACTTTGCCCACCGGTTTTGGGAAGCTGCTCGGTCTAAAATATGCTAATCCAACGCCTCGCTCTCGCTCCGATCGATATTATTTTATTAATATGTTTTGCTCTTTTTCTGTGAGCCGATCGACCGATCTAATGGTTTGCAGATTTCGCGGCCAACCGGGCCAGGCAGTGCGCGAGTGACCGCTGGTCGTACTTTCACTGGCTGAAGTCTAATGAGCATTGGTTTTGCTTCCTTTTTTTCTTGAAATCCCCCAACCCGGAGTTGTGCAGTGGAAATGGCCCGAATGGCCTCAGTAACTTACACACATAAGATAAGTCGTTTCTAAGATTAGTCGTTCGGTTGCCTCGGAAAAGTGTTTCTCCCCCTAGGTTTAGGTTCAATGACTGGACCTTCTCTTCACGCTGGTAGCTGGAGGGACTACTAGGGCGACCGCGGCGCGAAATGGTGTCACTGCAGCCGTTGGGTGGTTTTCCTTTCCCTCCTCCGACGCGGGTGCATCGCGTTGCAGGCAGTTTCCACCTTCAAAACCGGTACCGGGCGTCGCACCGTGATTGCTTTCCTGCAACCAGTTTTTCTCTATTCCCATCGCTATCGGATACTTGTTTTCTAGCAACTTCTGCGGTTTGGTGGGAATTGTGGTGTAGCGCACCTAAAATAATTCGATGAGATTGATGATTTGGGTGGACGATATTTTTGGATTATTCCATTACTGTGTGGGATTCGCACTTTGTTGTCAGTAAGATAGAACTTTATAAAAATATAATTTCATCTCATAATCGTTGATGTACGAGTGAAGTTAATTTCAAAATTTTAACTACTTCTCCTTCTTTTCCAGTGTGAACAAGAGTGCTGTTGTTGAGGACGGAGCAGCTGCCAAAGACGGCACCGATTACGGTGGACACCAGCAGCAGCCGCGGAACGAGGACGTACAGTGCAAACCGGACGATGCGGCCCCGAGGGAGTCCCGCGTTGCAACCGACTTCCATCGCCCGGCTCAGTCCGTGCCCGTGGCAATGCTTCGCGGTGGGAAGTCGCTTCCCAATGGTGGTGGGCCGGATGCGGTGGATGAGGTCGTCGTGGGGAAACCGCCGAGCCGTGAACGCGTAAACTCTACCTCACACTACTCGACCGAGAAGAGCGGCTCGTCGGGGTACTACAGCACGAACCTCTACTCCACCGGTGGCTCCCTGGTGGACGAGCACATCTACTGCGAACCGATCGATCGTTGCCCGCGCACGCAGGGTCTCGACGTGGGCAAGGATCGAAACGATCGCCAAGGGTTGCCTGCGTTGAAAAGACAGCCCCCTGTGGGCGGAAGTGAGGAGTCCTCGGGTGTGGCTCCAGCGAACTGTGATAGGAAGCGACGGGGTAAGAACGATCAGGAGCTGTCGGAGTTGCAGCGCAACGTGCGGGGCTTGGAGCAGTACTACTATCCTTCCTCGCTAGCGTCTCCTGCAGCTCCTGTGCAGATTAGTGTCCTCCGTGCGTCTGTAGTGCAGCAGCAGCAGCAGCAGCAATCGCTCGGTGTTGGTCCCGGAGTCCAAGAGTGTGGTGGGCAGGACCTTTCCTGCGCGGAAGATAGTCAACAGCAACAAGCGGGAGACCATCCGGACCAATCCGAGCAACCCTTGTCCGTCATCATGGAGGGCATCGATGGGCAGATTCCGCGACCCATTTGGCCGCTCGATACCGACGACTCACTGATGGACATCAACCTGGAATCGTTCCGGATGGCGAACCACAGCAGTCAGAACTTAATCGGTTTCGAAAGCCCAACCCTTTCGTCACTTACGGACAACGAGCAGTACGCGCATGGTGCGAATGGAGGCGCAGGGGAGGGAACGCAAGGCCCCGGGGAACAGGGGCACGTTCGGAAAAAGTCACAGTACGAGGAGTATCTCGAGTTTCACAACACACGCAACATTCTCGAGCAGATTCGGGGCAAGCTGAACACACTGCTCGAGCAGCGTAACGACCAACAGCAGGAGCAACCGTCGCAAAGAGTGCCAAACTCGGGAAATCCTTTTGCGAACTCCACGATCGTCACACCGCCGGCCAGTGGCGAGACGGAGTTGGAGAAGAACATCGCCATCCTGAAGGCGGACCTCGATGGGTACTTGCGCACGATGAACCAGAAGAACGAGAACGAAATCAAGCGCTTCTGCCGGGGTATGTCGCGGGAACCGAAGGTGGTCGCGGTGCAGAACGCGGTGGAGCAGCGCAACCGATCTCGATCTGGCTCGATCATGAGCCTAGAGCACGACTACGAGCTGCTGGATCGTTCCGGAGGTGCCGGTGGTTTGCCGTACGGAAGTATAGTGTCCGTCGGTTCGGAATCGCAACTGCCTTACTATCAGGTCATGCCACCGATGGATGGCGAAGGGACGAGGCACTACCCTACCGGTCGTCCTCCGGCTGCGCTACCAACTGCGGCCGCCCTCGTGCTCAACCGGCGCAGTCCACCGAACCCGTTCGCGCAGGAAGTGCGCAGCTGTCAGGTGTTCCAGCACGGACCGGGGTCTACGTCGTTGGCCGGGTCGCATTCGTTGTGTTGCCAGCAGCGCTACCTCAACAGTGACGAAATTCGTATCTGCAACCGGTACGGGGGCTGCGATCGGGCGGGAGGTGGCCATGCAAATGTCGCCATCGATATGCCGGATGACGGCGAGGATAACGACTCCGACGACGAGAGTTTCGTTGGGGTATCGGCCGGGAATCGTGGAAGTGTCAGTATTGGAATGCCACCGATGGACGCTGGATCGTCCGCGGATGGCGGTGATGTGAGACGAGGCAGCCGTGTGAAAATCAAATCCGATGCCAGTGGTGACGGTGATGGTGGGAAGGGGGGCGACAGTGCCAGTGATAGTAGTGCGGGGCGGGCCGCGATGGCGCACTGTGATTTCAGCCAGCTGCAGCGCAACATCACGCTCGAGCGCATCATCCTGATGGAGAGCCTCGGGAAGGGGCGCACGGGGCAGTTCGGCGACAAGGAGAAGATGCTGCTCGAGTGGCACCAGAACAAGCCGAGCTGCTGGGAGCTGTACTACGGTGCGAACCGCGAGGAGCAGAAGCCCCACCAGACGCTCATCCGGAAGATGAAGCTCGGGCGCAAGAACACGGTTTGCATTTCTTACGTAAGTAACGTTTTCGAAATCAGTCACTTTAACTTCTTATATATCTTATACAATCTGGTGCTGAAGGATTTTATACGAACTAGTTTTATTGTTCAACTACGTTTTTATCAACAAAACATTTCGAACTGCTGAATAACTAGCCGCAAAGCCGTAAATATGTATTTCGTCATCCAAGTCCACGGCCAAGGTTAAGGCCGACGCAGGCAATTTTGATTGTGTGCTGTTGTGGGACGATAGAGGATTTACTTTTTTTATGTGTTTTTCGATATATCCACATTTCTGTGTCATTTTTGGAAGAAGACATTTTTCTTTGGTCCACTCACGGTCACGACGTTGAGCGTTTGATAATGGATTGAATGCTTTATTTTCTCAACTTTAAATGGTTTGGAGAGGTCTTCGGTGTTGGGATTAACTTACCCAATTCATAAAAAGACTTTTTTATATTTATTTGAGATTTTTAACATGCAAGGCAAGTTAGTTGGCTTCTCAATTATTGCTTTGGTTTTGGTTTGTTTCAAATTTCCCCAACATTTGAAAGACAATAATTTACACATTTTAAAAATAATGATGTTGACATATCCTGAATAGGAAATTTTGTGTATACTGCTAACTTGAAACGATGACTGAATAAATTTTCCGTGCAAACTACATTGCACATCATTTTCCTTTTCCGAACGAACAATAATTCACAGCCAAATTCTGTGGCTTCGATGTATTGACGAATCGCGTGTGGGTGGGGTTTGGTGCTTTGCGGGATGTTTGTAAATCGTTCGGATTCCCTGTTTTCAACTCGTCAAACATTTGTCAATGGCCCCAACCGTGCGTCCACCGATGATGTTCGACGGCTTACCGGTGACTTCCGTGTCAACATAAATTCGTCATTCGAAGCGAGGCGGTATTTTGGAGTGTCCGGTTTTTTTCTTAAATGGTTTTCACAAGGTTCACGTTGGTTGCTGATGTACGACATTCGATATTGTTCGTCTGTAGCAACCGGAGTGGCGCAAACGGCCAACCCCGCGTGGGTTAATTTTGGGTACGGTTCGGTGTTTGCGATCGATATTCCGTTGCTCCCGACAATGGGCACTCGACGGTGTTTAACTTTGGAATTCGTGTGTTTATTCGTTTGCTTAGCTGGACTGCCGGAATGATAACGGGCCCATTCCGATGGTCGCAAACGAACTGAACGATTGTCCACATGAATATATTGTACTTTCTGAAATGAAAAATAATTTCCGTGCCAATAAATAATATGCATAACTTCCAATAAACAACCCATCTACAACTCGATACACAAATCCCAGAATCGGACGCCAGCATTCAGCCGTTAATTATAATAAGCCTGATAGGTACGGCCCAGATCAGCCGTGCGGAAAATGGGCCAGCTCTCCTTCACCATGATGGTCGAGATGAGCGAAACCTTGCGCCCTGGGTTGAACCCATGATTTAATACCGAAACGCTTCCTGCTCCCTGCCCGGACACACTCCGGGCCAACGAACATCGCATCACTTCTCAAATGAACGCTTTTCGTCAAGTACAACCGCCGGTTCCGGTGTGGTCGCGAAAGGGGCCTACACAAAGTACGCTACCCCATAAATCATACTCAACCGAAACCATTCCACTTTCCCCCGCTTCTCACTGGATGTTGGGGTTTGGACCGTTCTTGGGTTGGAAAAGCTGACATTATGACGTAGCTGTCCATCATGTGGAGCTTGTTGAGTACGTCCCACGCGAAAGTATATCACAAATCTTTGCAAATGCCGTCAGTTGCCATGTTTTGCGGGATGCGTACATCTTTCAGAAGCCGATTTCCGTAATTTACGGTCATAAACTTTGACTCACTTTCCTTCACAAACATTGCCCTAAATGGAATCAGGGGATTGTGGTGGGTGGAAATGGGTGACCTTTTTGAACGGGCAAAATTTTTCTCATTCTCTTTAGCAGTATTTATTTCCACCCAGAATGTATTGAATGGTCAAAGATGTAGTATATCCTCTAGATTCGATTCTTTTCATATGCACAGGACTGGAAACAGAGAGCTTTAAAAGTCTTATTTTCTCGATTAGATACTTTAGATATTTTATGAACAAATTTGGAACTTCTGGATAGCGGTAAGGAAGGTGAAAGGAAGCTGGGTTCACCTGCTCATCGGTGAATTCTTCGTTTTGATGGATGTTTCCGGAAAGTGGTTTTGAGGATGTACCGAAGATTTTCCCGGAAATTCATCTCCTTGCCCACCCGACATCAACAGCCTCAGAATGCTGTGTCGCACGTGGAATTAGTGGTTACCAGTGTCGGAAGGACGACGATCTCATTTTACCATCGTTCCGATATGATTAGACATAAAATCGATACACGTACCTACAGTTTGGGCTGGTTTTCTCTCTGTGATGTTTATGAAACGGTCGTACTTCACTGCAAAAACCAAGTGAGAAGGGTTCGGCGCGGGGAAGAAGTAATCAGGAATTACCAAACTGTGACCAGATAATCGTATCTTCAACGCGACGCCCGATACGCACTTGCCGAGTAGTTCGTGCTAAACGCACGTTTGGCGGTAATTACATCGTGTTCTTCATGGTAATTGGTTTTGCGCCTTCGAGTGATCGAAAGACCATAATGAATCTCTGCTGATTAAAGTACAGTATATTCACCATCTTCTAGACTATTTTCTCGATGGAAGGATTTAACGTCTGGTTTAATAGCCAAGATTTTCGTTTGAGTGCTCAATATTTTGGGATTTCATTTAGCTTGGAGTCTTTCTTTTCAATTATTATTGAAGAATTATTGTACCGATTTCCTTCGTGTGTGTCCAAACAAACATTAAGGGAATGATTCCTTCTTCCCACTATCTCGATTTAAATCCAGCGTCTCCTGTTTGCTACTGTTTACTTCTCTTATACAGCAAGTTGCCAATAAGCTTGGCTGAAATGAATGCCGAGTGTTCATAAGGTCATAATCAATTAGGGTTTCGATGTCAAACGATGATCGTTATTAGTCAGGATAAAAATGTCACGTCGGATCATCGATGGGTGGTATTTTTTATCCTATAACAATTCTGGGTACAAAAAGGTTGTTGGTTTTCTGGTTTTACTTTCGCGTTGCATTAAAACCGAATTAAGCCGTTTTTGTCTTAAAGGGGAGAGTTCAAGTAATATGGCATACTTGTAACATCATTATTTCATGAAATTATTGTTGCAAAATCGTTTGCAAAACTTTGAAGGAAACACGTATTGAATTCGATTTGTTTTCAACATATTTCTTTCTTTTTCTGTTAATAACCATGTCCATGCCGAAGTGAATTAAGTTATGAATTTGTAACCGTTTTACCCTTATACCAAAGCCAATGTAACTGCACAGTAGCTGTGTTGGGAATATTTATGAACTTTAGCTTTTTACAATTTTTCTACCATGCTCACGATCGCTCTCTCTCCTTCGTCTTCTTATCTCTTCGCCTGAACATCATTGCAGCTTCTTCCATTAGGCGAAAGGCGATTTAAGGCGAGGCGGAGCGAAATTACAAGTGTTATTATAATTGCTCACCCCTCGATTGCTACCGCGAACGTCTGGCCGGGTGGAAGGAGTCGGTGTGGCGTACTCACTGACCTACTCCTCGGCCAGCAAAATGGTCGCTGCGGGTTTGTCGGCCGAAAAATTCGGTGATCGATTGACCTGTGCCGAAAAACTCATTTCCAAGGTTGCGCCTATAGTGCGTTCGCGTGCGTTGTCTGATGTTGTTGTTGTTGCTGGCGTGGTTAATTGAGTGGGTTGAGGTGGGTGGTATTTCTATCCCCTTTCCCAACTCTTCACCGCCATTTTCAAACACTCCAGTCCGCGGAGTTTGGCACCCACTTGCCAACTTCTTCATTTTATTTCTACTCAGTGCCGGGTCGGTGTGTGTTGCTGTTTGTTTGCTGGTGGTAATTATGCGCGATCGCTCCATGCTCCAGGTGCGGTGTTTTTGATGGTATTGCACAGATTGGCGCGCCAGTGTTTTGCTTATAGCCGGCAGTGAAATATGCAAATCACGATGCGATCGGGAGAAGCGAGAGTTCGAGCATAGGTGTAGGTAGCGATTATGCGGCGAACAACATCATCGGCAATGTTCGACAGTCTTTGCCGCCGGAGAAGGGACTCGAAATCAATCAAACAACGATCAGCGAGTAGAATTAGGGTTGGCATATCTTTTTTTTAAGGGATAATCCTTTGTTAGGTGTGCTGTTGTGGGTGTGGCTTCACCAGGTAGTGATTTGCATGAAATTGAAGGCAGGGCGTATGTTTAGCATGAACATATTTGCTTTTTCTTTGCATCAAAGAATAAGTCGACTTGCACGCAAAACTTATTATAAGCGAGCTCTCATTTGTTTTACATGCACTAAAAATATTCAAAACCAAAAATAGTTCAACTGAAGTATACGTTATTAACGTCCTCAACGCACTGTACCATCCTAATGAAATCCAGTCAATGTCATCATGTACCAATCACTAAATGGATGAACATAACATTGCCTCCAATCGCGAGGAACATTTCAAATTTGTATGTTCGAAACCTTGTCAAATTATTATTATTATTACCTTCGCATTCGAGGCGAGTACGGCTGACCGTGGCATGTGTCGAGCAAACCGAATTTAGTTGCGTCGACACGTACGCCAGCGGTGCAATGTAATTTGCGCTGGTTCGTGCGTTTGTCAAGTGTTTGTAGACCAGGGAGGGGAATTCGTGGTGACATGTTCATGGAATGCCAAGAAAAGATGACCCCTGTCGGTGCACTTAACGATTTACAGTGGATCCCAGATGGTGTTGCGCCTCCGGCGAGGCGTACTGCAGTTTGGAGACGCGTCTGAGGGATGTGTCCGGCAATAAGACGCGCAAGCTGTTGTTGATCATTTCTGCTAAAGAGAGTGTTTGATGGGAAAAACATATCCACGGCTCCTTCTGTGATATTTTGAGGGTTTCCTCTTAACACCGTACTTTTTCGGTCAGATTTGTATAATGTTATTGGAATATCCTCTTTTCTTTTAAAATTAATCGTTGAAATGCCACTATTCAAGTGACAATTGCTCAGATTAATTCATTTTTCTTCCAATTATGTGCTTTTGTTTAGACAGTTTAGGTTTTGTATGTCATGTTTCGTGAAGATCCTATGATCATACACAGTGATTCTTCTGCAATCACGCTGTCCAAACATTTCCCGGCTAGCTGCAAACATTTGATCTGTATTATATACACTTACACCTGCTCCCGGCGAGGACAATATATCCACTGCTGCAACCTGCTGAGCTGCACGTGACTCGTGTTGTCGCGTGGCGTTACCGCACGGTCCTCTGCCAATTAGCGCGTCCCAACAGCTCGGCTCACTTGTACGCCACGAAATTGAACTTCAACCCTCTGAGCCTTACATCATAACCGGCATCACCCTCCGGAGGAGGACGGCACTGTTGATTCAAACCATCATGCAACCGCAAGCATAACCGGTGACCTGAAGGAAAAAGGGCTGAGAAAATGTGTATTTAACTGTAGATTTTATTTTGTTTTATTTGCTATCTGTTTCATCCGGCGTGGTCAACACATGGCAATACGGAAGATGGGCTCCACTTTGTTCGTGGAAGGGCTGTTCTTGAGACAACTTGAGTAATATTTTCTTACAAATGATGCTTGATTCGATCCTTCAATACAATATACATGTGTACAACAACTAGATGAAAAATAGTTTGCTGAGAGTACTTTACATAATTCCGTCCCGCAAACGACGTGCATTATTTTACAAGACGGTCGTTGAAACCGATGCTTCGTGGCATCTTAGCGCCATCCCTGCGATATCGTGTTAGTTGCCTCATGGTCACCGAACGGAGACGTTTTTGATGCTTTACTTTTCCACCACCACCCATTGTTTTCCGAGCGGCCACATTGGACACGGGGAATCATCACGCCGGCATATCGTCACGTTGCGTTTGTACTCGCGAGAAACTCACCATCGAAAAGCGAGAAAACATGCTGAGGGCGTCGTGAAGACGATGGAGCATTTTGTCGCGTGTCGGGACAAGGTGAAAAAAGATGTACAATATAAAAGCAGAATCGTCTACCCCGTTTTATGAGTTTTTTCTTGCATATCATCAAACGTCGGAGAAATACCTGTCCCGAGGCTCGCACCTCGGTAACGTGCCGGTTACATTTACGAACACACGCATAGCACCTTGGTCAAATGAAGTTAAGCGATGGAGTAATATGAATGGCAACAGGAGGGGGGTTTGCACGAGGAAAAAAGAGCATTGGTAGGCATGAAACATGCACATCACCAATAATAAACGTTGGCGGCGATGATGATGATGATGATGTTTTATTAATTCGGTCAAAGTCAAATAAATACACGTACCGAAGCGTAAAGTAAGTCGTCGTCGTGCTTATGCTCTCCTCGATCCGGAGCTCCGTTTTGCTGGTCAGCTGTGGTCGAGGAGGAGTTGGAGCACCCACGGTACACGGGCGGGAAAATGCACGACGCCAATGTATCTGTGCGGTGGAGGAAAAATGGATTGCGCATTTGGCGCGATTTGTCATCGTCGAGTCTGGACCTCGACTAAAGCGCCGTCTTGGAAATGTTGGGGTAGGTCGGAAAGTTTCTGCTTGTAGGAGAATTTTCAAGTTTTCAACAAGTTTTATACAGCTCAAATAATCTTGCACAAACGTTGTCTAAAGTTAAAATATTTGTAAGAAAAGAATGACAATAGAATATTTTTCATCGTGATGATAAAAATGATCAAGGCTCACGATCGATCATTGAAGGCTAGATGGAAACCTTGCATGAGCTAAGCGGGGAGTTTGAAAAGCCGCTGACAAATCTATCTATCGCGTCCATAAACCGAAGAAAAGAGGCGCCTAGGTGCCGAACATGGATAATGCATTCGTCAAACGAGCGGACAGTTAATTTGAATTAATGTCTTCTCCCTCAGAAGGTGTTCTGGGCAGGATTATCAGTCGGTCGAGCCGTCGAAAATTGAAAAGTGACGAGCCGAAGTGAGGGAAAGAAAAAAAAAGGAGACACAAACCCCGAGTGTCCGCGGATGTGCGAAAGGTTAGGGTTGTTACGATCGCTTGCTCTAGGGACGATGCGATGCTGATGATGATGGTTTCTTTTTTCTCATTCGTCGTGCAGGCTTCCCATGGCTCGGGCGGGAAATCCCTCACCACGCCGGACACACCATCCAAAGGTCAGCCCGGGCTACGAAAAGTCAGGGTGCGCGAACCGTGGCGGTGAAATGCCGCAACCGGGGGCATTCCAATTTTTAACGTCCACCGGAGGCGCCTTCTTCTCCGCAGTCGCTGGCCGTCCGAAGGGGCATTTCTTTCAATCTCCGGCGTCTCTGGCTGGCGTCCACAATGTCAGCGGACAGTCGGCTGCTTCGGACGGCTTTAGAGGGAATGCTCTTGAGTTTGTTTTATTTATCTACTCTTTGATTTTGTTTTTCGTCTCATATTTGGAGGTCACAGCGAGGAACCGAATTGCCATTTGTGTTTTTCTCGCGCCGGTTGGGAGCGGGCAAGGGATTCGGCGGTGCATGAGATCGAAAGGCCCTGGAACAAGGGGGCAGCGGTACCCAGGGGCTTCGTCACGAGCCACCCTAATAATAGCTAAGACGGGCCAGAGCCTCACGGTCAGCGTTTTAACGGTAGCGTGAAATTTAATTAGAGATTAGTGAGAGGTTGCAACCGACGGAAGCGGGAGGTTCGGAAGCAAGAGTGGGAAGGGAACTGGTCTAGGCGATGTCTAGCTACCTGGATCCGGTCCATCGGAGATGTTAGTGAGGCGATCGAGTGTCAGATACAATCGGTTGTCTCGTTAGGATCAGCTTTTAGTTGCATTTTAATTTGTTGTGTTTTGTTTTACAATCATTCATTCTTTTTCGCACATGTTTCACTTATTTCATTTTATTTTACTTTTGTTTTGTTCGTTTCAAGAAAGATTTTCTTAAAAATTTTTTTTTCCTTTTAGTTTTCGTCTCATTTTATTACATTTTATACTTCTATTTTGTTGAAGTTTTATAAAAATTATCTAAATACATGGTAGATGAAAGATTTTGTCAATCTAATATCTATATGTTGTGTGAAGACACCATAAAAACATGTGAAAAATTAATTTCAACATTATCTTTGTGTTGAGCATCGGGCAAAAGGTGATCGGTCGGACACAGACACACTATGTATGCTACATTAGGCAACCTATGCTTCCCTTTCAGCTTGACTTTGACTTTGTCACGTGTGAGCCCATCGAGAAGGGTGGAACCAACCAGCGAAGAAGGGAAAAAACCGTCCAGTCATGTGCTCAATGAAAGGTTCAAATAATTAATGACACCGTGTCACTAATGTAGCCCTTGGTCAGTTACTAATTTGCCGCCAACTTTTCGTTCCCAGTATTGATTAGAAAGAAAAAATATTTATACTCCAAAGCTAAGATGCATGTCGACGCTTTGGGCCGGTCGATGTTAGATGCAACGGATTGTTTGGTGTCGTCAGGAATGGGGTTGCGTAACATTAGTGGCCGCAGGCGGGACGCGATCCGGTCGGAAATTTATGAGCACGATCGCTGACAAGGTTAAGGCGAACCTTACCATTCGGCGGTTTCGTGGCAGGCGAGAAGTGCGTGCTTTTATTTTCGAACGAAGCTGATGATACTTTTAACTAAAGCGTGTTTTGCTGCCTCGAGCCAGGCAACAGGCTGATAAGTTGACGTTAAAATGAAACTGGTTAAAATAAGCATTTTATTGCCCCAAATTTCGGTTCCCATCTTCGCCGGGAGTTCGTTCGAGTAGACGTTCCGTTATATCATTCATGTTTTGGGCAGCACTCGTAGGGCTTCGTTTGGCGATACAGTTTCCGACAGATGACATTTCTGGGCAATAAAAAATTAAATTCATCACGCGCACCGATCACGTAACGTGTTTGCTCCCCTTTTTGGCATTGCTGCATGCGTTTTTCGAGACAAATGAATATACTGTGGGCCAACAAATTGATTGCTGCTCATCCCTTTGATGTTCTGGTTGTTGCTTATGTACGACAAAGGTAGCAGAAAAACTCGGCAAAACCGCAATAAACCTGCACTTCTGGAGCAACGCCGGCACGCCATGCCGGCTGATAAATATATAATTTCGTTTTATATGGGCAACTGTCAAAAACCACCAGACACGCCGAGCAGAGCCCTCGAGTCTGCAGACCGTCTCGCGTGAAAGGTAAAGGCGACACGCAAAATTTTTAGAGCGCAACGAATGGTAAACGAATGTGGCGTCGACTTTTTACTTCTTTCCTTACGGCCGGTGAAAATTTCGGAAAGCTTCGGGCCTGCCTCCATCGGGAAAGAAAGAATGGGCGCTTGTGAGGGCGCTTTGAGAGCAATTTTTGACATTCGTCTGTGGTAAGAAAGCGAAGATGTTGTAACAAAAGGTGAAGGGCAATTTTAGGCAATGAATGTTTTATGAACAGGTATAGGAATATTGAAAACTTTGCATGCTGACTGGTTCACCGAGTGAGAAAGCATAATTTCTCTTATGGTTATTCTGTCCTTTTTAGTCGACACTCCAAAGTAGTTTATCATACCCCAAGATTTGTCCGATTAATTAATTAGGTGAACCGTTCACGAAACGAATTAGTATTTTTTTTCAGTGATCAAGAGCAAACGATTTTTCCATTCGCATACCACTTCAACAAATGGCCTACAAGCTGCACGAAATGACAAGTGTTTTTTTGCCAAAACCTACTCCCATTTAGATTGTTTTTAAGCTGCGGTTTTTGATAGCAGATTTCCAGGTCACAGATCTCGTGACCGACTCGTATGCAGTATGTTATGTAATGTGTCTGAATGCTTGGGCTTTTTTTTAAATTTTGCGTGACGCTTTATTGTGTGGCATTTTGGTACAAGCGATTCACGAAAACGTGAGTCAACTTTCTATCCGAAAGCGGAGACGCTGTGGACGCATTTCTTCGAACAACAGTCTGAGAAAAGGCATTCTATGGCGGCTATTTATCGAAACTGGAGCGTATGCTCGTTGATCTTAATGAGTATCTTGTTTGTCGGGAAAGCATTGCTTAACAGCTTATTGATTTATCAATTGAAATAAATAAATCCGTTTTTTTGCACCAATTGACTGCTCGAACACACAGCTAAGCTGCAAAGTTTGCCAATTGTAATCAAATACTTATTTATGCTTCCATTAAATAGCACCTATTCGAACGGAAGTCTTTCCGTAACATCTTACGCACAGCCTTCGGTTTCCGTTCTGCGATGTTAGGTCATACTATTTCCACGCCTCCAAAAACAAACCCGCTTCGGCCTACCGCAGGCTCCGTGGGAAATATTGCCGTGTTTTCCTCAAAACTGGCGCAGAAAACCTTCCATTGGCCTGGGCTCTCGCATTTTCAGCAAGCAACAGCGTTCGTTTCTGCAACAAGACGGACAGCGAACGTTTTGCATTGTTTTTCTCCCATTTTCCGCAATAGCAAAACGGAACGAAACGAAAACGACGAACGGAACAAACCGAGAAAGGCGTGTGCGTTTGTTGCCTCCCCCCAATCCCTTTTTTTTACACTATGGCTGTTTAAGGTTTTTCCGCGAATTTTCCCACCACAAAAATGGAGCGTGTTTCAAAATTTGACGAATATCTAAGCAGCATGAAACAATTCGCACCCTCCCCATCCAACAGGGTTTGGTTGTCAGGTGGGAGTGGTGCGGGCGAGAAAAAAAATGCAAAGGTGGAAAAAGGAAAATGAAACGGAAGTGCATCGGAATGCAGCATGACGAAGATAATGATGACCCTCAGGGCTGGCTCGTTGACTGTTGGATGGTAAAATTGGATAAGAAAACGAAATAAAAGGTTGGAAGAGAAGGAAAACGAAAAGGAAAATACAAAATAATATATTTAGGCTTTTCACTGTTCTGCTTCATTTCCCTTTTTTACCCGGCGTTGGTGCATGAGATTTCCTTTGGTGCCAGTAAAAACGGCACAAGTTAATGAATTATAGTGCGGCTTACAGCTACTAATGAAAATGTAGTACTGAGCTGGGATTGCGTTACCTTTGGCAAAGCCTGGAAGTGCAGACAAAGTTTATAATACAAACGCCATTTTTTCTATATGAATAAATAAAAGTTCTTTTTGTCTTATTTTTGCTACATCATATGATTTATGGTTTGCGTGATTTGTTTTGTAGTTTATGCAGCTTTTCAATGATCAGTAAACCTGATGAAATAATTTACATGAATAATACATTCAAATCACCATTTCATCGAGTCTGAGATACACTTAATAAAATTACCCCTGCCTCTTGAAAGCTTCCGTTACGCGGTGAAAGCTGTTTGGGGTAAAATTATGGGACGGGATGCAAATGCGATCGTGTTACGGGATGATTGACTGGAATTGATTGTTGTCCAATAACCGGTAATTGTTTAATCGGTTTGAACTTACTGTCTCCACTCGTAAACAGAAATAAAACATACAGGCTAACGTCTCATGCAACAGCTAATTTCAATTTGATAACGTACACAATCGTTACTAATCTTATGCAATTTAGAAGCATTGAACACATTCGTTTCCTTCGATGATTTACCTGCCGGTCCAAGGCATGCATATGCACTTTGCACTTTGACGTCAGGATCCGGCGGGAATAGTCTGTTTCAAGCATCAGCTAAACGTACAATGCTCGTTACCGGGCAGACATGCAGGCGACCGGCATTATGCAACGATTGATCGTTGGTTTTCGCCATTTCTTCTGTCGCGAAGGTTACTTCATAAAATCTGCAGCCGAAAAGTGCATCGAAAAGCGCATTGAAACACCGCATCCTCTTGATGAAGCTATTCCGTGGATGGAGGATTAAATGTCGTACGATCTGCCGAATTGCAAGAGGAGGGCAATTACTGGTGCCGCGAATTTGGAGGCTGTCAGCACGACTTTTTCCACCATG
>KE525352.1:2071506-2138080 GCA_000441895.2 Anopheles sinensis | reverse complement strand
GTTGTTATGCTTTGCAATAAAGCGCAAATATAATTGTATTTTATTAAAGGCACAAATTTTAACCTTTACCTTATCTTTCTAATCTCTTTGTTTCCGCCGGAAGGACTTCGAAATTGAAGTCAACTCCCTCGCAAGCTTCTGCTAACCTGCAAAATGGTAGTTGCATTCAATTATTGTACTTTTATCCATTTTCACGACTCGACGCCCATCACTGAACTCAGTTGAATGTGTTTCCAACCAAACTCTACCATCGTCTTACGCTGCTTGTGCTCAGAAAACCCGCCTGCCTCCCTGCATCTCCCTCTCTGCATCTTCTTTGCTCAAATCTTTTACATGGTAGAGTTTTCCTTCGGGCAATGAACAACTCACCGCTTGTGCAGCCGTTAGGTGCAAAGTGCGCGTAGCTAATGTAGTATGCATGTCGCTTGTTGCTTACCGGCTGGCTGAACGCTTTCCGTCTGCCCGAAACGGATGGCTCGGTTAAAGTGGCAAGGCCCTAACATCTTTACGAGCAGAGAAAACTCCGTCCCCTGGAGCGCATGGGCTATGTGAGGCTGTGCGTGTGTGTGGGCATGATTCGATTTGCACCGACATACTCGCGTCGATAAACGGCGTCCTCGGTGACGTCGGCGCTTGGGCCTTGGGCCCTTTCGGGCGCCGGGCGTCGATCGTACGTCAAAGGGATTGAGCATTTTCGCCCTCCAACTGCCACAACTGCTGGTTTGATGTTTTCTTCCTCCATTGTTTCGCCCACTGCCACTCGAGACGAGCTCGAGAGGTTACATCAACGGCGGTGCGGTGCACGGTCTTAGAAGTAGTGTACTATCATTACCGTTTTTCCCTTTGCTGCCCAGCAAACTTATCTTGACGGCCGGAAACCAACCTTGCCGGTCGGTTAGGAGGAGGATGCGCAGGGCTGGTGGAAACCTTGCATTGTGCACGACGCGGTCGTGCCCGACCGAAAACGGCCCGATGGGTTTGATAATGGTTTTGCATCGGAGCGATAGGCAGCGCGAAAAATACAAAGTGCAGTCCACGGTCGGCAGAAGCGATAGAGCACACCAAATGCGGCTCCCCGAGAGCTGCTGGAAGGTGAAGCCATAATAATCATGGTGAGTTGGGTTATAGTATATACCGCGCGTCAATGTTGTGATTTGCAAACCGATAAGTCACTTTCATCTCCGATTGATTGTCCAGTCACAAATTGTAGAATACTATTTTTAACATCTTTTACCCTTTATGTATCCAAAAAAAAGGCTTTGCTTAGTATTAATCGATCACTTCACAAAGAAGACCTGCAACCTAGAGAACCAATTTCCGTAAAGTCATTCACATCATGCACGGAACCACGAAATGTTATGAAGAAAAACGATAATACGTCTCACCGCGATCGCCAAGGTGTGAGATAAATATCAATTAAATCAAGAGTGACATGTGGAAAATTCACCTAACGCTTGCCGGGATGACAACATGGCTTCCAATGCCAATAAACGCGAGCAGAAGATAGCTCGCGATTTTCCCAAGCCCTTGGACCAATGGTGAAGGTTTCCGATTTCAAGGAAATTACGGAAACTTGCGGCAAGGTGAGATATGAGAAGCGCCTTGGCGCCGGTCGGGAACCTGGTCAGGAGTTTGTGGTTTGCAAGCGACGGCTATGATTGACAAGTCTTCGTTTTGGTAGAGATTGCAAATGGATCGCAAACATAGTGGAGCGAAAAAGGAAACGCTTTATAAAGTAGAGCATAAATGTCCTCACTTGAAAGATTTCTAGGCCGTATGCAAGTCATGGTTGTTTAATTAATATCCATGGTTATTTAATCTCTAATCAAATTATGGATTGCATAAATCAATTTTTTGATTAGGTTAGTTATTAGTAGAGCCAGGGTCATTTGAAAATACGCTGCGGCTGAATGTTTTCGATTGCTTTATTTCCTTTTCCGTGATCATTTTTAAACGTAAACATCGAAACCTACTTTCTTCGGAAGAAAAAATGGCCATGAAACAAACATTTACAGTTTTTAAATCGTTTTAAAAGGTTATATTTTGGTTGAAAATTCACGCAATAAAGGAGCGTACGAGACCTGGGTGACAGTGCGGAGGCGTGTTGTGCAATCCCACAATATTTTGTGTGTTCATTTTTGGATCCTGAGCGTGGCCAAAGCCGTTCCCGCAGGTCGGCTGCGGTGCTGATTCCGGCCCCCGAGTGCGGGCGGTCAGAAAGTAAGCGAAATTCCAACGCCACAACACTTTCACTTTCGGGATGGTTGAAAGCTGACCGCAACCCCGTATCGATCGAAAGCCACCGCCGGGAACGCAGGGGGTGTGTCGAGAAGCGTACGAAAGCATACCGATGAGATAATTCTCCTCTGCGCGGTGCCTAAATGACATCATTTTCCTTCCCGGGCATCGCCGGTGCTGCATTTCGACCGACGACAAGGTGACGACGGGAATTGGTTTGCGGATGAGGTTTGTGTCAATACTGAACCCGATGCTGGCTGCACTAGATTTGGGCAATGGCATGCGATTGATTGCAACGTTTAATGCAGCGTCGGCATTCGTTCGTTTGATGAGTCAAGCGCGTTAGTCAACATCAATCATAACGCCGATTTCCGCAAAGGTTCGTAGGAGATTATCTGACATTTGCATACATTTAGCATTTTTGATTGAAGAAGTGATGCTGCTATCATTCGGAGAGCATGATTCACAATTCAATTCTATCAAGTTGCTTGTAAATATTGACTGACTCTTTGGAAATATAAGGAAAACATATGCAAGAGATTTCATTTGTCAATTAATTTATTTTCCAATAATTGCATCAATCAATGCAATTTAATTTGTACAATAAATCAATCTAAATTTGATTCTTCGAGGGCAAAACTCTGCTTATTTAATAAAGTCCTTACCGAAACGCAATATTCAACAATTTAACTGCCGATACTTCTTGCGGAATGACTGGCGGAGATACCTGGTTTGTTTCGATCAATTAGTTGCCTCGCTTACGTTTTGACGATTGGCGATTACTTCAACTATCCGAGGCCATCTTCGCCGATCATTGGTTCTGTTGCAGCAATTAATCGAAGCCTAGATCCCTGCCACCTGACAGGTCCGGTCCGGATGCACTTCAAACGCCCATCATGCTGCATCGCCTCCAATTGACCGCAACTTCACGGAGTCAGGGCGGTCGGGGCTCAATTTCAAACGCTCCACTGCTCGAGATTGATTTATTCGCCAATCTTCGTCAATTATGCCGGCACAATTAGTATTCCGGTCCTGATGCACACGATGCACCGGTCGACCGAATGGAACGCACGCGCATCGCCGTTGCATCTGCCGGACACTGGTTCTAATGCAGCCTAACCTCCTTGGTCTGTGTGTGTGGGTGGCCCTGAGGAAGGTGTGTAGGTGCCGAGCACGAAATGCGTCGATCGTGCAGAACAGCCTTGAATATTGATGAGCTGAGGCGCTGCGGAACAAGCACTCGCGAAAGAAGTGAGGCCTCTCTATACTAAGTAGATACAATTTGAGGCGCCGGACCTTGCGTGGTGTTTTACTCCCTGAGGAGGCATAAGGTCTGGTTCTCAACTTTTTGCCTGTGATCGTTCAGGTACTTGTATTCTTAACTGTCTGCGAAAAGGTGTTGAGTACTAACATACTAAAGTAGCGCTTTTTCTCTCCAAGGGAAAGTAACCTTTAACCTTTCGCCGCCAAGCATTAAAAATGAAGCAACACATAAACCGGCACGTAAATAAAAGCCCAAACGACCTACTGAAGCCACAGGTGCCTCAAATCGGCAACGCCGGGAGGAATCCGCCGTGACCTCTGGTAGAGGTATTTACTACACACGCATGCACATGAGAGCCTCCAAAAGTTCAGCCCGTCGAGAAGTGTGGGGTGGGAGCCACAAAACGCGACCCGGCGAACAGGTTTGCAGTCGGGCCGCTTCTTATCAGCGCGCTCGCCGAGACAAGGCTGTCCGGATGGCGTTTCGGACTCCCGAAAGGATGCGCTGTGTGTGCCTGGTCCGGTTTGGCGATGGCGAAGATGCGCCGGGTCGTACGCGGGTTTGCCTTGACCGTGTTTTGCGTGCTCGTATGGGTCGTCTCCAGTCGGCCGACGTCCGTCACAAGTCTCGAGTGCGGCGAGTGCGGCTCCGTGTTGTTTGTTTTATATCCGTGGGGGTCGACCCGTGGGGATGGCACGATGCAGCGCTGCATCTCGTCTCGAATTCCGTTGGATCCACCGGCGAACTGATGGGTAAGACATTCACAGATGAATGTTCGTCACAGTAGCCGCAGCTTATCGGGCTGTGGTATCATCAGAGGCTGCAGAAACATCCCGAACAGCGGACTGTACTATCAGCCAGTCCACGAAACCCGTCTTTCCACCCGGGTGTGACCGATGCAATGGACAGATTTCACGGTCCAACATCCAAAACCCATCGGTTCGTTGACCGAACGGCCTTTGGGAATTTTGAACGCTCTGTTGAGAACTCCCAAGGATCCCCAGAGATGATTTCGAGGATGGCACTCCCACCGTCATCGGCCGAAAACAGGTATGGGCGCGATGGCGTCGAGTTCTGCCACGCAACATCGATCCTCGTCGTATCGTGGACCGCCAGTGTCGCGGTCATTGCTGTCCAATCGATCGGCTGAGGAGTTGCTCGTCTGGTTGTGAACTTGTACTGGGGTCTTTCCGAAGGAGAAGGCTCTATTTCATAATGTTCCATCATCAACGGAACAACTTCGGGCGCCACTACCATGAATCTATTTTAACATACACAACGATGGCAATAATCGTTTGGAACAGGTGATTAGGAAAGAGATTACAAGTTTTAACATTGGAGCCGGATGGAAGAAGTCCAATGTTCGAGGCATAATATGATTTCAAAACAATTCGAAATTCTTTTCCAAACAAAATTCAAATCCTCCATCTTCTCTCGTATTTTCAAACTAATGTTTTTATCCACTAGAACTAATGTTAATGTAACCAGTACATTAATCAATGTGATGGATTTATTTGCAATAAAAAAGAATGTAGCGGTGACAAAGTTATAGTAAAGTAATTGTCTTATCTTTTTTTTCTGTCCTATGACTTATTTAATGGGGGTTTTAGAAAAAAACAATGAGAGTCATAATAATGATTTATTACTTTCCAAAACGTGCTGTTTGTAGATTGATTGATTAATCAAGTTAGTTTGTTTGCAGCTTCCTTGCTTATTCCTTTTATTTTTTTAGAGATAATTTAATTAAACTGTAACCAGTTTGATCCAAGTACATTCCTTTTTGTTCTCATTGATGTGATGATTGTATCTTTAACTTTTTTTTAATACAATTTTTAAATAGATCGCATATTGTATAGCTTTGGTTAGAAAAACACATCCAATCGATTACCTCGTCAAGCAACCCATTTTTAGCTGGAAAGTGTTTCAAAATTGGGACGAAAAAGATAAAAACTAAACTTTCTCGAAACTGTGTCAAACAATCAGGTGACTATCGATGTTTTCTTCTGAAAAAAAGTAAAGAAGAAATAAAACAAAAACTCCAGCACTTTCACGGTGACAGTGGTGGAAAATGAACGTGGCAAACATTACCCGTGAAGTGAGTAAATCTTACGAGCGAATCTCCTTCAGTCGGCCAGCGAGTGCTTTAAATTTTCCATCTTCTACCGTTCACACGCTTCGCCCGCAGTGCCTCGGGCAGTCATTTGGGGTCGCGTTGGTGATCGGAAAATGGTTCCGTCGCATACTAAACGAACCCTATCGATGTCATCTGCTAAATGAGCCATTGATGAGCTACCAGCGTTGGGGAGTTTGCCCAAGCTATATACTCTACTTTTTGCAAACAGGAAACGCTGCGCGGTGGTCCGAAGCAGGAATTCGGCAATTTGTGGTCTCCTTCGCTTTGACGTTCCCGCCCGGTGGCCTGTAGTTTAGGTTTTTTTTGTTGTGTCAATCACCTCGAAACGGGAGGATCGATTTCATGGCACAGTTTATTTTAATGTCGTTCGGATGTGCTTCGGTGTGGGATATCGGTGAAATTGAAAGCTCGTGAAAAGCGACGATTCAACGAACGGAAATTGTGTCAACTTAGCTTGAAGCATGTTTACGGTGGGAATTGACAGTAAAAGATCACTTCATATTGCCAGTGCTGTCTAAGTGATTTAGTTGGAAAATTTAAAATTAAACATGTGATGAAAGCGTTGGAGCAGAATAAATGTTTGTTCCAAAAATATTATTCTTGATAGATGCAAACATTGATTTCATAATATTTTCAATAATGAATATGAACCTTATCAAAGTTAATTTAAAACATGATCAAAACGATCATAACTTTTTCAGGATGGCATAAATACTTGCACGACTCTTGAAATCTGTTTCACCCAATTTTATTGCACGCGTTGGCCTACATTTTGGGCTCGCGTTTTGGTCACAACAGATTTGGGCAAGATGTTTCACTGTCGACATAAATTTAGCAGACTGGTCGTCGACAAAGTACATGCTTTTCCACCATCTTCGACACGCCGGACTCCCTGTATGGACAACACTTACCAGCCTATGGACAACACTACCCATTGACGAAAGCATTCATCAACAGCAATTACGACTAAACGGCAACAAACCACGACGGTGGATGTGAACAGAAAAGCTAAGAAAAATAATAAAAAAAAAGGTAAATTCTGCTACTAAACGATCGTGCAAAGCCACTCTTTCCCTGATGAAAGAGGCAGCAGCTTCTTCACATGCATATATGCTGACATGTTCCAGCCGGGGTTGGCTCCGTTTCGGTGTGTTTCTGGTAAAGGTTGCGCCAGCAGCATTGGCATCGTGTGGCCCGATGGCGAAGCAAATATTATTCAATCGGAAGTTTATGTAATTGCAGCCCGGCTGCAGGAGCGGACGAAGATGAGTCTAATGAAGAGTGTAAACGGTTCGGGAACATCGCTTTTTGTCTGCCTCTCTTTCGCTCGATCCCAAGATCCAACCGTTTTCTCTATCCGTCGTGCGTTTCGCGAGATCGCGATCGAACGGGAGAAACGTCCGTACCACGGCCCATTATGGGAAATCTCTGCACGACGCGACGACCCGCGCGTGGAAGTATGCAAACTGTGTCATTGGGTTTCTGGGTGGCCTCTCGGACGTTGCGATTCCGGAGGGTTTGAACTTCGTCTGGCCACGGGAACGAACAGGTGATTCGAAATCTACAGGATGACCCAATTTGTTTCGTAAATTGAGCGAGTTTGAGTTTTCCCACACTTCAAGGGTTCCCAACGCAAGGTTAAAGACACTTTAGTGATGTTCTATGTGGACCGTTGGAACTGCGAAAATGCCAAAGCACTAGTCTGTTACCATTTTGTTAACACGCAAATGCGATAAACTCACGCTACTCACGCATTTCAACCAGCTCATGTTGTTCTCCAAAACATGGATTGTTATAAAAGCCCAAAATCCTGGCCGTACGACGCGATGACTTTGTGGCCCGACGATAATCAGCATAATCGACACGAAATCATTTCCATGTCAAGTACTCCCTCGATGCTACTATATATGTTGCCCGAGGTTGGAAAAAGAGATTTTTATCAGTCGTTCCATTGTGCGAGTAACATACTTGTGGAGGTCAGCGTGTGTCAGGCTTTGAAGAACTATAAACATGCATAATTATTGCCACTGGAACCTCACGTGGGCTGTAAAGGTCGATATGGTTATTGGAAGGTTTTGAATTGTACTTTCTCTTGCTCAGAGAAAATTCTACTTGGAAGCTCATTTGATTGAAGCTAAAGTTTTGTACAAAGGAAAATTAATGTTGTTCATCAATGTACAACAGTAGGGAGAAGTGGCTGTAGAGTTATGAACATCGTGTAGTATTAATGTTTGGATCGTTTGTTTAAATGTGCTCCACAAATCATGCGCCATAACTTCGGGCGCGGTGGAGCTCGTTCAACACCAACGGTTGTACAACACCGTTGGCACCGTTGGTGGGTGCTTGAAACAAATGGCATGTTTAGCAACAATGCTTTTAAATTACCTACCATAATCGACATGTGGCCGTAGCGTCGAGCTTGTGAGCCAGTTATTCGATAACGACAAAACTGGGTTGCGTCTCTCTACATGGTTGATCGATGCGATTTACTAAAACCCAGAAGTCAATTGTGCTTGCTCGTTTAAAAGGTGGGTAGTTGTGTTAATAGTATCAACTTGAAAAACGTCAAATAAATTTATAAAATGATGAAAAGTTGAATAAAATAATTTAAAAGTTCGAATGAGACATGATTTTTAACCGGCGTGTTTGATCACGAATAAAAATGAAACGGATGCCAACGAAGTGGTAAATGGTTTTTAATGCCATAATAGATGTGAATTTTCACGGTCACAACAGCCAAAAGATGCCTGAAGTTTATTTTTAGAACCGATATGTGTGACATAAACGACTCACCTTGAAGGACGGCGTGAAAGTGTCGTGAGATAATAATTTACTTCCAAATCGTGTGATTTGATTTCGGGACCGCCATGAAACGAAAGCATGCTGCCAATGCTGGCGGAATGGGCACTGAAGTGTGATCACGACAAACGATGGGCCCACGAGCCTTTCCAGCTCGCCGCGCGACCCCTTCTCCCGGGTTGATCGATTCGTTCAGTCCAATCGGCGCGTTATGCTGGGCCGATTCACATAACGATTATTGCTATCGAATTAGGCAAAATTCGTTGTGGGTCGAGTGGCGGATCATCGAGTGGATCACGACGCCGTTGGGTAACGCCGTACGGTTTGGCGAAGATAAACATGGTCTTTCTTTGCAAGGGTGCGAGCTTTGCCGGCGAATACAAACCGAACACATTCAATTGGGGTGGATGATAAGTTATGCTCTGAAGAATAATAAGCACCCACAAGCTAAAGATGAGAAGGAGAAGGTTTGCGAAGACCGATAGGTTTTTTAACTCCTCACGAAAGGTTTCTGATTGTGTGCATCATGCATTGGCTTTGATGTGCTTGGAATTTCTTTGGTGTCACCGAAGGACGTGACTTAGGCCCGTCTTACCCCGAGTGATTACATTTCATCTTAACGATGATAATCAAACCTGCATCGTGTTTTGCGGAGGTGTCACACTAATCCACAGATGTGCCGAATCAAAGTATAGTTCATTGAATCGGGACGCTTGCGGGACGATAATCCACTACCTTTAGCGTGCGCTTTATAGCAACCATAAATTACTTCTTACTCCCGCACAGTAGAAAATCAGGAAGGGAGAAAACTGAAGACGATGATGCGAGATATGACAAATGACAAAATATTGAACGAGCTAAGAGCAACTGAGTGCAATTGCTTGGATAAGGGAAGAGAGCTTAAGCAATTGTTGGGAAATGTCTACACCAGCCACCATCCACCAGCTGCATCTTACGACGTTTGTCAACGATTTGTTAACTGTTTGTGCTGTTTTTGTTGTGGCCGACGTCGTAAGGTTTTCCCGAACCCAGAATCCCATGTTGGATATCATATCGTCGTGGGCCGCCAGTTAAAGCTTATTGTTGGTCTAATGGTTTTTACATCATCATCAACATTATCGTCCTTTTTATGGTGCGCGTGGTTATGCGGTAATACGCTGGAAGACAAGCGAGGTCGTAATAAATTGTCCTGCTCCGAAGTGAAGTACCCGGCGTTGGGAGTTTCGTACGGGTGACAATTAATTTACCAAGGATTTTGAAAAGGTTTCACCCTAATGGATGGTTTCACTAATGCTGTTTTATTTGGCGAGGTATTTTATGAAAAATGTCAGTGTATTTAATTAGTGTAGTTCTCACACACGGAGAGTGATCAAGATTCCTTAAGTGAATTAATTAGGTAGACCTATATCCTTTTAAAGTTTAAAGTTCTTGACACATGTGCCCCTCTTGACCTTTCAATGTATCCTGATTCTTTTTTATCATTGGTTATACAAATTGTTAATAATGCAACGTAAATTGAATTTAATAACTACTAAAATTCTAATTAAAATGCATTTGTTCCGAAGCAATTCGAGTTAGTACGTTAAATTTATTCTATGTTTTCTGGTCGATTAATTATTGCATAAATAAACAATGTTTCTTATACCATAAAATAAAAACTCAGCATGTTCTAAATCCAGACTAAAGCTGGCAAGATGGTCATCGATGAAAATTAATTCTATTGCATCCCATTTATTGCCAACGGATTGGTGGGCACCAAGAGAGCCTCCTGTGGCTCACACGTTGCAAGTGCTTGAATGCTTCAGTCCGTTTCCGTTTCGTTGAGCAACGTCTTCGGGACTGCGTTTTCGCTTACATTTCGCTGCCTAAATTACGATGGCACGCTTCATGCGCGCAGCCTATGGTGTCTTTAGCCCAGGCCAACGACATAATCGGAAGGTCATCGGAGTCGGACATCGGAGCAAATGCCATCAACGGATGAGGCGTCGTCGCTGGACCGCGGAGCTAACTTCGGTCCGCAAGCCGTTTAGTCTTCTTAAGGCAGACGACCCTTTTGGAGACCGGCTCGCGAAGGGATTGAAGCTGGCGTGAATGGAGTCCTCTTCAATGTTGCCCATTGCGACTGGTGGATGCGATTCGGTTGGAATTTTTGAGCAATTCCTCTGAAGACCTGATCGCTGTCGGACGCTTCACGTGGCGTGGCTAGTTTCGTCACACCGAAAGGAATTCCCGTCGCAATTAATCGTTCTGCGTTCCTCTCCGTGCTCGCAACTCAATTGCTCAATCGATGCGCGTACGATCTGTGATGGCAAATGCAGCTTGAAGCATATAGGAAGGCAACCTTTTGCTTGTTGTTTGCATGAATTCTTAGAATATTTTGTGTGCCTAATATGCTCAGCAATTCAATTTTCCTAAAGACAACGATCACAACGATTTTCCACACCTTGAAGTTGTTTATGCGTTGCGAAAGTAATCGTTGCTGCACTTTTCTCTTGAAAGGAGCGCTACATAAATTGTTGCTACTGCTTCCTCACGCTAAGAGCAGCAAAATCTCCATCGTTGGAAATTGAAACGAAATTTCCCCATCGCACACATCCATCATCCAAAAAAGCCCATCCTTCATAGGGCTCGAGTCGATCCATCACAGATTCCATTCCTTTCTGGCGTTTACCGTTCTCGGGCTTCATGTGCACTTATGCTGCCATTTATGCTCGTCTTCGTGGCGTCCACTGTGAAAGCATACTTTAGCGGTAATTTCACGACATTCTGCAAAGCTTGATATGCGCTGTCCGGTGCAATGTCGTCGTGTTACAGATTTTCTCGCAGTTCGCTTTTACGCCAGCCAGTGTTCAGGGTTCTGCAATATGCCAAAAGCACCTGCCCTGTGCTGACCTGCTAGCGACCTACCAGATGGAAGATTTTATTGCCGCTTTATTGCACACACCCATTTTCCCCACTCGATGCGTTCAAACGACTGCGCTGCAAGTGAGTGCAGTTTACAGTCAATGGGGCAAACATTTGTGCATTTTCCGAGCATCCGCTTTTCAGCTCGTTTATTTTCCTTCCATTCATTTGGAGCTTTACTATTGCTCCGTGACTTTTTTTTCTAAATAAACGTAAGTTAAAAGACTGTGAAATGGCAACTACTCAAGCACGGTTCTAGGTTGAATTGTTCACTACTTTGAATTCAGATCCTACAACCTCAGAATCTGGAAAAGCAAAACATATTAGAAAAAACACAATGTCATGCTGGAGTATTTGGAATTAAGAAGATTCAAATACAAATAAGTCCTAGAAATTATAGATACTTTTACTGCATATTTCCCATTACAGAATTATTTCAGTAGAATGTAAAGAATTATTCCAACATAATCTTGAGCAAAAGCCATAGAACATCCACATTCAAACATAAACAAATAGATCATCAGAACATTAAATTTTCTTCTTGCAAGGATAGGCGATTTAGTTGACCATCGGCTTCGAATTTTCTTCATTCAAGAGTCCATCCCTCTCGATAGCCCGTACGTTTTGCTTACCTTTCTTTATGGCATGGCCAGGTACGCCTATCCTGGAAGTAAGCGATAGCGCCTGGCTTGATTTTCAATGCCGATTACGGAATGTTTAATTAAATTATTTATTGAACTCACCGCGCTGATGCAGCCGGCCGGTGTTTCAAGCCCGTTCCTCTACCATCGGGCTGGGTGGAATCTGGACGGGTGATTAAATTATCTGCCCCGAACGAACGACGGCCGGATGATGGCGTCAAATTTGTTGCCTGAATGGGGTTGGTTTTTCTTTCGTTGCTTCCTCTCCACCTAGGCCCGGCAATTTATTATGCTGGCCAGGTTCGATACATACGCAGCAGCATCACAAGAGAGAGAGAGAGAGAGAGAGAAGAGAGAGAGAGAGACAGGGTGAGAGATCGTGAAAACTCAATCAGCCACCGTCACCCTGGATGGAGCTGAAGCATAACTGGGGAAAGCGTTCGCTGGGTGAAAGAAGCCCAAGATAAATAAAAGCGCTGGAAAAAATAAATGGAAAATATCGGGCTTCAATTTAGCGTGAAAAATCGTGGCAAACAAAGGCAAACAGTGGTTAAGGGATGGTGACTAATAATCTCGTTTTCCACACTAAGTGCTCGTTTCAATTTGCTATGATATGCGCTGGAGAAATATCGTTTCATGCATGATCAAATTAAGATGATATGTCTTACGCATGGGTCACAGGATAATGAATTCGGTTTCACTTTTTATTCTTCGCGAAGCAATTCTTGCTAATAGTAAATTAAAAACTTCATCAGAAAAGCAACGAACCTCGTCCTGTTCTCGGGAAATGTTTTCATCCTTCATTTAGAGATTGTTAAACGATAGTTTAGTCACACGCCACTCAGCGTATCGTTAGCATAAAATAATTATCTCCAAGAGGATTAAACTTGACATGGTCTGATAGTGTGTTTCCTTATTTTTTCCTCTCCCTTTCTTTGCAGCCCTCGACCCGGCCCGAATCGGACTTCACGCTGGACGTACCCCGGGCGGAACAGCTACGGCTCAAGATGAAGAAGGAAAAGCAGTTCCGGAGCCGTTGCCGATGGTTCTTCTACTTCTTGAGCGTCGTGTTCTTCCTGCTTTCGGTGATGGTGGTCAGCCTGATACTGACGCGTGGCAAGCGGATGTTCGGGAGCATGATTTAGCCGCCGAGTGGAATCCCGGAGTGATATGAGATTGAAGCTGTGGATTCAGCGTTGAGTCCTTGAATTTTAGGGAATGAGACAGAGAACATCGAACAAAAAATCCCTGCCAACCTTGGTGCGACTGTGGAGTAGTCTATTCTGTGTTCTGATGTTAGTTGTTACGTATTTTATGTCTGTTTTTTAATCTATGTCGCAGGAATGCATGATCCAAGCGAACGATTAGTGATCCTTGTCGAAAATTGTATCGCTCTGTTGTTGTTAAGTTTGTCCCACGCTGTCGATCATATTCCCTTTTTTGTTTTTGCCGCTTCTCATTTGAATGGCAAAGATAATCTACCTCGGAGAAGACCATTCAATCGCACTTTAATCCACCGAGAACATAACAAACAATTCGCCAGACTTGACAAAGCCCCAGCTAAGTAAAAGATTATTCTACCAAACTCAATCCATGTGGTTCGACAGCGGCGGGACTTTGAAAGTTGAAAATAATGATAATTTAGTTTTGATTTTGATCGATTGTTTACGAAATTGATTGAATTGTTGTTTCATTTCCTCCATTGCCCGTGATGCACCTTTTCCCCGTCGGTAGGTTTTTAGATACTTTCGCCCATCGTGCTTCTGTGTTTGTGCGTTACGGTATTCTCTTCCCTTTAGCTACGACAGGTTTTCGGGTTTGATTATGTCCTTCCACCAGCAACGAACACACAGCCGCATGTTTTTTTCATTTCGCTGGGCCAGAAGATTGCATTTTGAACAAGTTTTGAAGCTTATGAAAAAGACGGAGAAAATTATAATAAGCGACGGTATCGGCTGGGGCTATTCCGGTAATTGGTTTCACATTTGCATGCCAACAAAAAAGAAGACACCAGAAACAATCGAGAACACTTAATTTAGCTTAACAGCAAACTCATGGCAAGAGGCCACTTTAATTTCGCTTACCATCTTTGCTCAATTTTAGTCGAATCAAACTTTGTGGAGAATGGTTTTTTAATTCCAGCGTTCGGAAATGGTTGGGAAACGCTGGGTAAATTATTTTTTGTTTGTCCTCGGCGAGCGAACAAGACAAAGTGCTAATGAAAGTGATATCTTATTAGCATTCTTTGGCCCGATGATTGTTTTCTGTTTGTTAGCTCGTTGGGACAATTATAAACTTTCTTCCATTCGTTTGCATACCGTGATTGCCCAGCAGCTGAGTGCAGTGTGGACAGGACGGAGGAGAATAAATAGGATAACCGTGGCCGGAAGTTGATAAAACAAACGAACAAACTTTCCCTTCAACGAACCACCGGTGGATTGCAGCGATTGCACACCGGTGCTCGACGTTGTTTGTGGACTTGTTTGCCATTCTTCTGACTCGGATTAGAAAGGTAGAAACACGCCCGGATTGGGTTTCTTTGCCCTGCATCTGTTCGCCAGAAAAAATCACTGCCTTGCGCGTCTTCCATGGACGGGCAACTAGTTTGTGTGTGTGTGTATATGTTGTTGGTTTTCCCGCCCATCAGATTTGTATGCTAAAAACAATGAAGAACGACTCCATCTGAGAAGGACTATCGTGTTCGCTTCGTTCGTTCCTTGCAACGCTCCGAATTGGTTGTTAAAGTTGTGATTGAAAACGGGTACAACCACTGCCAGCCCGAACACTGCCCACTGACCTGCTGATAATTTCCCAGAGGAATTTAATTTCTTCCACAAGCTTCCCACTCGATCCGCGCCAGGGATAAGGGTGGCTTATCCTTTGTCGGCGCATGGAGCTTTCCTCGCAAGCGAGGATCGGAAAGTGTGTGGGGCATGCTGTTGAAACTGGAGAAAAGGGTTCGGTACCGTACACTCCAGTCCGCCTGCGGGAAAACTAATCGTTCGAACGTAGAATAATCTTTCACTTTGGCAAGTTTTTTTCACGGTTGGAATAATCTCTTTTCGTCTTCCTTCCCCACGAGCCGATAAAGTCCTTTCGCAAGGAATCTCAATTTTCTCACTCGCTCTCTTCGGCGTCGCCAATCAACCGAAAAAGCCAAATACAGGAGCAAAATTGAATTCGTTGTTTGCCACCATCTTTACCAGCTGCAAAATGGCAGTGAATGGTGGTTTTTACTTCGTGCTTTTATACGTTTTCAACTTTTTTTGTTGTAAATTTCCTTTCCATTTTCTTTGGCATTCCCACGAACCCACAATTCAGCGAAGTGATGACTTTTTTAAATCCCTTTGTGGCACTTTCAAAAGACGATTTTTTCCAAACGAGTGAATTTTGTCAGACCATTTCTCGTACACGCGCCAGAGTGCGAAGCTGTATCTCTTGAACATCCCTTCACTGACACACACCGAGCAACTTGCTCAGCTTTGGCGGGTCGGGTCGGAAAGAAAGTTTGTCGACTAAAGAAAAGGACAAGAGCGAAGGCAATGCGATACCGCTAGTACATTTCAAATAATTAAAACAGAACAAAGGGTGAGAAAAGAAAAATCAACATCATGTCCCTGATCTTGCCGTTGTTGGCCAACCGGAACTCGAGTGAAGGAGGAATTTTAGGGTTGACAGACCCCATAGGAAAATGGTTTGACGTTCGAACAGGATGTTTAACACCCCGGTGGAAAAGGGACAAAAAACAAAATGATGGTACGATGCTGGTTTTTACGATATGATTCTTTTTCAGCGGATGTTCGTATCCGTTGATCTCCCATTCGATTGTAATATTCTCTAATTATGTATCGCTCGAAGGCTTCTAGGTCATGAGGCGGCAGATAAGTGGGACGAAGGAGAATGCCTTGTCCGTACAAGACCTGTATAAACCCATTTTAGTGTAAAAAGATAATTTTATTTCACACTCCCGAGGGCAAATGTAAAACGCATTAGATTTCCTTCTCATTACTATATGGGTAGTATTTTAAGTGGAATGCTTTCCGCGGGAACTTTCCATTCGTAAACTGCCTTCAAGAAGAAAGTAAGATAAAGAAAGGCAAGCAAAAGTTGTGTACAAAAGTTTCACTTCAATCGTGTTCAAAGTTGCACCAGGATGTTAACAGAAGCGAAGTGGAAAAAAGGGAAAACTTCAGTTACCAATTCGAATAATTAAATTTCAAGCAACCTTTTGCATCCCTTTCGAACGTGCGGTGCTAGAGTAGCGAGTGAATCGAAATGAAAAACAAATTCGTAAGGACGAATATATAAGACCATCCTAGGATAAAGGGGATGGGGTACACAAGAAGGCAACAGTAAAGCGAAGGAAAATTGTAGAAAGTACTTTTTTATCTTGTGATTTTAGTCATTATGTTGTACTTTTTTGAATGACAAAGTGGCGTGAGTGGAAGAAAAACAGCAAATTCGCCTGCCTATGGCGATGGAAGTCCGCAAGCAAAAATCGAAACAATCATCTCGACAAAGTGTGGTGTAGTCAAACCTCCCAGCGATGAAGATAACAGCAAGAGCTTGGAGGGGACACTCAGTTTGTAATGTTTTCGGACGAATCCAATGTAAAATGTAAATAGACAATGAATTGTAAAATGAGCATAGGAACAGTGAAGAAATAATTACAAAACGATGGTTGCACCGCATTGACGCCTTCGAGTGGCGACAACGAGAAGAACGAAAAACGAATAAAATAAAACGAAAGACGCTGTTGTGTCTTTTTTTTGCGTTAGCAGAAATATATTAGAACATTTTTCCGAAAGTGGGTTGGGGTGAAAGGTGCGGAAAAGTTTATTAATCTAAATTTTTTATTCATCTTGTACCGAAGTAATGACAATGTGTTGCGTTCTAGCTTGTCTGCGAAGTTTTCGGTGTCAAAACTTAAACAGTGGAGCTAAAACTGAGATTGAAAAATTGGTGTTATTGTTTGAAAGATATTAAAAGTAACAAGTAGAAACCCTTGGACATTTCAAAAAAGGTTGTCCACACAAGTTTAATCCCATAATTTAAGGGCCTCTTGATAACTCGTCGGCGATAAAAAAACGGTTCCACAAAGCAAATCGAAAAGCAACCATTTTTGATTATTACTTCACCTTCGCCTCAATCGGCAGTCACAACACAGTCGATCGGAACATCATGCTCGTCGGTGGGCATCGTATCGTCGTCCACCAGCTGCTCCCGAAAGCCGATGCCGACGAGGTGCGTGGTGCGCTGAGTCGTGTTGGGGAACTTGCCAAAGTATTCCCGTAAAAATCGATCATAATATCCACCGCCGTGACCCAGACGGCCGCCTCCGGCAGTGAAGGCCACTCCGGGCAAGATGATAAGATCCAGACCTGCGGTTAGAAAGGATATTGGAACCGTAAATCGTGCAGAGAGATCGAAAAGCGAAAGCATGTGTGATTTACATGTTTCCCAATCAATTCCCCGAGAGAAGAGACGTTCGTTCGGTGCGGTATCCGCCGGAAAGTATGCAATTTATGTTTGATCAAGTTCGCAGGGCGAAAAAAATATCCTCAAGACGGTTATTTCTTCAAAACCGCAATTGTGCGAGATTGAACACATAAAAAATCATGATGCGTATGGTCGGTTAGATAAAAGCATTACAAATATGGAAATGGACCAATTTACGATGTAAACCGAATGAGGCGTACGAAAGATGAAGAAACGCGAGGCGCGCGGCGAATTTACGTTGCCCTGGAGGATGCTTGGAACCGGGGAACTACCCACCTGTTGAGAGTCCATCCTCACGTGCCGCATCGTCGAACGGAGGCTGCTTGATATTCCAGGCAGTTTTCGGAAGCGCTTCGTAATCCTCCATATCATTGATTCTCACCATTCTCATCGCGTTCTTGTTGTAGGTTGGCACGAAAACCTGCCCGGGGAGGAAGAAACAAAAAAAAGGACGGTGTACATCGAAATTGTGAAATAATATCAAATAATATTGACTGTTCAATTAATGGTCTTCCTTCTTCCGCTGTCGGGGCTTCCCTTCTCTGTTCCGTCTTTCCAATTATTCCCATTTCGATTCCTAGCGCAATATTTTGCCTATTTTCGTGGGCTGTTTGGAATGCGACCGGCGGGACAAAATTCAATCAACATTGGGTTGACCGAATTTCCCCCTTCCCCGGTTGGTACCGCACAAGCAATGACTAGGTTCGATGAAGGCTTCTTTTGGGGTTTGCAAGCCATCCTTTTAGCGCCGATGTTTTTTACTTTGGTGTTTCATTTTTTTTGTTTTGTTTTGCACGAACAGCTTTAGCACTTAACTTTTCTCACCCCGTGTCCCCTCCCGGAGAGAAGCAAGGTAGGGTGTGAAGCGGGAGGAAGGAAACAACCGGTTGCCAATGTCATTAGAAATGTCACGGTTCGGCTGGCGCAATTATCGTATTCGATTTTCTTTTTTCCCCATTTCCCGGGAAGGCACAGTTGGGTGGATTCTTCGGTAGGAAGAGTTTGAAGCTTTTGGTGAACAGAAGGGGCACACACATACAATGAAAGCGAGGAAAGATGCCTTCCTCTGGCAGCTGGAAAATGTGCCAACGGTTAAACATATTTCACATCCCCAAACGCGCGCTTTCCCGCACCCGATCCGGTATGTTTGGAGCCTCTTTGGTGCTGCCCAGCTTTCGTTCGTGATTTTTCTCAGAGATTAACAAAAAAAAGGACCTTCCAAAGGCTTCCAGGGTGCGTTGAAAGTCCTTGAGGCGAATCTGATTCGTTCGAGCACGCTAGCGGGAAGTGAGTTTGGTTTTCGGTGGCATTTTTAAATTATTGTTATCGTCTTAACACTAACGAGATTCGGTTCCGGTTCGTGTCAGCTGTGAAAGTGAGCACACATCCTTTCGACGGCTTTGGGTGACTTTCCCGGTGATGGAGCTGGCGTGACACTCACGCCCCGTTTGGAGTGTTTGCCGCCTGCTGAAGATATCGTATTCTCCAGCAAGCAAAACGGGATGGAAGGAAAAATCTACTGCGAGGAGTTGGAAGACAACACATGTCCTGCTTACCTGCTTTCGCTGGTGAAACATCCGCTCCAGCAATGGCCGGGTGTTGACTTCCGTGTCGGTGCTCAGGAAGACACTAATCCTTTTACACTGTTCGTAGAACGGCAAGGTCGTGAGCTGGTGTACGAGGGAGTAGAGAAACGGACGATGGAAAAGGTAAGCATAAAAACTGCAATCGTAATGGATATCTATTTCCGTTGCTTCGATCGTATCCAGCTCGGAGGGGTCACCGGAACTGGGCTTACATGGGCATTCTACGGACCGGAAAATGCGGCCATACCTTTTCGATAATGATGCTCGATTGTCGACCGCGCTCTTCGACCGTCAGTGCTTGCAGCTTTTGCTTGATCCGTTGACGAAGGGCCACCTTTGCAGGGTTCTGAATACGCTGCATGACGTCTGGATCCGGTTGGAACGAGACGAGCAAGAACTAAAAGCGGATAGCAAAGAGTAGATTACAACCATGCAAAGTGACAATGTTACTCTGGAGAACTCTTTCTTGCCCCTGGAACTAGCCGGGGTTATTTTCTATGCTTCATGCATTACGTGCTCGAACGTTCGTTTCCACTCCAGAGCCTTTTCCATCGTTAGCTTACAAAGAGTTGTTTTGATAAACTCTGGAGCTTGTTTTTGTTTACTACGCATTTGTATCCCTCTTCGACATTAGTTTTGCATGTGGAATTGCAATTTTTGTCCGTTTTCCTTTTTTGTGAGCTGTATTTTTCTTACATTCGTTTACAACACCATACGTGCGCAGGCACCCGAGGTTCTTTTTCAAACGGTGGAAGCAAAATCGTGGCCAATCGCACACAATGTTGACTATAGGCATGTATGGAGCATTCTGGAGTTCTTCTGGATGAAATTCTATTGATAACTACATAGTCGTGCAGGACTCGTGTTGCAAATGAAGCTCAACGCGTGCAATGTGGAATGGAGTGGATATGCAGCTGATATTAATATGAAATGTTCATCGTATCCAAGCCGTTGTCCATACACTGCATGGGGCTCAGAACATGTTAGTGGAAAATTAATCAAATATAAAATTGAAAAAATATTATCTTAAACCGATAGGATATTGTTATAGTTCGTCGGAAAATGCAACGACGAAGATGTTCCCTTTTTTGTAACGATAAATACCCTGTTCGTGATTCCCAGCCATCTAGTTTTAGGCTGAGATGGCCAAATAAAATGTAAAAAAGGCGTTCAGATATTGGCTATTCGTAGCACGGAAGAAGAACGCCTAGCGAATGCTGATAAAAAGTGTATTCTTCACTGGTTGAGTTTTCTTTAACCTCCTTCATCCCACTTTGGCTCGCTTTGAACCGGAAGTCTACCGGCTCGCCGTAGGCAATGGCCAAGGAAAAATTCAATTTGGAACTCTAACCAAGTCGTGTGTCATTGTGGATGTGGCTATTTTCCTTCGCTATTGAAGTTACACTCGTTTTGCTCCATTTTTGCTAAAGTTTTTCCTGTCCGTTGCATCGTACGGATCGGCATCGTGTGGTCAGGTGTCTTCGTAGGTTAAGTCAGAACGGATGCTGACGGCAGTAGCAAGCAGAGGCCACCACACCATCAAAGTCGAGATGGCTGGGATATTACTGTTGCTGCTGGCCGGTTGCTGAACTACATATTAGATTATTTATTTGATAACTCATTGTTACGGACGGAAGCAGGTGATTCGTTGGAAACGTCCCGTGCAGACACTGAGATTTTCATCAGTTCCCTTACCCGACCCTTGGCGTAATGGGGTTGGCAAATTTGATATCACGTGAAAGGGAGACAGTTTTCTTTCAAAAAGTGTTTGAAATTTGTCATCGGCACGATGACCTTCGACTCGCAGTTTGAGGCAGCACTGGTGATGGAGAGTCGTTTTTCTTCGCTTTTTAGCAAGCTCAACAATGTCCGCTCGTGATCAGATGAAAAACGTGGGAAAATGTTTGCTTCTAGAAGGATCTGTCAGCACGAAACGTGGAGTTATGTAGCCGAAGGTTGAAAGTATTTAACGAGCCAAACTCCTTCCGAAAGGAAAGTATGCAAGCGCCCTGCTGCAACAACCGTATGATCACAATAATATTGTTTTATTTAACTTCTACCTCCACCGTCCACACCTTTTCCACACCTTAGAGGTAGTCTACCGAACAACTGCAGGGGTGTAATAATAATTGCGAGCCAAAGTTTGGCACGTGCCTCAAACGCCGTGACGTTGCGCGCCAAAGAATGCGGTTCTTCCCGGCTCCTCTGAAATGCTAGGTGTCTACCGGTGTTCCAACACGGAAAGGTTGGAAACTGGACGAGGTAGTGGCCGAACAATTGACGTCATTGGCGTCGCGAGTGCAATAATGTGACAATGTGGCAGTGTGAAACTTTCCACGACGTTTTCTCACGCCTTGCAGAAGAAAAACAGAAGATCGAAGCAGGAAAAGACAACCGAACTCACCGCACGGGAAAGTCGGAAAGTATTGGGATTTTTGTGTGGGCATGCCAGGTTCGGTGACAGCGCTGAAATACTGAAATGCTTATGATAGCTTATCGTTTCCAATAACTCGCTTCGACGCTTCGGCAACACGTGGCGTGGCATGAGAAAGGCGCCGCACGGGTTCATAAATATTAAATGCAATTCGACAACATCAGACACCTGAAGCGATATAAAACTTTGCTTCGTACAGTATTATTTGCACAACTTTGCTATAGTCAAGTCGTCACGCGCAATGGTGGATGAAGCCCGTGAGTTAGGACTATTATGAGATATTCTAAACGTACGCTTTTTGACCTCATTGAAACAATGCTTCTGTCTTATCACATTCTCATCTGCATGAACTCAATTGCATACAATTAAGCTGTTAGTCCCTATTTACTTTCTGGTGGTGTGAAGATTCCTGGGTGCGTCAATCGGCTCCTCCCGAAAGCACGGGTTTGTGCTATAAAAGAGTCATAAACAGTTATGTAATTTAACTGTTAGTTGATATGCCCTATACGCCTTAATATCAATGCAAAATCGCAAGCTAGAGTTGAGGTGTTTTTGGAAATATTATGGGCTTTATTAATGTTTGTGTATTTGATAAAAATCAGCCACATCATGCTGATGACTCATATGGGCCCGTTCGACACGTAACAATACTATCGATTATTGATGTTATCGTTTATTATCTTTCGTGGCCAGGTGTTAATTAAAATATGTTAATGGATTGTTTCAACAAACCCATGATGAAAATATCGGAACAATGTATTCGTGGAATTGAAATAAAGAGTTCCCTCATTGTCATGTTAAGTTGTTCTTAAGCTTCAAAAATCGGGATCTAATGAATAAACAATCATGTGACCTCGAAATGCTATCCCTCCACGACAATCAAATTGATTCCAATTAGTGATCGTTTGAGCACTTAAACCTGATCTAGATCAATTCAGCATCACCACGCTGCTTTGTATGGACATCATAGAACCTTCTAATTGCTATTATGCATTACTGGTCCATCCAGATGGACTGGCTTTCCAGATGCTACAGCTAGCGTAAACACGCTCGCCAGATAAGAAAACGACGGCTGATAACGTTCACCGCCATCGAATGTAAGTCGAACAGGATGTATGATCAACCTGGTTGGTGTGATCACAAATACTGCGAGCACGTTTCTAACTATTGTTTAATATATTGTCGTTTTACACGGCAACTTTCAAATACAACATGCTGTGCAAAGTATGAATACTTACCGCAGGAAATTATCTACAGTTTATGTCACACTTATTGGATGGTTTCAAACAATTCGCTTTCGAGGTGTGTGGTTGAGCGTGGAATTGCGACCAAAGCAAATACTTTCCTAATTTACCCGGATAATCGAAAGGCTGCGCTTATAAAAGCACGTTGGTTATTACTGAGAGTTTGTGTTAAGAAATAGCTTTGTGGCTTCTAAAAATGCCGGATTTTATGTTCTTGAAGACGTTGTCTCGCGCGCGCCTGAAACAATTGTGAAACAATAAGAATAAAAAAATCAAACATAAACAAATCCCGGAGCTGTTGTTAGGGATGTACAGTAGATATCGGATTTGGGACAGGTGAGTCAGATCCGCTCCGTCGAAAATGATTTATCTACACCTACATACTCAACTTTTGCTCACGAGAATGAAGAAGAAATAGCTTTATTTCTGTTTCATACAACAGCTTAACTATCAATAGGGATTTATATGTTTTAAATCTTCTTGCAATGCAACATTTGCCATGATGAAATACCGTTCCTTTTAGCGTTGTCGGACTAACGTACGTCCGTTCCGCAGTGAACGGTCCACCTCCATCCCGTTCGGCTGAATCTGTCGTGACGTTTCTGACGTGCCTTCGTGTTTAGTTGAACTGTTCTGAACCAGTCTGTTCGGAACTTCGTCGAGATTCGGGTCGTTCAGAGCCGGAAGTGCTGATAACGGAAGGTGACTACTTTCTTTGCTCATTTTCCACCTGGTCCACAGGGAAAAGTGTATGCTGATCCGGGGATTCTTTACTCTGCGCTGCCTCGGGAAAGTCCACAAAGAGAAATTGGGAAAGCTCGTACGCCTGTTTGTAATTGTTCAATTGGCAGTCTCAGTGTGCAAAGATGCCAGGTTTTGTGTACGAAGTTTCTTACAGCATCAGTTTCTAAAAGTGAAATGGATATTTTATCGCTTTTTCAAACGGTGTCCCATTCGATCCTTATCTAGTGCTTCAGTGATTTTTTTTCGCTCAGTGTGTGTTGGTGGATCTTTGACGAAATGCAAGATGATGCACTTTCTCAACGCGGTCACCAGACAGCATGACGCGTTCAAGAGCAAAGTGATATTGTGGTGAAGTGAAGGAGCCCCAGGTGAAGCCTGCCTAAAAAAAGAGTGTTTCGTATCGCAGCTTGCTGCAGACGTCTTTGTTCAATAACCGCGACGTGTGGCACGTTTCACGGCGGTTTCTTCACGGTCTCTTGGCGCATGAGACACCAAAGTCATGCACGAGGAACCAGCCAGGTCTCAGGTGAAACTAGCATTCGTTTCCATCGCGACCAAATTCGCAACATGCCGTTGCATTAGAATGGTGTTAATGCAATGCTGTGCGAGATGATAATGTTTACCTTCCGAAGTGTCGACGGCAGCTACTGATGTGTACGGGGGGTTTAGCATGTGTGCGAACTGCTGTCGATAAGTTCTAATGTCGTCTAACGTTAGAAAACGATGCTGCGGAAGGGGTGTGAATTGCGGGGCAGATTTCTGTTTGTATTTCGACAGATCGCATTCCTAAACACCGCGTGTGGCGTTGTTGTGTGAGTGGGGTGGCGCCTAGGGGGAGGTGGAATTTTAATTTGGTTTAGTGAAGGTAGATTTAAAAAAGTTGCTAACATCAGAATTCAGGGAAGGGATTTATATAGTACCTTGTAATCAACGTAAACATTCAAGATCAAGAAAAAAAGTTGAATTGAACACATGTTACAGCACACTAAAAAAAGAAAAATTTATCTATTTTTTCTCCAGTGCTTAGGATCGTCTAAGAGCAACCGATCGTTATGAGCAAACAAATCCCAATTAGTGATTTATTTTTAAGAATTTAAAAATTTGTTTCGTGCTTACCTGGCATGGTTATAAAAAAATATATCGTGAAATGAATATAGATTCCTCGATGAGAAACTAGATCATCCCAGGCAGCTTTTTGCAACCATCATCCTCGCCATGGACGAACAGGTACAGCAGCCTCAACAATACTAAAACCGGAAACAACTGGCAGCATCGAAACATGAAACATGTGAGTATCAGAAGCATAACAGCAAAGAAATTCCATTCGAGTAACGTCCTCCATATTCATCAAAACATGCATTAGTCCTAGCTGATGGTGCTGTTGATAGTTATAACACAAAAAGTGTGTATGTTTGTGTTGTTGTATTCGTGTGTATGTTTTTCCAACGTGTGGCTTCACGAAGGAAAATGCAATCTGCCCACAAAGAGTCATAAAAACAACGCTGGGAAAACAGCATGCAGTGTGCTTGTTTGCATTTCCTCCTTCGCGCAGGACAACGGCATCGACCATGTGGTCGGAGTGTCTATGGTGCATGAGTAGTATAGTGATTTATGTTGCTCTTCATTTACATCATCCTGTTTGTAGACTGGATTTACGTGTATACTGGGTATGTCTTGTATTTTAGTTTTGTTGTGTATAATGAGAATTACGTACATGTTTGATCTTGTGATATTATAAGTTCATAGTGTTTATATTTTTAGAGTTGCTATTTTTTCATTTTCTGTTTTCTGTAGCACCGAACATTTTACCCCTTGTTTAATTCAGTATTTTAACATCAAAATAATGATCTTTATAAAAATGTGTGGGAAAAACGAAACAAATTAACCTGCAGAAGCTTTTATGGGAGCTGAGTTTGTTACTAGAGTCACAATTAAAATCGCATTTTGACTGAACTGTCCTGTGGTTTTGCGACGAAATGTTTTTGCTGGATGGGGGCTTTGTTTGATGTACTCCTAGCCACAACATAAGTCCCAAATGAGTTATAACACGTGACTAACAGCAAAGGTCATGTGGTGGACTAGTTTCGTCTGTGGAAATTCTCTCATTACCGAGTTTTTCCCTCAGGATTAGTGTGCTTTTGCATAGGGTCGATTTGTTTGAATTTAATTTGATCAATGGTTGTTTATGTACAGCACAAACAAATAAAAGTTGAGATACAAAGGCATTTGGCATCCAGGCGTCAATATTTAATATGTTTGAAAAATCAATTAACGTGGGTTTGACAAAACCGAATGGCCAACCAACGTGAAGCATCGAAGTGATTAAATTATCCGTTTGCAATCATACCCCTTTTTGTTTGGTATATGGCTGAAAATATGTTTCGATATTTGATATCCGGCAGACTCCGACCAATAGAGCTTTTCGCCTGTGTGCTTTGATTACTGTTTTAATTGCAGCGATTGTTTTATGACTATGCTAATTTAAACTCCTGCGAAACTGTTGATGCTAGTTTTGCACGTTCCAGGAAGCTTGCGGTTTTAGCGCTGGAACAATCTATGTATAGCTGCATGATAATTATTTAGCTTATAAGCTTAACCAGATGAGCTTAGTGGCGTTTGGGATAGCAGCAATAATAAACATCCTGCGGCATGTCACTTTAGCTGACGGTGAAACCATCGCCACTGTGCGGCGCCTGACGTTGCATTCTAATGGCGATGGGTTCGGGATAAAGTAAGGATAACTCCAAAGCATAACGAGACGAATGTAAGTTGAAGTAAATCTTTGTTTTGGAGGGGATTTTTTCTACCTTGGGATTTGCTGGCGAAAGCTGCAAAGCAAGAGCAAGCAAGGATACCGTGAGCAGTTATTAGCATATAAAACGGTTCGTCTTTGGTAATCCGCTCCAAAACCGATGTCGGGGTCAGCGTATATTATGAAATATGTGAGGGATTGTTAGTCCCTATCGGTTTTGCGTTTGCTTTTTGAGCATCAGCTTGCGCATTTTGCCCATAAAATTTTTCCATCTGCTGCAATCTGTTAAAAGTCATGATAACGTAGTTTCCATGGTCCTTGTGCTTAACGGTACTTTGATTAAATTTGGAGCAATTTTTATTTCATCAATAAGTATCATAAGTTGGTAGATTAATGGAGAAGATTTTCGTTTCATGAACCTTTTTCAGGCTAGCTTCTCGTCCCCGGGCAGATTAACGCTTTCGGAGCTGATGTCCTAGCTGGGGTCACGAACGAAAGACGAAGAGTTTTTTCAGCAGTCTGTCTGGTGTTTACCCACTGTCTCAGCAGCAAAAACCGGAAACGGGAAGCCGAAAAGGAAATGGCATAAGAAAAAGGCACTCGGAAAGCAATTTTATCTCATCAACAAATAGAACGGGAGCTTCATTCGCGAGCTCTTCTTTGCACCGACAAAAGTTCCGGCACTCTTATCGCTTATCGGTGTCACTCATTTTCCCTCCTTTTTTTTAGTTTTGTTTTGTCTCGATATTCTAGGCGAGAAAAACTCCCGGGTGAAAGTAGCGGAATCATTATTCTCTCCCTGCTGTTGAAAATCATGGCTCTGTGGTGCGCCATCAGAATACAATCGGTGAACCGTGACCAACAAATTCTCTAGTATTTTCTACTTTCTCACAGTTCTATGATGGCGACCGGGGATTTTGTATAATCCTACGCTTCGGGACAGCTTTTTTACGTTGGAAATCGAATGATATATTTGATTTTGCTTTTTTATTTTGAGCATTAGCGGCTCTGACAAAATGAAGAATGTTGGCAATCATCCATAGATGATTCCCCACGTCAGCCACGATATGTGACTGGTCCTTTGCGTTTCTTTTTCGGTCGGTGTGTAGTGAAGTGATGTGGAAAATATATTCCTCATGACACACAGTCCAAAACTGGCAGGCATACTGTCTCTCCACCGTTCATCCGACAGTAGCAGATGAAGGGAATTGCTACAAGCACACGGAAGCGGCGTGGAGGTCGGTTTCACCTGCACCTGCCATATCCTTGCGAGATTGGCGTCGGATGTGACTGAGGTTTTGGGAGGATTTGGGTTTTAGAAAACTGATTTGCAAGAATGACAGCTCCTTTGAGGGAAGGTCCTTGAACAAATATGCCACTCCGTAGCAAAAACATATCGAACGGGCAGAACATTTTGCCTTTGGAAACAACTTGAATGATTTGGTTTCGGATGCGTGAATGGTATGAGTTATGGGGAAAGCTCCGGAACAGCTACCTGCCGTTGATGTTTACCCTTCCATTTGGAATGACACGTTCGTTTCGCTTCCATTTAGCCTGGTGTTTTCCACCGAATGATTTTAGACCGTGAAACAGTTTTTCTAATCGAAATTTTCACTAGGAGTTCGATACGTCTCCACGTATTTAAGTTGTGGAAATGGTTAGGAAATGCTCATTGGAATGTGAAAAGCATGTCGTTTAATCCGCGGATTAACCTTAAACAAGCCAGAGTAGAAAAATGTTGGTCTGGTCAATGTACGCTTGGGAAGTTTTATTTGTAGTTTAATTTAACTGGATATCCTTAGAGCAAGAGTTTTATTTGAAATATGCCTAACCTTTTTATTGGTCAATACACTTAGTTCTGATAGATAAAAGTATTTTAATATGACATCGCCTACGGAACTTAAATTATGTCGTTTGTTGTATCTGTTATATCTTTCAAAGTTCTTTTGAAATAACGATGTTTTTCTCACGGTTAACGATAGCAAACGTGTCCATTTTCATTATTTCATCACGCCCAGACGCTCAGCGAAGTAAACGAGCATGCCAATAATTACAAATCGATTCGATTTGGGCCATTTATGTCTCCGATTTTTACGCTACTCACATCGCAAGGGATTACGCACAGGAGCCGAAAGCCCAGAAAGGCAACATCATCTAATTCCACGGAATATCGTGTAGTCCCATTTCATTTATCCAGCATGTGAATTGATTACCAATTTGTACTGATTACGGCTCTATTCGGAGCCGGTGAAAACGGTTTCCGCTAGTCAGCCTCGGGGATTCACAACCTTCTCCGTGTGCCCAACGGAAGCCCTTTCTGCTGCTACTCATTTGTCGAATGCCACCGTGGGGCTCTACCGTTTCTGTCTCTGTCAATCCGGGAGTTCCGCTTGCAGACGATGTGATCAATTTCCTCTCGATTATGGAAATGGGAAGTCGAGTCGAGATTCGAACGAAATCAGGCGAAAGGCTGCGCAGAAGAGCGCGTTTTTATGCACTTTGTCGTCATCGGTGGATTCCTTTCTTACCATACTTTTCCCGTGGTAATCCAATTCAAACAATCGACCGTTGATTCTTTACCTTGAAAGCATCACTTCGGCCATCAGCAGGCAAATGGAACTCGGGTTATTGAGGGAAAATAAGATTATTGGATAGTATTTTGCTATATCAGCATCGGTGGATGGTCCTATGGGAAGTTTCCTCGTAGCTGGATCATAATTTGCTCCCACTTTCGAATTCCACCGGGATTACCTTTGCGATCCGTTTATTCGTGCAATAAAAAAGGAGAAACAACAAAGGATAAGGCTAAACGAAAAACCAAAACGCCTCGATGATGGGTCAATTTATTAGACCCTGGACGCTGCCTGGATCGGGGAAGGGTCATAGCCGTGGAGATAGTAAAAAGATATCCGGTGATATCTCCGGATATTCGAAAACAAAATCCTCGGATGGGATGGAAATACTCCAGGTGATAATTCGATTACGATAAAGTTAACGATCTTGTTGAACGGTTATTCGGCAGCGGAAATGGCAGGACGTTGGGCCAGGAAATGGAAATTCCTCCGTTCAACAGGTGCGCTCCATCTTGTCCTGCTTGACCCTTATCGAAAGAACATTAGAAGTGGAAAAAAATGGGGACGAAAAGTTACATCGCTATTGGTTGGCAATTTTCACGCAACTTGGTATGGTTTAGCAGATTTATAAGACTATAAAATTGTCTTTAAATCGTAGCGGATTAATGTTGAACATTTTCGAGTGAAACTAATATCTGTAGGCCTGAAAAAGTTTTCTTCATGCCTAATATCAATACAAGTTCGCTCTTTATTTATTGATTGCTGAGTGTTTCACAAATCTTCAGAAACTCTTTTCGTTCCATAATTTCTAAAGCTCGACACATGATTATTACATATCACTCCACAGGTTGAATGAAAAGCCGGTACGATGGAGCTGTTATAAATTGTTTTATAATTTTCTACTTTGCTAACATCATCAACATTGGAGCTGTCTACACGATGCTCGAGATTTTTCCCCACTGTCCCGTCTACTGAGCTACCGCTCTATGGTATCTTCTTTCGATGAATAAGCACCCGGTGGTCGATTGCGAGCCCGGCGGAAAAAGCCCAGCGTCGAGTTGTTGATTGATGTGCCTTTCACGCTCCCGGCCGTAAAGGGAGCACCGGGCGTCGGAAAGCAGGTGGACTGATTGGTGAATAATTGGTTAAAAGTTAATGCTGTGATGAAGTGATTGTGTTGCTGAAGCTTCATGGTAGCATCAAGTCTGCGTCGCGACAAGACGCTGGTAATTGATGCGAAGGCTTTTAGTCGCCGAAGCGGTCTCGGCGGCAAAAGCCCGGCTTCAATTAATGTGTCAGGTCTAATACCGCTGGTGATGTTGCAAGTTGTTTGCGAGCAAAAAAAGGCACAACACAGTTAAAGCAGCAAAATGGCTATGCTTCTGAGACCTGTATTAAGCATACATTTTTCTCGTCGTTTTTTTTTTAAATTCATTAACCCACATTAAATGGTTCGTGGTTTTTATGCGCAGATATACTCATGGAAGTCGGTGATACTCTTATAATAACCCGCTAAAACTATTTAATTTGGTTTTAGGTTTGAAAACCACACTTTGCTCACTTTCCGTTTACATTTTTCACACCACGTCATGCTACATGCCGTCCAATTAAAATAGTATGTGCCTGAGGGATTTCAGTAATGCGGAAATGGAAATTGCTGCTAATGGGAAATACTTTTCACTAATGAAAGTGGGTATGATTATTTTTACTTCTCAGTATTTTCTATGCCAATGATATTTGATGAAAGTGGAATGAAACTTTGGATCGCTCGATCCCAAAAGGCTGATTGGCGGTTCACTACGCGTATTTATTTAATGAATGCTCAATTCCACCGAAGAATGTTTCATTTAAGAACTAATCAAGCACAATGCTGCTCTGTTTCGGATGCTGGTTGGCATTCATTCCAGAGCCCTCCACGAAAGAGCTTACCCATTTCATCGATATGTTTGCAAATGATCCAACTCTCGATGGATGCATCTGTACTGAATTGAGTCTCTGTCTGCCGCCGGTAGTGGCGCATGTTATCGGTTTCGAGGAACATTTGGTATTCCAATACCTCCCCGGGCTGCATTTGCGTGGGGTGGGAAAATGGTGATGTTGACCACATATGAAGCACGCTTTTTCACGAATCCGGCACAGCAGCGCCAGGAGCAGTAGGTCGGGTGGATTGTGAAATGGAATCATTTTTGGATTGCTCTTACAAATTGTAGTACACGCTGCTGGATCAACTGGAGAGGTATTTACACACACACACAACCAATTTTCTTTGCCATCACCCACCGGCATTCAGTTCACACGAGCCATTTATGTGCTGCATGTTCTGTTGAAATGTTTTTTCTCGCGAAATAGATCAGTGCTCAGAGATCGATTGGTAGAAAGAATCTTCGGGAATCGTTACGATGGAGAATCAATTTGTTCAATGGTTCGTGTAATAAATCTGTTTCAATCTAATCTGTATTCCACCTGCCCGAAAACTCTTCTCTTTTGAGGCCTGTGTGCATATCAAACAAATGTTTAAACCCTAGCAATTAGTAAGGTTTAGACACACACTCATGCAAAATCTGTTGCATGCATGACCAAATCCAATTAAGCTTGTAAATCAGATTGCATCACTGGATAATATCATAACGATGTGATAAATATCACTCAGAGCTTTAAGAATACTTTGGAAGCTAAAAGTACCTCTTTGAAGAGCTTTAATTCGCTTCGCGCACTATCAGTTGATTGAAAACAGCGAAAAAGCACCGTGTTAGGCCAATAAAAACTGATTATTATTTTCCACAACGGAAACACTTATCGATCGTTCGTCCTGACCCACGAACAATTTTCCTTAGGACTGGGTAGCCACTTTTTCGTTCCTTATACATTTATTCTCCTAAGTCTTATGACTCACATTGCACCTGTCGCACCACCTTTTTCCATCGAGTTTTTTTTTCCCGAGAAGGTTATGTAGAATAGAACATTTTCCGCACGTGAGAACATTACACGCAACTAGCTAATCGAGCCCTACTTTATCCACCCTTCCCCTTTCTCCATCGATCGCTTCTTTCTGCTCCTTTGAATCCTTCGACATGGCGTATGGAAAAATGTGCCCCATTCTTCACCGGGTTCCGGTGGGTGATTAATAATTGGCTGCCCTACTTCTCGTTTAAAGCCCGGTCAGCAGGTGAAATACTATCGCACGGAGTTTTTTTTCGCTCCACCTCGATTCGATCTCACCCACTCCTCGCTTAATGTGCTGTAATGTTGCTGTAAGCGGTGTCAGTTCGTTTTTCGTTCGTAGATTAATTTAAAATGCAGCCGCGCACTGCCGTAATATGCCGATAGCCAGGGCCGGACCGGGGCCGATTCTCGGTTCACTGTGCTGCTGTTTCGGTGCCGGATGGTGCCCGCTCATTAATCTTAATTCCCGCGGCGTTACGATGCTAGTGACACGCAACGTTTTCCGTTCGAATATTTTCAATCCAGTCACGCTCGGAACCGTGCTTCATGCGGCGATTGTTCATTTTCCTTTTTTATATATGGTCTATTGAAAATCGTTGAACTTTGTGTCACGGAGTTGAAGCTAGGTGGTATTATTTTATTTTTATTTGACCACTGTTGAGTAGTAATTCATGTCGATTAATTGTATTACTTGTTTCTACCATCGGTTGTAATGTACAGTCCTATTTGAAATATGATCATAATAACATACTATTATGATATGTATGACATGTGCAGAGGAGTTGGGAAGAGTATACATAGAAAGAAACATAACATTTCGTGTTTTCATCTATTTTGCGAGTCAGTGAATGAATGTTGCGATAATTTTGAACCAAATCATACCCATTTAGATTCAAATATTAAGTTATGCTAAAGCATTTCATGCCATGCAATATTCACTTCTTGAACTGTTATCGTTTTCTTTTCGGAACGCTGGGGGTCAACATCTGAGACAGAATAAATTCCAACCTTCGTGAGAATCCATGATATTGCTTCTAACGGCACGGAGAAAAGGTGAAAACACGATAATACCCGACGAAACAGTCGACCTTGCCGCTATCATAAAAAAAAAATTACTGTGGACTTCGAAGTAGAACCTTTGGCGTTGAATTCTACACAGTGTAAAACAGAGCAATGTCTAACAGTCCAGTCGTCAGTTTGATGGATGGTTAGTGCTTCTTTTAGTTTCCGTTCCGTGCTTTGATAGAAAAGGCTTCTCCAATCTCAACCATTTGCCGATAAGCCTAACGTTTGATAGTGGTTCCATCATCAACCAGCTTTTGGTGGCGGAAAAGCATACGGGGTGGGGGTGGGCTATCGGAAGCAAAAAATCACTGTCACACACGAACCTGCGCGGCGGCAGATTCAACATGTCGGAAGAGGAAAAAGCCACGGTGCCGTTGGTTCACACTTAATTACCGAAATGATTTCATTTGAACGGAAGCCAATTTCCAGAGCCGACCGTTGGAAAGCGACGGACCGGGTCGATGTCTGGCCAAGGATACTGTTCTAGGTTTGTTTTTCCGTCCATCCCCGTTGGGTGGTGCTTTCGTGACGCGCCATTCCATTCGTGCGGTAAACGGTACGCGTTGCATGTCCCGCCGCATGCAATCCGGTTCACAGATTTGCCTCAGACACGCTTTTTGTTTCTATTTGTGGCCGGCGTTGCGTAGTCGTTTTTCGCCCTGTTTCATTTTCCGACTGAGTGAGTCGTCCTCACGATGGATGGAACTTGATGGAAGTTTTTCCCGGCACGTCCCGTGTCCTTCGCAGTCCCGTTTTTTTCCCGCCCGTATTGTAAAGAGCTTTTAATTTTCTCGACCATGTGTTTGTGCTGTTCCGCTCCCTGGAAAATTTTGCGGAAAGCGAGTGCACGAAAAGAGAAATAAAAAGCTACAGGCAAACATCAAACGTCCTTACCTGGACGCATGCTGTCGTTCCCGATCCGCAACGATGGCCGTGGGTTTAAAATTGGAAAATCGATTCGTGTTTGTCTAGCATGACGCCGGTGGTCAACACGAAGGGAACTGTTTTTCCTACCTCAAGCGGCACCGGAAATCCCCGGGAGAATTTTCTACCCACGAAGCAAGTGGAAAATGTACGTCCTAGATGACGGAGCCGGTGTGGGTTGTTTAGGAATTGAATGAATTTTCCACGCACACTCAATCTGACCGTTGCAGTGTGTGTGGAAAATGGGAAAAGCGTTTGGTGAGCTTGGGTACTTTTTTTTGGCAGCTTGTATTTGCATTTCATCACTCGCGGTTTTTGGGATCCTAATGAATGGGACGCGAAATCATTTTTTTTTTCTCACACATGTTACGTTCTCGTACCGAGAATTTTGTGCGGTTTGCATTTATGTGATTACAAATACAATTGCCTGTTATTCGCTTTAAAATCAGCGTGTACTATAAAGCAGAGCGTTATGAACAAGAGCTACATTTTTAAACTCAGGATTTTCAAAGGAAAATGAATTTTCCCAGTTCTTTCGATCTGGCTGGTGCTTTTGATGCTGCACTTTTGCCTTCACCGAGTGTGCGATTCGTCGGGGAAAAGCGACCCGTTGATTTAGCCTCCCTACTCGGTTTCGAGAGTTGTTTTCCATCCTTCAACGAATAACAAAGCACACCCAACGCACCACATTCCAGCAGCGTTCCTGACGCTGGTGGTGGCTGCTGCTGATGTTGAAAAAGTTATAAACCAAGGATTCGTGTAACGTGCGAGGGACGAGGGTTTTTGAATTAGATGTTTTTTGTTTTCATATTTGAAGTATAAACCAACGCATACAAAAAAACACACACACGTAGCACCTGCGCATGAATAGTAAAAAGCGAAGAACAATGGAGCTTCAATGAGAACGTTGAAATGCAGGTCCGACTGTGACCAGCAAAGGATTTATCGTAAAAAATGTTCGCCTCTTGAATGAGCCATGGCGCTTTCGCCTCGATGATGGGTGAACTGTGCGTGACGATGAAAACTAAAGAAAAGTTGGGAGGGAAACATGACCCATATGGAGTCATTAACGGGTTGCGAACACAAACGAGAGGTTTTAAAAAAGGACTATGGAAATGGAAAACCTCATCCTGGTTTAAATAATTCCATACGATAGCGATGTTAGTTGGATTTGAAAGGATCAAAAACTGATCTGGATCATTCTGACGATGATGTTGGTTTGCCTTGGTGTTGGTGATATATTTTTTTATCACTTCAAGTAGTAATAAACGGCACCTGCATAAGGATACCGGATTACTGTGTCAATTCGGCTTGACCCGGCCGGGTTTCTCGTTGGAAAAGGATTTTCATCGAACTTGCAATGTAAACCTAGACCGATTTTCGACTTGATACTTCATTATGTTGTGATGTAGGTGTATGTCCGATGAAAGATCATCTTTTCCGTTGATGGTTTGAATTTTTCATTCATCGTTGACTGTGCAGAAAAAATCATCAAATCATCCTTTTCGTAATCGGATCAACTTACCTGTTGAACATATTATTTTAAGCTTTTACCTAGCAAAATATTCATTCCAAAATAAATAACGCCTTACATATGTCAATGTGTTGAAATGTGTAGGGTATTTGCATTGAAAGTAACAATGTTCGAGAACTTTATAGCACAGTTTACCATCGCTTGGAGATTAAAGCTAGAGGTGAGCTTAAGACATGGTATAAGGGCCATTTTTAAATTCTAGGAGGGTTCTTTTTTAAAGGTTTTCATTTCCTTTTCTCACTCCACTTCTTTCTCTCTCAGTTACCACCGAGTTGGCAATGGGTTTGATGGGCTATCCATTGGTTTTCAATCCAATTTCCACCGAACCCGACAATTTTGAATATCTCGTCCAGCATGACCTCACCCAATTACTGCTTTTGGGTGGGTGCGTTTTCTTGCGAATGAAAGTTTTTAGTTTATTTTTCCTCAGCCCGGTGTAAGCCGATGAAAACCTGAGTGGTCCTCGTTGACCTCTTTCACTCCCTCGCCTCGGGAGAAACTCAATTCGGTACAACTACGCAAAAGGTGACGATGGCAACGATGTACGACACCCGGTTGTCGGAGATTATCACCCAGCTGGAATCCGGATCGCAAAACCCAGCGGTCGTCCCTTGCCTTTTATCTTGACCTTTTTCTTGCGCTGGAGTTTCTGCGAACGCTTTTACTGAAAACGCTTTTTCTTCGTTTTTGGATAAGTTTTTTTTTGTGAATGAAATACTTTTTCCTCGGTTCGCTTCTGTGGCAAGCGAAAGTTGGTGTTATTTTCTAGGGTTAAGAGATAAGTAAAAACGCCAAAAGGGTTTTAAAGGTCATATCAATTAAATTGTCCATTGTTGCATGCCAAATAATTGACGTTTTTCATTGTAAATTGAGATTTACAATTGAACATTACTTGAAAGAACAATGTTGAAGGATATCAAAATTGTTACACGAATTGAAACTGGCTACTTGCGCAATGTGAGCGTATTGCGGATAAGGTAAGCTTCTTTTCTCAGAGGTCGACCGTATGTTCCTTAACATATTAAACACCCAGCTTCGTTGTTTTCTATGCAAGAATTCCTCACAAAGGGAAATCAAACAGCTGCAAACGAAGAAATCGCTCGTGCGACGGTTTTTCTCAGTGTGCAAAAGTTTCGCGCAAAATACGTTACGCACCGATGGTTTGATTTGTTTCCTCAGTTTTCCAACGGTTCTCCAATAATGACCGAGTAAGCCTTCTTGGGAAAATGTACTTTGTTTTTCCCACTGCTCATCGGCGTCCTTCTGCCTTCGAGGCCCGGAGCTGGCCAGAGGATTCCTTTGAAGCGCTCGTAAACAGTCTCCCGGGGTTGCAATAGCTGGAGCATAATTTATGCATGGATTTTCCCACCGTCTGGCGCTTCTCGGGCGGTATCCTTTTTCCGCAGAAATTTGGGCACGTGCCAGCGAATCGGTGCTGGATTTGCGTCGACAACAATCGGGCACTCAATAAAACAAAAATTAAAAGGGCATGCTGGGTTGTTGTTGCCAGGTGCCACTGATGTAGCAAAGTTTGGAAGAAGTACATGCATGGCAAATCTCGTAGGATCTACCGGTTGAGCGGGGGAAAACCTCTTCATTCTACGCTTGAAAGATCCATCGTTAGGTGTAGCATGTAATAAAAACACCGAGAAGAAGTTAGATACCCATGGGTACAACAAAGTTCGCGAGTTCAAAGCGTAAGGGTAAGCCGAGGCAAATGAATGAAAATTTGATTAGCTGTTTTATAAAACCACCACATGTTGTGAAACTGAGGCCTAAGGATCTGCGCCCTTTTACGCGTCCTGCTCACTTGTATGTGTGTGGGTGGTAGCGCGAAGGATTATTTCAATTTCCACCCAACAACATGCTGGAGCACGCAGTGTCATCTGGAAGTAATGTTATTTTTCGTGCAACTCGTCGTTCCCCGCAGCTTTGGGAATGTCTAGCGTGGGCGTCGCTGGGGCGTGATTTTTATTCGCGACTTTAAGGACCCATTTCGTGCGGGATATTAGATGGCATAAACGCCATCGGCGTTCGACGGCGGTGGATGCAAAGTGACAATGTTATTAACATGGAACGGTCTCGTCCCTTTCGTTCGTCGTTTGTGCGACGAATCGTTAAATTTATTTGCGGCTTTTAATTACGAAAATGACTCAATTTTGTTCGCTTCAGGAGTAATCACACAAAAGTGAAGACGATACGATTTTCTAACAGACGGTGTTTGAAATTTACGCAGTTTTATTTCTTTGCATTTTTTTCGTTTCTATTCAGAAAACTAATTTTGGCATGTTCTATAGTGTTATGTTGCATGAAAATATTATGTGGACGGTTACGCATTATTCTTTCTTCATGTAACAAACGGATATCCTGTGAATTTTATGTAATATGTTTGGTTTTATGAACGGTTCTGCTTGTTTTGTTCGCTCATCATTTCGTTTTCCGTTCTTGCAAGATCCCCACAAGCGGCATGCAGATCCTTCACCACTGATTTTTGCACTGATCATCATTTATGCAATGTATCGTTTGCCTGATTGCTCGATTGTGACCGTGGGCTACGACATTCGTCGACCTGATTTTGATCCGTGTTCTTTTTTCTTTTCTTTTCCTTTCCGTGCCTCCGATGTTCGTCTTTTCTCTTCCTTTGCAGATCTTAATATGTTGTGCTAACATCTCGATGTTTTGAAAATGTAATTCGGAGCACGGGTCGCGAGAAGTATGTAAAAGACAAACACGGGCGTGAACCGGCAATTATGGGCACGAGTGTACGACCAAATCTCGATGTTGACATGCGGCTGCTGAGTGTGTTTGTGTCTACGTGTGTTTCATGTACATCGCGCGCGGAGTAGTGTGTTTGCGTCGCCCGTGTGTCATATGTGTTGCTAGCTTTTCTTTCGTTTCGTCGAATTTCGATGCCCGCGGCGTGGCGTTCTTCTTCCCAGTCCTCGGGTGGGCGGCAAGTTGATTGACAGCCACATCGCCCACACACTGTGGAAGCGAACCCTCGAATCGTTCGCGTTTCGCCGCAGCTCGATTAATTTTTTAATGTGTTTATACGAATCAAAAGGCAATTTGACGCGATTGACAGCGGGGCAGCCCGTCATGGGCGAGCAACTCGGGCCGAATTGCATGCACGCGACGCAGTGTTGGAAGTGACCGAAAACAGCATGGTTGGCAGTTTTTGAGCAGGGAACCACAATAAACCACGCGATTCATAACGGAGCTCTCACACACTCGCGAGAAAGCGCTTTGTGCGTCGAATAGCCGGAGAAAGATGTGAGTGAACGGTAGTTTACATTTCGCTCGCGATCTTCGTGGCAACCATCGTCGTATGCGTATGGTCGGTGGAGGAATTATGTCAGACGTCGATCTGTTTGTTTCGGTGTTGTGCCGCTGAATGCTTCGCTCAGTGTTGTGTGTCGCTGTTGGGTAGCTCTGTAGTCTCTGTTATCCGTCGACGTGCGAGGTTCGCGTCGTCGTCCTGTCAAGTTCAATTTGGCCGCGCTGTCAAAGATCACCGTGATCGTGGAGTTTTGTGCGAGTTACCTGCATTTAAAAAGATCGTACAATCATTGCAACCGATAAAAGTGAAATCACAAATAAATTACCGAAACATAATGAGTGAACAAGTACTAACAAAATTCTTCATCGGAAAATTTCGAAAAGTGAAGAAATAGTTGGAACTTCTGCTGAAGGTTTCTTGGTTAATCGTGCGTCAGCATCAGGTGTAACGGTTCAAGTGGTTCGCGAGTGGCTTGGTCGTGTGTGAAAACTGCGGAAACTATCGGTGACCGTGAAAGATGCCGGAAAATGAGCGTTGGCTGAGTAGAAAAGTGCGCCAATTCAGTTAGCAACTATAATACTTGCTTGTTCATGCAATGACGCACACCATTTTGTAAATAGTGGCCATCCTACTCCCCCCTTTTCGCTCATTGTAAGAGCGTTAACTTTACATTAACTCCGGATTAACACCCTCTCTCGCGAATTCCACCTTGTAAATCGAGAAAAATCATTATTCATCCGTCTAACGCTGCACTCATCGGTTCAACCATCCGAAACCAGAGTGGCACGGATTTTCCTCCACTTTCGAAGCCGCAACGAACAGCCAAACTTCGTGCCAGGGCGGATGTTGTGATAAGGATTCCCGGCGTAACACCCAACACCATCATCCCCATACATTCGTCGCGTACATCCCCATTAATCCTCGCCTTCCGACATCAGCAACCGTCATCGGCTTGAAAACGCGTCGGATATAAAATGCTTAAACATAAGAGGAATGCTAAACCGGTACGTGACATTCATGGTTGTAGATACGCTTCACGTAGTCACGCTTGGAACCTCCGTTTCCCTCGCACTTTGCCATCACCCCATGCGCATTAAATCAATTACCATACATGAACTTCTCCAGTTTGCACCAACCACTAACCATAGATCCCTAAAGCAACGTCTGTAGTATGTCATCGGTAGTTTCCCATTTCTTGTCTGGGTTTTAATTGGCCTGTGGGTTCAGATGTGAATTAAAATGAAACATAATCTGCTGTCGGTTTTACTTTTTATGTTTTCCACATTGTTATCTATTGCACGGAGTACATACGCTACGTTTGAGATTTTCGTTTTTACATGCCATGTGTGTATCAAACACGTTTTCTTTGGCTCGAATTCCTATTTGAGTTATCCACCGTTTAGATTTATATCTTAAAGCTAGCACCAAAATTTTTCATTTAGAAAACATAAAACTGATTGTGCCAAACTTGAATGGCATTGTTGCGTCATTAAGTACCAGGCGCCTCCATGGCATGGAGATCAGCATTTCAACACCTGTATGGAACATGAGACTTTTCAATCTGCGTTTGATTCAAAAGTTATTGTCACTTTCAAATTTTCAATGTTTAATGTTTTTGGTAGTTTTATATTACCAAATTGTTTACCGTAAAGTTGATCTTATCAATCATCTTAGTCAATGGTTCGTTTTGCAATAGGCGATGTGATTTCAGTAGCTAGATGGTGTTTTTGCCTTTTTGCATAATCGATACATTTGATCTGGTTGGATTCAAATTAGTATGAAGCTCAACCCTGCAAATAAAGGCAAGTTCAATTTGGTTTCTACGTGTTGACAGCTTTTGATGAATAGATGTACTTGGTTTGGTTCTATCGAGAAACTGTGTCGGCCACACGGACAGGGAACTATACACATAGGGATCCTTTGTTTGTTGAAGCTTCATTTGTCTGCTACCTGAGAGCCGGGGCAAAGAGCTCGTAAAGCAATTCAATTAGAACGACAAACAAAGCTAGCATTAAACTAATGATTATTTACCCTTGTTCCTTGATCCGAACGGCCCTGGTTTGGTTGGGTTTTCTTACCGTCAGCCCTCGTGCTGGAAACGGATGCCGCCGCACGTATCTAGAAAAAGCAATTTCCTTTTTTCGGTGCTTGATGCCATCCTAAAGGATGTCTTTTTCTTGACACCCCTTGGTACGCACTTTAGGGGGCATCGTTTTATTGGCATGATTTTATTTTCGTTTCTCACCGTCACGCTGGGAGAAGTAAGGCGAATCGTTATCGTCATCGTTGGCCTTGTTCTAAGATCCTCAGCTATCAATCGATTGATTCCCGCTCTGGTAAGACGTCCGTACGGGAATCCGATTACATTATTCAGCCCTCTCGAGCAATGGGAGGGGGAGCGTGAGGAAGGAACTTTCTCTTTATGTATCGGTTTAATGAATAATTCACAAGACGGGAAACACCGTCGTGGTGATCGACCTTGTTTGCCGCTGGTCGTTGGAAAGCGTAAAGATAAACAGCTCGTAGAACCTTTCCGCACGGTGGCCGTTCTTGGAAAAGTCAAGTATCGTCAAGTGGGGCTTTCTGTGGCGGGGTGTGGATCATCTGGTCCCCTTTCCAGCCACCCTGCAGAGGACCTGTTGAGCTGTCCGGGAACTATTTTCCCTCGTCCGATCGATGTAACATTTATAATGATTTTTTGCTGCCCATCGTACACGTGGCTTCGGTGTGTGGTGCGTGTATTTTCCGGCTCGTAGTGACAAAACATTTCTTCCTGCCTTGATTGGCGGCGCTAGGATGCTTTTGATTTTTTGCTGTTTCTTGCTGAGGCCTCTATTAATACTCTAGTTCCCAGCAACAGGCGAAGTAGAATTTTACATCGACCGCAATGTGGGAACCACTGGCCGATGTTGTTTTGCTCGAATAGAGCGTTGATGAACCGTTCTCGTCCTTCATAGCACGTAAAGAGTTGAAGGAATAAAAGGCAAACTTCTAATCGATAAACCGCAAGCAAAAGGAGAATACCAGCCATCCGGGGGTGCTAAGTTATGGATTCCCGCAGAATATTTTTTGTTATGAATTTTATCTACCACCACGAAAGGGTACCGCACGTTGTTTGGTGTGGTTTTAAGGCTTACAGGAGTGTATGTGTGTGTGCGTGTGTTCGTGCAAGCATGAGAGAGGGAAAGAGAAGGCGAAAAATCGTTTATAATCTCTCGGCCATGTTTTAATTACTGGCGCATGGGCTACCGCTTGGAAAGGATAATTAAAAGGGCTTTTACGTAGCGCTAATTTGACAGCTTTTCTTTTTGCCCTTCGGGTAGACCTGGTGGCACTGGTACACCACGGTTTGAATTGGTGATTTGTTAGCGTCCGCAGGAGGTGAAGTAATTAATAAAGTTTTTTCTCCTTCGATGAAGCGGGTTGTTAGTAGAAATTAGAAATTTAAATGAAAAAACCGTCCAATCAACAACGTTGTGGATGTGGCGCTGTAAACATCAATAATTCTAGCGTATTAAAACCATCTATTGTTGCCGTATCTTCCAACCATGTGTTGCTGTTCACCTCGAACGAATGGACACTGTTGCATTTCGATTTGCTCGTACAATTTTTGTTGAATAATTGCGAATGGATCAGTAAACTTTGTACAACGTTTCATGCTCAGCTGCTTAGAAACAAAGCACAGGTTCATGTTCCGTTCAAGCTGTCGAGCGCAGCTGTGTACGCAAAAGTTCTGTCACTCGAACGATATCTCCTGATGGGGGCGCCTGGTGTTTCAGTTATTGTATTTGCGGATATGACAGCAGAACTATGCTGACGAAAAGTTTCGACGTACCAAGTTTGGATTAACTCGCACGAACTGCTGAGCAACGTTTTTTGAGGGTTGTGTAACAACGAATTTGTCATCATCTGATGGATAATCATGGTAGAAATTTTAGATTCATTTACATACCTTTACGCCATCTGCACAATATTCTTGAGCATTTTGGGTTGCACAATTTAACTAAAGCTAGTTTATTTATCTCACCATGGTTAGTTTTTTGCACCCTTCTTTCGCCTTGCTATTCCTCTGTCTACATTTTCTAACTCTTTTCCTCTATTTTCTCCTTTCTTCCGTCATTTTTCTCCTCCTTCTCTTCTATGCTGTCACGCTCTCTTCAATCCGGTTACCGACACATACTTTTTACCCAATTGCTGAACTCACATAATACCCACCTTGTAAAACATTTTCTCCGCGTGTTTGTAACTTTTTAATTGTTCCATTGCTATACTTCTGTGTTTCACTGTTTCTTGTACCGTCTCTACTCTGTGGATAATTTCAATGGGTGTTATTAATTCTTTCGCATTCCTAACGGTCGGTAAAAAATAACAACACAATAAATCCTACTGGCATAACAATCCCATAAATAAAACTCGTAACGCATTTTTAAATATCTTTCAAATATCGTTGTATCATGTCTTCGGTGAATAAAACGCGATGTGAACTGGTATAATGACGCATTGGGGGAACATAACCAATTATAAACAAATCGAAACACGCAAACAAAACTACAACAATACCATTAAATGGTTGGAAAAAAATGAAAACATTCAAACAAACACACGTAAAACATTAAAATAAACTCCATCAGAAACAAGGAAAGCTAGGATGGGGCTTACGGAAGATCTGCTGGGGGCTGATAAATATCACCGTGCCAAGGGTAAGTTATTTCTAGTTCTCGATACCTTCGCCGTTACCAACTTTACTCCATTTTTTTTTCTTTGCTTGTAGTTCACAAAAAGTTTTTAACGATTAGCTGTTTGTGTGTGCTTATTTTTTCTTGAAATGTTTTCCTTAGCTGTGTCCCGCGTGTATTGAAATTGCTTGTAGTAATGGAAAATGGGCGAGAAGTTTTATAGTGCTTGTCAAACATTTCTATGGGTTGTTTAACGACTTTATGGCATTCCGAGGCTTCTCTCGTTTCCGGAGCGTACTAACATCAATCGCAATTGGTTTTTGTAGCTTATAGTTCAAGCAAATGTTTAGACTTTCAAGTTTTACTTTAGCTAGCTTTGACGGTTTGTTCGATTATTCAAAGTAGATGGAACTTTTAGAAAGGCATACGTTCGACTTATACCGTGAACATTGTGATCTAAGGGAGGCTCTTTTCAAGTCGATAAACCCATCTACATACAAGAGAATAAATTGTGCTTCACTGTGTTCCACAAACCAATGTAAGCGGAAAACATAAAACAAATGGTAAACCGTCGGCATCAAGAAAAACGCAGACATGAGGCGATAAAACATGCTGTTGATTTAAAGCATGCGTAACGTCAAGAGCAGCAACAGCTCGTAAAACCTTGTACACGCCTTCGCTCAAACGACGTACGATGCTGAAGGATGCTCGGCCGCGTGAGATTTTTTCGTTTAAAAAAGTGTATGTAGCATGGAGATAACAGAATATCTATTTTTTGAGCATTTCCTTGTAAGCGTAAGCAACATCAAATTGGCTTGTAATGGAAAAACATCTTCTAGATGGTGGAAAATACCAAAAAGAGACGCAGAATACAACACACGTTTCGATCTCCTTAGTGGTGTGGAGTGGTCGTTATTCTAAGCGCTCGAATGGAAACAGTATCTGAAAGTTGTTAAGATTGGTAGACAGAATATTAATCACGTTTTTTTTTGCGGTGATATTTTGGCTTATGATTGTGAACTCGCCCGAACAGAACCGCTCATTTCCCAAGAGTCCAGAGTGTCACTTTTTGACTGATACGCACGAGAGTGCACGGTTGAAGGAGTTTCCCGAAGGGATACCCATCCGCTTCGGGCATGAATAAATAGTGAGCCACCCAAAAATGGATCCCAAAATAAGTCGCCGGAGAAGCGAAACCCACCGAGGATGGTTCCCGTTTGGTTAACTATTCCGTGCGAGGGAGTGCTTCGGTGAATTATTAAGCAAAATGTGCAAAACGTAAGCAGGAACCGTTGGTCCCGGAACCGGTGTAGCTTTCGGCGTAAGGCACCCAGGCGAGTCGAGTTCGGAGCGAACGAAGCGAATTTGCGGCACGTTGGCTCTCGCTGAAGGACAACCACGGTGATGAGGCCTTGTGGTCGTGCGGTTTCCATGGCGGTTTCCTCGTGTGCGCTCCGCGGGAGTCGTTGGAAAACCGGTAGAAGAGTCTGCCATGGTCGTTTGAGGTTCACTCCACTTCCGGTGCTAAGAGTGGACCCCTTAACTCGATGCTGTGGTGAGCACACATGTGGGGAAATTGTGCCATTAGAGCATTTTGCTGTGAAGCTACAGCGGTTCTAGAGTGTCCTTATATGTAAAACACAACAAACTGAAGCTCAGCAGAGAGCTTTCATATACATACGATCTACGCAATTGTCCGTTACTTTATAAAACAAGTTTGACATATAATTCACGTCAACCATTCCATATTGGTTGTGAACCACTGGAGCAAACAGCCGACCATCTCTTCATATGACAGTTGAGTGTTAACAGTGAGCATCATCATCTTCAACGACACCTTCGAGCGTTCGTAAAGTAATACCCGTAAGCCTTGAGTTAGGCAGAAGGTGCGGAACGTTGCGCCAATATGGTCAATTGAGGCAGGGTTGTTTCGGAAGCACTTTCCATCCCGTACTCCATTTACCGGTAAGTGTACGGTTTAGTCAGATGGTTCTTATCATCCGCGAAGTTTTGGAACCTCGTTGGTACCACCGAGGCATTTAGTGTGGATAGGATCGTAAAATACATTTTAACCAACTGCTTGTTGCTCTTGCAGTATCGAACACGCTGGGGTATGGTTCTTTCTGGACTGGTGTTCGCGGTGGATAAGTTTCTTCGATTACGAATACAAATATATTGTTTTCATCAAACATTTTTCTTTTGGCGAGAACACCTCGCTTTAACAAATAGAATGTTTGTCACTAAAAATAACATTTCTTATATCGAATGTTTGTTTATTTAGAGCTTCATCTCGATAAGCTGTTCCCTATGTACCGGCACTTATCAATCGCGTGCTTTATTTACATCGTGCTGATATCGCGTTCAGGTTGTGTTCGGATCGCTTTACGCCACGTGCATGACACAGTAAGCGTTAGGAAGTTAGGCTGCCCCATGCCGGCTACCGCACCAGCTGTAATTAATTACCAATCAGCGCGTTGTCACATGTGTAATGGTGTGGCCAGGCAAGGGTTTGGCACCCCCGTGCCGTGGTAGTTTCAGAAGCAAGGGGTGCTAACAGAAAACTCGCTGAGGGCTGTTGCTGGCAAGGGTGGGGTGAAGATGCATGTAGACTCACACGGTATGGTCGTGCACAAAGTATGAGTGGAAAGTGATATGATGACAGCCTCGTGACGTTCCTCAAAACATGTGTCCACTCTGATTTGTTTGTGCATGTCTAATGCCCTAGCTAGAGAGTGAATTGAATTGATGAAATTGATAGTTTTATTGGCGTCGGTCAACAATAAGATATTAAATGGTAGGTATCCACACAATCAATTGTACCACATCAAATTATTTTCGTTGTGTGGGTTCAGTGTGGCCAGCATATTGAAGTGAGATAAAAAAATAACAACACAACAGCTCAAACACCGAACGCATGCCTATCTCACCATCACAGTTTATCAGTTTGTTGTAACGGTAGCAACTTTATCAACCGGTACTAATACAACCACCATCCATTCAGCCGGGTGGTGGCTGCACTGGCGAGCAGACAATGTTTTCGTTCAGTTGTGTCACGTTCGCTTGGCTGGTTTGGGTTCGGTTTGGGTTGCTCACGAGGAAGCTGTAGGCTGACGCAGATGTTCCCTTTTTGTGATGTGCTGTGAAATTGGTTTCGTATTTTGATTGATCTGTTGTGAATTTGGAGCAATGCACAGAAACATTCCTGTATGGTGTGCTTTTTTGCTGGTCTTTCCTTAACCATCATCTCGTTGGGCAGTCAAGAAGTTAATGGAAAAAGTTTTCGCCTTGTGCAGTGATTACAAGATTCGGTTCGATGAAACCAACGCGAACGTAGATTAGGAGATAAAACTTTGCTGTGCGTGCGGTGCAATTTTAGCAACGGCAGTTGTGTTAAAGTGCAGTTACTCATCGTGTTTAGCGAGTCGACCGAGGGGAGAGTGATTAGCGGTGGAATGATTTTGCCTTTGCGCACCACCACCGAGCTCGTAAGCGATCGCTTTACGATACCAAGATGGTGTCACTTTGGAAAAGAAGTTTCATCAAAGTGTAATAGCGTGGAATAGTAATTTTTCATACCGAAGCCGAAATCGTGGTCGAAGAAAGGATAAGTTTTTGACACAAATCGAACGTTTTTCTCACGCGGGATGTAACACCCGCTTCTTAATCCCACTCGAGCATATCTCCACGCGACCTAAATCTGGCGCCCGGTGATGATGGATGGGTCCATGACTGGTTGGACATGGGAGATAAGGCAGCAACAGATAATATCCTACAAAGCAACCCAAAAGAGGTCTCCGAAAGGGAACATCCGTAGGGGTGCAGTAAAGCTAAAGTATCACTCATTACTCTTATCCAGAGTTGTGAAGAGTTCACCTATCACGCGTCCGTTGGCGGACAGCAGCTCGGGGAAAATTAGCGAAACTGCTTCTCCCCATCTAACGACGGACGCGCTTCGGGAGTAAAGTTAACCGGGTGTGCCTTCGTTGATCGTATCTGGCGATGTTTAACGACGGAACGCGTGATGACGATGATGGAATTGGTAAATTTAAGTTGGGAAAAGTTGAATGGCTAGCGAGAAGTTTGTGTTACTGGTTCGGGAGAAACTAGTTTGTCCACGTGCTTCATCTCAGCTGCGAGACTGCGGTGTATGGCAAGAAAAAGGAGAAAAACTACTGTGAAGGTTTAGCGCAGTTGACTGTTTTCACAAGAGTGTCCATCTGCTTGACTCCAGATGTTACAGTCTCAATTTCTTGAAACTGCTGATTTGTGTTGAACATATTATTGACATCCTTGCCTTAGAAGTTTTATGTTATTTCAAATCGTTTTGCGTTTAATTACTTAATTACTCGACTAACAGATACGCATCATGGACATACTATACTTCTCTAATATTTGTAATTGCTTTTAAGCGAAAATCCACCTGGACCAATGAAAATCACGAGGTGAGATACGCTATCGTGTCCTAAATCTACTTCAACCCGGCTTATCCGGGTAAGCATGGACACACATTCAGGGTAAGCTATTTCTGTGCGTTGTCCGAAAATCAGAGTACGCATCGGAGTGCCTGGGGAAAACCTCGAAGCACCCGTAAACACAAGCATCGGCAAATGTTTGGCCGGCATAAAAAAGGGTCTTCACCAACCAAACGAAGAGTAAAGAAGGACAGGAAAAGTTAATGATAAAAGCCTTTCTCCTTTGGGGCCGGTAAGGCCGAGCCTAGCCCGAGGTTGCTAAATCATTTCCAAAATTGCATCTTCAGCCGCCCGTTGCGAAATGGCGCCCACCCTTCTCTCCCCCGGGACCGTTTCGGGTGGGTGGGTTTTCGCTTGCGGCCTCGACTGCCTGTCCTAAATTAGGATGAATTTGGCCGGCGTCCGAAGGCGACTTCTAATGAAGTCGTAATTACTGGGTAATGTTAAACACACCAAACCGTCGTTATTGTCGTCTCTGTCGGCGTCTCCATGGCAAATGACTTACCGTTTCAGTTTCGCTGATAGTAGATTACGCCGGACATCACCGTTTGTCTTTTGCCGATGGTTTCCATTGCTATCCGAAATCGGTCTTAGGTGACGGTGTGGAAATAATGACGGTGGAGATGTTTCCCGATTTTTCCTTTCGTGGGCGACAGCGAAACGCGTATCAAGAAAATTGCTTTAGGCTAGGATTAGGTCAGTGAACGGTGCGGGCAGGCTTGGACACTAAATGCGGCCAAGGACGTGTACAGATTAACTGTGTCAGTGTGCGTGGTTTGTGACATTGGACGAAAGCAAAGGATAAAGTTCCGAAGGGAAGGAGAAAGTGCCCAGTTCCATCAGCGCGTTTATTGCTAGTGAAGAGAGATGAAGAAAAATGCGTTTAACTACGAAACGCGGGACGTTGGGGCCCTGCTGCCGGTGCTGCGTGAAAAGCTACGCAATCTGCAATCGTCCGAGACGGGGGCTACCCCGCCATTATCGCCCTCACCGCCACCACCATCACTGTACTTCGAAAGTTCGTCCATCTCGTCGCGCTCGTCGATCGTGGAGCCGTTCGATCTGAACGTCGCCTCACTGTACCAGGTTTTCCACGTGAAGGTAACGAACGGGAGTGGGAGTTGAAATTGAAATAAACCGGTCCGATGGCACGGGAATATAATAAAGCGAAATGGCAAAGCCAGCTCAGCTCACGTCGTCAAGGGGAGAACATTTGGTTTGGCGAAATGGTGGCCAGATTTTATTTGATATTAGTCGCTACAAACTTGACACAGTCCTGGTCGTTTCGCGCTGAAATATTTACTTTGGGAATCTGGCACTCTACCCCAGAGTAGCTTAATATGTTGGAATTTTATTTTCAGGTTATTACTACTCAGGAAGGTCTAGACTTCACGATTTTTAGCGATATCACTAAGGTATCCTAACGTTTGGAAGCAGTTTTCGAAATTACAGCACTCCAATGGGCTAAGGAATCGGATTTTAAATAGAATATTTGAATTTTCAAAGATTCCTCTTACTTTTATTGCGAATTTTACATTGAGGAAATTAATTTAAGTCATCTTGGTTTCAATAAGAAACAAATCCAATTAATGAAATGTTGATGGCAAGAGTTTAATTCATACCGACTCTGGTGACTGTGTGAAAATACGTGGTACCTACTACGCAAATTTCCCTCCAATCGAACATTCTTTAATTGAATGCCTAGCGAGAAACGTCATCAATGTTTAGGATGGGTTGGGTAAACTCCTCGGCAAAAGTTCGCAGGTTCAAAATAGATAAATTGAAATTGATTAGGTTTGTACTTCGGAATCTCGGTGTGAAGCAAAGTGAGACTAGTTTTTCATGTGACTTCTCCTTCTTACTCCATCGCCTCGAGGTGAGTTCCCGTTGTCGGTGCATGGATACAGCAATTGTGTGTACATTTACCTTTATGGCAAATGTAATGCGTTTTTGAGGATCATTGCCCCTAAGAGGGTCAAATAAACATCCTTTCAGTAGAGGCACGAGATTTTCGGTTTTCTGCGCGAGGTTTGGATTCGAATTGAGTTTTTTATCCCACCTTTTTCTCAAACATCGTTTTCCTCGAATACAACCGCGTCTCTTTCCGCTGGTGAATGGTAGAAATTCAATCTGCGGTAAAAGCACTCCAGTGGCAACTTAATTTCTTGTCATTTTCGGTCATAGTTTATGTACTTTCGTACATTTTCAACGTAGATTTAAGAACAGTCTCAGTTCAGCGGTAGATTATGTGTATCTTTTGAATTCCACTTAATATTGTTAACACGTTAACCGCCATGTCAGTCCCTAGGGACTGACAGTAAGCCTTCCGTTCACGCCGCGTCAGTCCCTAGTGACTGACACCGAAAGATGCATGAGCCGCGTCTGTCCGCAGTATCGGTCCGCAAGCGTCAGTCCGTTTACACTCTTCCGAACGCTAGGGGACTGACATCCACCGAATGCGTGAGTCGCGTCAGTCCGCCGCGCTCGCGAAAAATGCTTGCTTGTGTGGCGGGAACGGAAAGTGTCGCAAAAAACGCTTGGCGGTTAACGTGTTAACTCTTTTTAATATAATAGATTATCTTACTTTATTTTATGTCTCGCATGTCATATAATTCGTCATAAAAGTCGTTATCGATAAATCATTCATATTTATCTCTTTTCGTATTGCATGTATGATTCAAGTGCCTTCCTTTGAATGATTGTTTTCATCGTCGTTGCACTTCTTTAGCACATAGATTTATCACAAGCGTTCTTGTTTGCTTATAAACTCACCACCAACTACCACCAATTGGCACTGCGGTTATATGTAAGTTATTTTCGCAATCTATGGCGAAATGAGGAGAGCAGAAGGTAAAACGATATAATGTTGACAATTTACTTAAAAGAATGCGCATATTTTAACAAATCTAAAATTATGTATAAAGTGGGTTGTTCGATACGTAGACTGTAAGTTTTGTCAAAGTTAGCAATATGATTATCTTTTTTCTAAATAGAAATCGCACTATTATTTCCACTCTGTTTGTGGCCTTTTAATAAGCTTTTTTAATACATAATACATAGACAATTTGAAGACGTTACCGATTCGTTTTTGGTGAAAAAAGAGGTTATTATGTAAAGTCTTGATCTCCAAAGACAAGTGGGTCGTTTTAATGTTTACTTGCACATCTTTACTTCTTTCATTATTACGATCCATTCTGCAGTAGATAACGAATGTTTTCTAAAAATAGAATAGATATCTTATGTTTGTAGGACAGCTATAATAAAAGTCATCCATTAGGCTGAGCATATGTTGATGGAAGTCACGATTCAGTTGCAGCAGCAACCAACAGCGTCTGACAAAATCCTGACGCGTTTGCACTTCAGATGGATCCCTTTTAAATTGCACATTCACGAATTGCACAAGCAAAAGGCAGCTGCAGCTCCACCCGGCATCGTCAGACCAACAACACACATTTTTATGTTCCTATTTTCTTTGAAATGGCAAATCGAAACGAGCTGCTTCACGTGCGCGATCCTGTTGCTGTAGAGACACTTTGCCTCGGCGAGCATGTTATGATGTAATTGAATAAGTTTCATCAAAACGAATCAAACACGCCATTGCGCATAAATGCATGCACATTGGTGTACACCACGTGCACATGTATGTGAGTCTGCTACGTGGCCAGCAAACGTTGGCCGTAGCTGACGATCACATGCGACGGAAAAAACACGTACGAAACGTCCATTCCGCTCGAGCTTCTCGTTAGCCTGCACATGCAGATGCAAGACTCCTTGGCCAGCTGTATCCTCATGATAAACGACATCAGGGTACTCGGAGCCAGGTCCTTATTTCCGTCGCGTATCTCGATGCATGCACTAGCGGTAAAGAGAGTCATAGCGAGCCTAGCCATTTTAGAAACGAGCTGAAAAGCGGGAAGAAAATGGCTTAGTTTAAAAATATGGCATACCTCTGAAGGCGAATGGCGAGCAGATAAATGTTCTACTCCTCAGTGAAAACGGGTGAAGTGATCTGAATACTGAGCAGCGCTCCAATTAATTGTTATCGGACAACAACATTTAGTTTTCTAAACTTTAGCTATGATGTTTCTCTTATTCAGCTTGCGAACCAAATTTCAAATTGCAAATTTTCTAGGGAAACCTGATTGAAACATTCATTGTATATAAAACAAATCTTTTAAAATTCATATATCTACAGAAAACGTTGCAAATGGAGAAATTCTGCTTGTGTGTTCACTGCATATCTGATTGGTTCTTTTCTTTCCGTCTTTTTCTCCTTTTCTATGCACCTGTCGTTGGTCTTCACCGCGAACAGCGTACCGCGCGCAGCTGGATCGAAGCAAATTTTCAAAAACGGGAATGCATCAAGTTCATACCAAGCACAAAGAATGGAGACTCGTAAGTACTAAAGTTGATGCATTAATTTTGGAAAACAAATATTCATAACTCATGCAATCGTCTTAGCTTAAGTCGCTTTTATGATTTAGATGAAGTATCTCATTGAATGCTGAATTTAGTTTTCCACAACAATTCATAACACATCCGATACATAAGAGGCTTCTATTAACTAGTTCACGTTCAACATCAACAAACGCTGTAAGCCACAACAAATGTTTGCTTTGCACTTAAGGTCGTTACGATCTCATAGCGAAGAATTCCACCATGCGTTGAATGTGAAGTTTTGAATTGTTTGCCAAAAACTACGCTACAAACGTGCCTCTTGCTGACCGAATGGGAGACAAGTACTCTTCCGGAACGTAGTGCTTGAGCATCCGAGCGTTGCCGTAGTCGTTATAACCGTGCCTTTTTTCGGTTTACGAGTTTGACCTACTTTTGGTCGGTAGGTCCTAGCCTGAGCAGACTTCACCAATGGCTGGAGCTGACCTCTCTGAGCTGGCTGGCCTCGGCCTGAACTCAACGTGACTGGCGACCTGGTGCAGCGAAGGTCGACTATTTGAAAATCGATAATTTTCGCCGGGAACATTTGCCTTCCTGCATCCGGTGGGAGTAAAGCGCTCGGATGTTTGTGTGTTGCCAGGGAATGAAGTCATCGGCTGTAAGTGCATCTGCAACATGATCGATAGGCAATGCTAAGATGTTAAGCGTTGGAACGGTAGAGCATCTCTACTGTTCAAAAATATTCAAATACAAATGTTCACTAATATTTTAGAGTTCTTGAAAGCTACAAAAATCATGCTTTGCAATTTACGGGAAAGCTTTAGAATGGTAGTTATTGGAACTCATAAAAACGCAATCCGTGTGATAAATAATACTGAGCGAAATTAAATGATATTATTTCCACGAAATCCAATCCATATTGTGTGAACTGCTTTTTATTTTCTATACCGTACCAAATCACCACGATTATGGCGTAAAATGAATGGGACATAAAAAATAGCTCTCTTGAGGGAAAATACGGCATCAATGAATGCCCAGGGGGTGCTTTGGGTAATACGTTGGACAGAAAATATTCGGACGATGTGGGGGTGGCAAAACCACCCAGATATTTCTTTCAATTTAGATGTTTCACCACCTTTTATATCCTCTTTTTTGTATGTGTAAGCTGCGGCGTATGAAAAAGACAGACACGCTTAGACGGTAAAAGGCAGTCCCGGTGAAATTGATGGATGATTTCGTTTTTGTTGGGGACGATCGTTGAAATATTTATTCGACCATTCGGACCGGGCCTCACGAACCGTACTGTAGGAGGTCCCTAGGGAAAGTTATCTCGACTGGGCTCACTTACCCATAATGGCACTAACTTGATCCGATAATGGTCGACCCAGTTCGTGACCGAGAAGAGTTTTTGAGTGAGTTTTAAAACGGCCCACCGCGTGCTGGAAACACGGGCGATGGAGACGCCCGGTTGTTTATGAACTGAAAGTTTAGTTTTCTGGCATCTGGCCGAGTTTGCTGGCGTTGTGCAAAATAAATGAAGCTCATTGAGCCGCAGTCGATGACAATAGGTATCAAACAAATTTCAAACTTTTTATTGAAGCAAACAAGTAAGGAAAGCGATAAAAAATAAGTATTGGGATTTTACGATTTACTACAGCGTAAGAAATCTTAAGTTGTAAAATTTTGCATAAAATTCGCATTTCATTCAAACAAGCATATCACCACGAAGTGACATTTAATTAAACTAATGATCAAATCTTTATCAATGCGGCTTCTTGCGAGTGGCACAAATCTAAACCACCGTACTTCACCACTTCATTACACACCGTCTCCGTTAGTTTAGGCTGCCAATCGCACCACCACGAAATGTCAGCACGCTCGAACCGTTTTCAATCGTGGGAGTGTTCTGTTCAGACTGTGTACTCATCGGATGGCGGCTCCAATTAATTTACGCGCAAGTCCTTAAACACAACTAGTTACGGGTGCCCCTGTCCATATCCTGTGCGCGGTCGGTACCTCCCTTTGGGAGCCGTTCGGCAATGAAATTTGGCGGAAAGTGCTGGTTAATTTCCGTTCCATTTGGATGATTATTTTAATTCGTTAAATATATAAACCGTGGAGTTCGGGTCGAGACGATCGGGGGAGGGTTTGATAAGACCCTGCACAGGGAACGGGAAGCTTTCGCTCAGCTGGCAACGGCAGCGCAATTCAAATAGTATTCCAAATTAGCATTTCCAATGTGGGGCGGTCTCTTTCAGGGTGGCTGACTTCGGATAGGTTTTATAAATTCCTTACTTTCTTCATTTATTTCATCTCTGGTTTCTAGGGAAGGTAATACGTTGATTGCGTTGATTTGATATTTAAATTCGTGGCGAAGGCTAAGGCAAACGAAGCTAATGATATTTCCTTCCATGCTGCTAGGCTTTGCCGTTGGACGAAATCTTTATTTAATTAAGTAGAAGAACATGAGGGGCGATCATGAAATCGTCGCTTCGTTTTAGCGGTCGCCTAGGATACTCATTTATTCATTTCAGTCGCTAAAGGTTCATTATAATGAACAGATGAGCTCCTTTAGCGACTGATGAGCACCTTTAGCGACCGCTAAAACAAAGCGACGATTTCATGATCGCCCCTATGATGAGGTAAAGAATACATTTATTATATTATGATTCGATGTAAATTTCCCAGATTATGGTTATAGACGCTGGTTTCGTTTATTGCTATTTGCTTTAATTTTAAATATATTAACGGGATGTATAATTGTGAAAATGTCTTCGATATTTAAAATATTTTCAAGGAAGAAACGGAAGGAAAACTCTTTTAAATCAATTTGTTACGGTCCTGCAATGAGAATACAATATCAAATTCAGATGACGAAAGAAAATGTTTCTTTTCGTGCGATATCAAACGAAAGCGCGTACCCTCTGTCAAAGTAAAATGGAGCGACGGAAGCTTTAGTGTGTGACAAGGCCAAGTCGCTGACAAATTGTTCACTTAAGGCAGCGACCAGCGTACACCCTTTTACCGACTCTTCAGCAACAAGTCAATCCAGTTCAGCCGAAGAACGACACAAAGAAAAGCTTTCGTTGTTTCATCTCGAATCGTTTGTCACTTCAGCATGCCACCTGAGGGAAATACACTTTGCTAGAGGTAAAAACAGGGCTCGAGTAGAAGATGGGAGGGAAGGAGAACGAACTGACGAAACAAATGAACATTAAACCAATATCCCCTCCTCCAGGATGAAGCGAAAGTGCTGGTCTGGGTTGTTCAGGAGAGCATGGACACTGCGAAGAAAATAAAATAAATGACAGCAGGGAAAAAGTTGTCTGAAGACAAAACGCCAGCAACAGAAAAGCATCAACAGGATTTTGCACAGTGTGGAAAAAATGGGTGCCAATGTGGGGCCCAGTGCGGTGTGTAGACGAAAATGGAAGGAAAAAGTTTGTTATCCTGACTTTTCCTGCAACATTCTTTGGATAGGTTTCCCCCCAATCTGCAACGACTCTAAGTCGTGTGTGTAGGACCTTGTGCTGGAGTTGGACCGTGATTGTGTATGTTTGTGGCAACGTTGTGATTGTAAATTTGCCTGAATCAGCGGAAGCATCGAAATATTTACTTGTATTTAACTTGTATCCGTCAGCAGGGAGTCAAATGAAAAAGTGTTGACAATTAATGTTATATCAAAACAACGTCCCTTTATCATTGTTCTTGGGTTTTGCTGTACTATGCGAACCTTGTTACTGGCGTTATCAGCGTAGATCTTTCAATGGTATGTGGCGATGAGTAGAAGTAAAGTTTATTTCTCATTGGGATTGTTTGAAAGGAAAAAAGTTTTTTTCCTTTTGGGTAAGAGGTTCTAGATAAAGAGCTGATGACTTGAAACAAGTTTTACTCAGGGGATGGCACAGTAATTAGAATGTGTCATTTAGAGCAGGCTAAGAAATTTCCCCAAGAGATCACATTAAATTCAACATCATTTCTTCATTTTTCGACAAAAATACTCAGTTAATAACAAGGTATGTTTTATAATAAAAGCAGTATCTTTATAGTGTTAGCAATTTTCTTTGGAATACTCTTTTATGCAATTCTAATCGTCATAGAAGTTCGCAATAATTTGTTTTTATTGCGTTGAGGCAACATAAACAACTGATTTGCTAAGTATTTAACTCTGTTGAAGTGAAGCACACTACACAATCAAATCTCTACTGTTCATATAATTATTGATAATAGAATAAAATGAACACGTGACCAATAATAACTACCACTGAAACATGGAGTTGACGTAAATGAATGCTTGCTCGGTAGCAAAACAGAATGTATACGAAATTCAAACACGTGCGATAATTATCGCAATGATTAATGCAACAACATTCCTTTCATCTGTGGGATTTCTCTAAAACCACCTGCCCTGTGTGGTGTTCCTGTTGCTTAAATGCTAACCCTGAGGGCTCTTTATTGTCCAGCAATTACCTGAAAACGCTCCTAAAGCATTCTCTGGTCTGCGATAACCTCACACACTTCAGTTTTCTTGCTTCTTAGTTTGACGTAAATTGCTCACATTCTCCAGTTAGCACGAGGTGGATCACTGTTTCTTCCACTGGTTGTACGGAAACACGTTACTCAAGTCGGCTGAATTAGAAGGCAGCTTGAGGTGTGCTTTTTTCCCTCGCTCCTATTTTTGCCTTGCTGAAAACGGTGTATGTAATGGCTACTATTTTTCCTTACTGAAAACGGAGTATGAAATGGAGGACACTTAAGTCAAGTTATCCTAGGTCTCATCGTTGTGGGTTCCTTGTGGAAGTGGAAAAAACGTGTGAACAACTATGACTGCTGGTTACCTATGAGTGTGTTTTGTCACTTTCTTCTGCAAAAGTGTGGTGGCCTACTTCCATAAAATATCACAAGTTGTCATTTTTATGCCACAATTACAGTGTAATTAGTGAAGGCATGTTTGCTACATGTGCTACGATTATTGAAAGAGAAAAAGGTTCTGCTAGATTAGCTAAAAATTTACAGTCTTGTGGATATAATAGTTAACATACGCAAGTCATTTAATATATTTAGCTGTTCCGTACAACGTTTCCGCTCAAAAGACTCGCACGCGTGTGGGTTTCTATTGAACGTTCTTGTTCACTCGTAGTTCTCTACCTCACATAAAAGGATGTTTCATAACCTTTATCGTATTTTCTCGTCATCCCGTTCAACCGTTCTTCGCATGAGCTCTTGAACTTGTCGGCTTAGTTAGAGATAAAGGGAAACTGGAAGGTATCATCGCGTCTTCCCCTGCTCCTTCCCGTTTGTCTTGTTGTATTCAGTGAAGTGCGAAAGCGACGTAACTTTTTGTGGGAAGGTCAAGAAAGTAATCAATAAGGCTTCTCGAGGGCACTCGAAAAGCTTAGCCGGGTTAGACTATGTTGACTCTGGAGTGATAAGCCGGAGGATTTAGACCCTGTCACTCTTTTGCCGTCAAGTTTTTCTGAGGTTAATGTGTGTCTTTAGTTAGTATGGATGTTTTGCTTGTTTTTTTTTTATGCGGAAGACTGTTTTTTACAGCGATATAGCAAATTTATTGTTTGCAAAATATAGGGGAAAATAGTTACATGTTAGTTTTCGATGAATTATTGTATGTTGACCGTAGCGTAGAAGAATAACCATCAGTTGCGCAACTTATGACTCGTTCGAAAATGTGTGTTGCTGGATATGATGTATGTTCCATGAAATGGATATGAATTGATTTCAAAGATTAATTTGTTCCTATAAAGCTGGAAAAATTATGATCATCACCTAACCAGAGTGAGACGCAAACTTTGCCTTTCCTTGTCCTTTTGTCTTCATTTGATTCTATCGATTCCTCGGTCGTATTTCTCTCCTCCCTTGGGAGGAACTGCTTAAAGCAACTCTTGGGCATACGTGGTGTGCGTAATTCTCTATTCTTTCACTGTCTCCAGGGAAGAAAGGCACCCTCGACCACCGATGGATGAATGATGTGGTCGAAATTATTTGATTTCGGGTTTATTACCGTGAAAATAGTGATCCGTTCGCATTCCGATAACGAACCGTAGGGTGAAAGGAAGCACAATAGCATGGCGCTTTCAGGATTCCACGCTCGGTACGGTGTCGTTCGTTCGATCGTATAATAATAGAAAATTGCGCCCCGAAATAGCAACCGTCGTCGAAAGTGATCCGTATTGACGAAGAACGGTGACAAATGCCGCCGGGAAATGGGAAGGGAAAACTCGCCCGTTCGGTTGGTTTTTGGCCGGACGTCCGGGTTAGTTTTTGAGCAGTGTGGTTGCAAGGAACGAAGCAATACGGTTTGTTGAAAGAGGTGGTTCAATGGAAGAAAGGAATGCCATTTTACGAGCTCGAACATTGGGGTGGTGGTATTTTCTTGTTTTTATTTTTTATGATGTGTGAACCAAAACGGTGCTTGTAAATATTATCCTCCGGTTGGTCTTATACAACGTGCCTTCCAGAACCCTTTTTTGATGCCTTTTTCTTTCCTGTTGGAGAAATGGAGGCGCCTGGTTGTGCGTACCGAAAATGTATAGAATCTTTCATTTACTATCCTGGCGGACGCATGGTCGGTGTGGTTCGTTTTTTGTGGTATGCTGCTGAGGATGACAAATTATGAATCTATCGTTTCCTCTTGCCTACGGCTGAATGGCTTTTCCTTTCACCGGTACCTACTATTTTCCAGTGAACCTTTCCATAGTCGCAAGGAGTTTTGGACTCGGACTGGGATGTTACATTTTTTTGTCCTGGAGTTATAAAGAGGCATCCTATCGTTACCCGACCGTAACTATGATGGCTCTGCCCTCAACTTAATGGCTCAGAGGTTATGTAAGAGTAAGGAGCAATCACGTTCATATATTGTATAAGTGTTAGCTTTAATCTGTATCGTTTCCCAGGGGATGGTATGGGGATGGCAAAACATATTTCATAACAAACACGTTTGAAGATGTCCAGTTGCGTGACCAACGACTTATCAAGATGTTTTTATCTCTGCATTGAAGAACGGATGACTTTAAATAATTACTTCCAAATACTCTTCTGTTTCATTCGAAATCCTTTTTTATTTCAGATGCTGTTGCGGTCAGGAGCGCCGGACACACCAGTTCGTGCCGGGCATCGAACCGGGCATCGCAGGAGACGTTTGGACGCCCCAGAAGCATACCCGCGCCCAGTCGACCGATGCGTACGGTACGATCGAGTTCCAAGGAGGTGCTCATCCTACGAAAGCGCAGGTAAGACACAGGTCACGACGGTCAAGTACTTGAAATAAAGGTGTCCACGTGTCAGCCGTGACCCTTTCTCTCGAACGATGTAGGATGTTTAACGTTGAAGTGATTTGTCGTTCCCTAGTGTGTTCTTTCCTTCGCCTAAGACTATGCTATGCTTGGTTGAACATTTTCAAGGGGCCATTTTCCGGCGTAGAGCTTTGAAAAGAGGAATCCACTCGTGAAACCCTTTTCACCATCAACCCGGGTGGACTTCTCGGAATTACGAATTGGATTACGAAAGTTTTAACAAACAGTTGCTCAATGTGCCCTGTTAAGGAGGAATCCATGTGAACGATAGTAAGATGAAAGAAGGTTTTCGGTTGCTTTGGCAAGATCTAACCGTAACTAATACGAAAAGTCAAAAGTACACGGCACGCAAGGAGTCATAATTTGCGTTTCGATGGTTTAGATATTCTTTCAAAGCGTAATTTTATTCATTTTTAAAGTTGTCTTCTATTACTTTTTGGTAATAAGTATCGAAATATTCGTGTTCATTGAAGACTCATGTTACACTCTATGAGTAGCGAAATTCATTGTTAAGGTTTTTCTAATAGTTCCAAAATGACATACTTGCTTTATCGAACATGTTCATGTATTTTAATATTATCAAACTAAATGTGATACGTTTGCTTAACTGGAACTACGTTAGTTTTTCCCATGCAACAGATTTAGTTTTCGAACAAATGTCGGAATCGGACTGATCAATCAATCCAAGAAGAATTTCCATCACCGCATTAAAAGTTTTTCTTGGTTAGCATTATCCTTTGGGGAATTTTAATGACTGAAGTTTACTCTAACCATCCACCAACGACTGGTTTATCGTAAATAGACGAGGTGTCACGAACCTGTTTAACCGCACCGTGCTGTTGCTGTCGATGAAAGTTGTTCGGAATGTCGTTTGGAGCAAACAAATTGCCATTGGCAGCATAATGCGAATGCTCAGGATTCATGACGGTGGTTTCCGTCGGTCAATGGCTCGGTCGTATGGCTCCATATTTCATTTCCATGGTGATTGCAAGAACTAGGACAAAGTTCTTCTCTTCAATTGGTCTACGGGAAGTGTGTCATAATGATATGGTGACGTTGCTGGCAGTTCGACATTCAACAAAGTGTTCTATCTCTTTTGTTTGCATCCCATTTCAAACCTCTTTATTTTGTTTTCCACTAGTACGTTCGCCTATCGTACGATACACGACCGGAGCTTCTGGTGCAACTGTTCACGCGCGAATGGAATCTCGAACTGCCGAAGTTGCTCATTACGGTGCAGGGGGGCAAGGCAAACTTCGAGCTGCAGCCAAAGTTGAAAAAGGTACGGTTGCTGTTAACGACATTCTTGCACCGAAGCCACTGACACCGCATCCACCTTTCTTCCAGGTGCTCCGGAAGGGTCTACTGAAGGCAGCCAAAACGACCGGGGCGTGGATATTTACCGGCGGAACCAACACGGGTAGGTTACCTTCCTGCTCCGGCAGGAACGCACGGGTCCTTAGATTCCAGAAGAGAACGGGCCGCCGAAGCTTTAGAATGAAGCAAACCCACCGCTTTCGATGTCCTTCTTCAAACCCGGATCCTTCCTGCCAGATAGGACAGGACCCCAATTTTGACAAGCAATTTTCTAAATTCGTAATTTGATATGCTGTTGGCGTGTGCCTTCGGGACGAAAGGCCTTTGGATAGACCGGTCCACCTTGTCATATGCCCTTACCCTGAAAAATTCCATCAAACATCCTCTTTGTCTCCCATTAGTACCGTTTTGTTTGCTCTGCCGACGCCTAGAAATCCTTTTTTGTGTACAGAGGATCTTTGGTGTCCATTGGTAACCGACGCATAAATGCAATATAATTCAATCTCTACCATTAGTCAGTGTCAAGCGATTGACATCGTCACCAGAAACAATGATTAAAGCGGTGGCTTGCGGTGATTGCGGTTCCACTCTTTTTTTTCCTAGAATCTCTATTTAAATAGTTAAAGTACTGGCTGATTCATGTATCACGACACCCTCCGATTTAGTTTAGTTTAGTTTTATTAGTTCGAAGCAGACCTTCCAATTCTGCTTTATAATCAAACTCTATAACTTTAGACATATTTCAATTCGATCACAAAGATGAAAATAAAAAAAATTAATAGAGGGAGCACAGTTAGTGAATTTCACTTTGTTTTCAACGTTTTCCCACCGAAGCTTGAACATTCTTCGGGGATAAGTTTTTAATTCCATCAGATTGTTACGCGAGTTCCCGGGAGCCGTTATCACCAATCTTCGCTAACTAATAATGAGTACAACCGGCAGGCAGTAAAATTCAGTTAATATAATTCCGGTGGTTAGGGTTGACGAGAAACAAAGCTTTCGGCGCGTCAATTCAGGCCGCCTCTCGCGCTGCAAAGTGTCTTCCTGCGGGGAAAGGATTAATAATGAGTTGTTCGGTTGAGTGGAAAATTGCCGACGGATGAAGGATGTTTAAATCGAGAAAAATGGTTTACCGTAGCTTCATCAAGGCAATGTTTCCGATTCAGATTAGTCTGGATACCAGCACCCCTGTCACGATGTGTTTGGCAATCGGCACAAATCTGGTCACTTTGAATCTGGTTCCTTTTGAAGTTTCAATTCGGTAGCAAAACAAGAGTCAAACAATCCCGACAAAAGGGGTTTTTCCTTTCCAATAAAACGTGGATTCACCTTTGTCGATGGAATGGGGCGGGTCGAGTGGTTGATTCACTGCTTTTGACCGATGAGCCTCCGATTTCCATTCATGCACTGATCCATCTGATCCTCTCCCATTGATTCCGTCCATGGCAAGATCCGTCCGGTGAACACTTTCAGCATATTGATGAGCTAAGGATATGAGGGCGAGCGCTCGCTTTGTCGGTGTTGTGGTCGGTTCGGCTTACGCTACTCGAAACATCGAGGATTCGCCCGAGGCGCTTGAGGGCGTTCGTGGCATTCACGGTACGTGTACTGCAATTCCAACTATTTCCCATTTTCACCAGGTGTAACGAAGCAGGTTGGCGATGCGCTTCTCCTCGAGGGCCAGCAGCGATCGGGGCGCGTGGTGAGCATCGGTATCGCACCCTGGGGCATCGTGGAGCGTAACCATGAGCTGCTGGGACACAACCGGGACGTACCGTGCCATAGTATTAGCTCACCCAGGTAAGCAGCCGCACTGCGAGACACCGCTCATGTAAAGCGCTTATGTAGATTTTTGACCCACCCGTTGGACAGTGTGAAGAGTTATGGACATTGCCAACTGATAAATTATTCATCTTTGATACATAAATATTATTTTTACTGTATCTTTTGACGTACATTCTGAGACATCAATTTAAAAAAATTAATATCTCAATTTAGCAAAACTTAAGCTAAAGTCTGTCCATTCCGTCGATAGAAAATCGTTCACTGTTGCGGAAGTTCTATTAGCGCCGTGTTCGCCACCAGTCTAATAAAACCGTTAACTGCTTTCTTTTCACAGATCGAAACTGGCAGTGCTGAACAACCGGCACGCTTACTTTCTGCTCGTCGACAACGGCTCCCAGGGGCGCTACGGGGCGGAACTAATCCTCCGGAGGAAGCTGGAGAAATACATATCGAATCAGAAACTGCAGCCCTGTAAGTAGCTTGATCCGGGATGGTGGCGTGTAGCTGTGCGCACCGCGAACACCGTCGAACCGTACCATGGACAGAACCCGCACCGGTCGGTATCGCACCGGAGACGCTTTGCGTTCGTAATAGCTTTATGAAATCCTTTGCATCTCATAAGGGGGACAAAAAAAAGAACCGCGGGGAAACATAGAATGCCGAGCTGTAAGTGAGCGAATATGTATGCTCGGCCTTATGCTGCCACTGTCGTTATGCCCTTTTGCTAAGACGGTGCCAGGAGTCAGAAGGTGCACTACACTGTTGGTGCCATGGTAGAACAACCCTTCCCGAGCAGACCATCGGTTGTATCCTTCCGGATGTTCCGAGTTCCCTCTTTCGCGGTAATGCCTCGAACGGCGTTAAGAAAAAATCATTCTTTATGAGCGCATCATTATCATGGGTAATTTTTCATACCTGCAGCGCTAAACGAGGTTTCACGCGATGTCGTCCTCAGTATTCGAAGGGAAAGGCTATCACTACGAGTCATGCCAGGCGCTGCTGCCGGTGGCTCGCCAGGAATGTGCTTTAATAAATGGTAATCGTATTCATGGCGATCAATTTTCATTCACCTTCAAATCCACCTCGGGAGCTGCCGCGGTCTTCCTGTGGCTTCTAATAACGAACTCTTTATGATGGTGTTGCCTGTATGCTTCGTATGTGCCCATATTATAGAGTGTGTGTGTGCGTGTTCGTTCATAACCGAGGTAGCACTGCCTTCTCGCTCGTTCCCAACGTCGTCCCCATAATGGATGACGAAGTTTACATCGGTGGTTTCTATGCGTTTTGCATTCGGTCGTACGCGACTGTCCTTCGTAAGGCGCGAGCTAGGTGAAGATGGAGCATGGAGCCGTTCCTTGGGAGCAAATTGTTGGAAAATGCTTGACGGTCTAGCGCCCGCTTAGCACGTGATATGGTTAACTGTCTTCCGCGGTGCTACGGTAGAATCATCAGTCGTCGTAATGGAACCGCAGTTACGCACAAGGTCTGTTATGGTCTAGCTGGGTTCCTTTTTTCGTTCAATGCAATAATGTAAATTCTTATGATGTAATTTCCCATGGTAAAGTAGACCTTGGGGAACAAGAAACCACATATTCGCGACCCTGATGAGCCATGGAAGGTAGTGGTAAATTTGTTTCAATAATCCTGCAATTGCTAGGCATTTTTACGCACGTCTTGATAGAAGGTTTCAAACTTGGTCAGAAATAGCTTCAAAAATGTAATGCTCATGAAAAGTGTGTGAAGAAATGTTTCACAGTAAATTGCGTGTAAATTTTTTTATGGTACCTTTGAGTGATACATGTAATTTTAGTACCATAACAAAATCAGGTGAACATTTGAACACTTTGTGTAATAGAATGAATGTAAACTCCCCCCATTTTGTTTCGTCTAGTAACTTCCCTTACCTGTTAAGGCGCGTATCGTTTCGTAGCTAATCGCTTAAAGCGTTGTTGATGTTTACATTGGGAATACCTCTGAACCATGATCGGTATCGTTTTGTTGGAAAATATGTTCGTATTCCATATGTAACACTCCCAACCACGTGATCTTACGAGCGAATATTTAGAAAGTGAATATTGAAACATTTATGTTTAGAGTCCCGAGGCACTACCAAGCTGGTGGCTTGACTCATAATTTGAAGCAAACGTATGAGAAATCCGTTAGGTAAACAGGGGTTTCGTTTCGTCTTTGCATCAGGGTCTGGTATCAGAAGGTGTTTAAAAGTGCACAATCTTGAAATTTCATTTTCTCATAGTGGTTTATTTGTCTACTTGTGCCTGTGAGGTATAAACGGTTCTCCATGCGACCAATTTCGACAATCAAGCGAAAACATAAATTGTTCTTTTTGCGTTCCGAACTGAGACTGAAAGACATAAATGGGCACTTTAACATAAATTACTTTAAAATTTGTTGTTTGATTAAGGGCACGAATTCTGTCAACTTTCTGAGATTTCGCAAAAAGAAAACAAGCTCTGTGCTCTTGTGCGTCCTGTGGAGGAAAAGACGAGTTGTTCTTATGTGTTTCCTTTATCTCCTTCTTGCTGCCCTGAAAGATGTATCGAGCCGTCATATTTCATACCGTAAGCGTCGGCAAATGGATATTTTATTCCCAGTTGCGTTCGTCTACGCCACATTTTATTTGCGCTTTGCGCGCATCGATTGTTTGTGACACGAAGGTGGTTGATGTAGATTTCTTCTTTTCGATTACTATCCCTCTCGACCGCCGGTTTCTGCCGACAAAACGTGGTGCGTGCGCTGCAGACAAGATGCTGTCATCTTTAATGAATTTTCACTACAAAGGTAACTACTAGACGCGTTTGCTTTCTTTTGCCCGTTTGTAGAGGGGCCAGTTGTGATATAGGTGTGAGCCTGCCTTCTTTCCCGTAGCTCCACCCGTTCCCCTTCGCCGTGTATGGCCCTTCTCGCTACCGTAATCGATGTTCCATTGCTGATACCCGTGCGTAGATATCGAACCAGCACGACACGTGTGTCATCTTTCTAGTTTAATGCATGTTTTCCTTAGGAGTTTTTCTTCATTTGATTCATTCTCGAAAAGGGAGAACCGAGCCGACGTGGGTGAATGAGATTAAGAGGAGAAATAGATTCATTCAACATTGGGTTTCTTGAGATTGATGAAAACGGCTTAATCGATCGTGGAAGATTAACATAAACATAAACTTGACTGAACTGTACATTAAATCCTTCTTACCTTATTCAAAAGTACTTTTAGAACTTTCAGAGCACGATGCGTATTGAATGGATATTAACGGCGCTTCATTAAAAACACCTCATTCGTCTGTTTGATAGCAAGTCTAATGAATTTCTCATCCGCTTATAAATAGTCTACGGCCACTTTTACGTGACAAACCCTAAAATTGCCATTAAAAAAGCACCTGTTGCAGTGTGTCGTGGATGTTTATTTCTTCCAAGTCACTTAATTATTGGCGACCGATCCTACTCGGTTGCCCAAATATTGGCCTAATTTTTCACGTAAAACTTCCACCAAAAGATACCGGTAGCTGACCATCTCATGCCCTGCCGATGGTGCAGTGGACAATTAACTTTAACGACGCACCAATTACGAAAGGAGCTAAGGCGAATGATTAGGAGGCACGTCCTTTTTGGTGCTCTGCAACCCCACGTCACAGACGAGGTGAAGTAAAAACGTAAACCTCCAGGGCAATAACCGGGACTATCCTGGTTCCCTTACTCCAAGTCAGGGAACCCTTTTTTTAAGGATATTTTCTTTCATCCTTAAAAGTCGCTAGTCGTCCACGGGGTTTTGAGGAGATTCCTTATAAAGTACAAAGAATTAGACCGACATTTCCATCGCTTTCCAGGAAAAATCTTTAAAGCAAAAACAAAAACTCAAAAGAAAAAAAGAACCAAATGCGTCTGGGTTTGTTTACTGGGGAGAGTTTTCATTTAGTGGAGATTTTCCCTTTTTTCCGGCTTCATGCATTAGCCTGTGTTTTGCTTCGGTTAAATAGTTTACTTTGCCTGCGAGTGGTTACCCGATAATCCTCTCATTAAGTCGGCAGGATGAGTGGTGCCTGCCGGAA
>KE525352.1:2058937-2070550 GCA_000441895.2 Anopheles sinensis | reverse complement strand
AGGCCAGATGTGACGAAACGGAACACCGAATATTAAGAACGCTCGGAGACTCAATCTCAATCAGATGCGGCAGCGTTTTAAAAAACGCGGTATTTTATTCCTTATTTCGGTCACAATAGAAAAGAGGTCCGCTTACCTCTCGCGCTTATATTTAACCCTTTTTCCTCCAAAATGACTGCGCGGCCATCCTGTTTTGTCCTAGTAATCGGGCGAAATTTTCGCCCGATCAAGGTAATTATATACTTATTTACCTTTAATCAAACTGACCACCAGCCATCCTTGCTGTCATGGTCATTTTACTCAATATTATTGTTTACGCTAACACCGCGTGGCTCGGCGGACAGTGCGCTTCGCAACACCAGAAGATGGCGGTTTAAGTTAATGGTTTCCATTTTCCCGTGTACGTGGAAATTTGTCAGTTGTAGCTTTTCTGCGGGCTAATGTTTGTTGATTGTTGTAAATCCTCTAGTCTCTATGATGCAGAAATCTATCTCCATTTTCAAACTCTGTTTGATTGTACTATTATCATTCTTCTCCTGTCCAAACGAATTAGCTTTTTGTTTGTCTCTCTCCTCTTTGTTTCCTTTCCAATGTCTCGTGTTGTGTTTCTTTCTGTATTCGTTAGTTAAAATGGGATGATTGTTGTTTTCTCCGTTGTAATTGAATTGTTTTGACGTTGTTCTCACTAGCACTGAAGGACGAACTGAATTACATTTAAATCATGTCTGTTTATGTTTCTTTTGATGTAATGTTTTATGTTTTTTCTGATTTGTTTTTGTTTCTCCCCCTCTATTCTTGTCTGCCTCTACCGTTCCGTGTTCTTGTCCTTCTCGTGCTGCTTCTTCTCTTTCCGCCTCTTCGTGTGCTCTCTTCCGCTCGATCTTTCTACACGGATTTCTCTTCTTCTTTCTTTCTTTCTTCTTTCCTAGTTACCCACTCGAGCACCCCCGTAGTATGCTTGGTAATTGAAGGTGGTACAAACACAATCAGAGCTGTGCTAGAGTACGTCACCGATAACCCACCGGTACCGGTAGTAGTGTGTGATGGGTCAGGCCGGGCAGCTGATCTAATCGCGTTTGTACATAAGTAATGCACACGACTTTCTCCATCCATTCCGGAGACCGCTGGCCGCTGGCGGTCGGCTCTCCACCCCTAAGGATGAAGGTACTAAAGAGGCCACCGTTTTCCGTCTTTCCTTTCCCAATTTCCGGTTCGTCGCTTATTGCTACGTGGACGCGGTATGCGTAGGTATGCATCGGACAGCGGCGAACAGCAGGTGCTGGAATCGATGCACGACTATCTCCTGGCGACGATACAGAAAACATTCGAGGTAAACCAGGACCAGGCGGAGCAGCTGTACCAGGAGTTGCTGCAGTGTACCAAGAACAAAAATTTGGTACGTAAAGCCGCCCTGGATTTCGATGGTTGCTCGTGTTGCATTTTAATAGTGTTCCTTTTTCCACCAGATAACGGTGTTCCGCATTCAGGACCGACCGGAGGGCAATACTCAGGAACTGGACCAAACGATTTTAACTGCACTTTTTAAATCACAGCACCTCAGCCCGCCAGAGCAGCTTAGTCTGGCGCTCACGTGGAACCGGGTCGACATCGCTCGTTCGGAGATATTCGTGTACGGTCAGGAGTGGCCCCACGGCGCGTTAGACGAGGCGATGATGCAGGCCCTCGAGCACGATCGGATTGATTTTGTAAAGCTCTTACTAGAGAACGGAGTATCGATGCGCAAGTTTCTCACGATACCGCGTCTCGAGGAACTGTACAATACGAAGCATGGGCCCGCCAACACACTCGGGTACATTTTGCGCGACGTCCGGCCACATATCCCGAAGGGCTACGTGTATACGCTGCACGACATCGGTCTGGTGATTAACAAGCTAATGGGTGGTGCGTATCGGTCGTACTACACGCGACGGAAATTTCGTCCGATTTACGCGAAGGTAATGAACAGCTACGTCAACACGCACCGGAAGCCGTCCACCTTCCAACGGTCGGCGGGTATTAACTCGATGAGCCTGGTTGCCGGGCTCCTTCCGGTTACGTCCGATATGGCACTATTCGAGCTGCCGTTCAACGAGTTACTCATCTGGGCCGTGCTTACGAAGCGGCAGCAGATGGCACTTCTCATGTGGACGCATGGCGAGGAGGCGCTTGCGAAGTCGCTGGTCGCCTGCAAGCTGTACAAAGCCATGGCGCACGAGGCAGCCGACGATGACCTGGACACGGAAATCTACGAGGAGCTGCGAAGCTACGCGAAGGAGTTCGAGAGCAAAGGACTGAAGCTGCTGGACTTTTGCTACCGGCAGGATGCCGAGCGGGCACAGCGGCTACTCACCTGCGAGCTGCAATCCTGGTCAAGCCAGAGCTGTCTCTCGCTGGCGGTGGCGGCGAACCATCGGGCCATACTAGCCCATCCCTGTAGCCAAATCATACTGGCCGATCTCTGGATGGGCGGACTGCGCACAAGAAAAAACACCAATCTGAAGGTTTGTGAAAATGCTGCACTTTTTGAAGAGTATTATGTTATGAAAACATTCCCAATACTTAGGTTATCTGTGGGCTGCTCTGTCCGTTTTATATAAGAAAGCTGGACTTTAAGTCAAAGGAAGAGCTACAGCAAATGCCGCAAACGGAAGAGGAACACCTGGAGAATCAGTACTTAGACTACGAGGATCGCGACAAGAAGGATCCAGACGCGGAGGTAGGTGGCTAACGGAAGTACCAACAACATGCGCTTAATACGCGTACTTCCTGCGTGGATTTCATGTGGCTCCATTTTTATCTACCCTTTATTAAGAGAAGATATCTCTACTCTATTACATTATCCAGAGAATTACTTTGTTTTCCTTGACCATCCGTCGTATAAAAGATCACGTTTGTATTGAATATTCTATCTTTCTCTTTCTCTATCCCTCTTTCTCTCTCTCTCTCTCTCTCTTTTACCGTTCCACATGATCTTCACTTTTAACGTCAAAAACCTCACATTACATAATTGATAACATTTTGACGATGATGCTGGTCATGACGATCTCTGGGGGGGCGATGACAATATAAAACCCTACGATGTACTAACAATTCACTAACGCTCATCATACTGCATCATCCTGTGTGGTTAACATCGATCGATCATCCTCCCGTGATGTTGATACCTTTTTAGAAAGCTCTTGTAAACTCCACTCAAAGTACGAAACCTGCTAGCGAAAGTGCAACTCCAACGCCACAGGTATAAAAGTTTAACAAAATAGCGCACAACTTCCTGGTTTTGTTTCTCCCTTTCGATAGTTTTCCTTTTTCTCTCTGTCATTGTTTATCGTCCGCCTTATTTCTGCACTGGGGTAAATTATTTGAAATGGGGTGTTTTCAGTCGGTTCGGGGTTTTGTTTATTTATTATAGATAAATAATATTTGAGAGAACTTATATAAAACATTTTGTTTAATATTATGCTTTATTTAGAAACATCGTAATTTCTGCAAACGTCTTGACTTATTGGTGTTTCCAACTGTATATTTTTTTTCAAAAGGAAAGTTGTATTGTGTTTCTAGGTTTCAGTCCAGTACTAGTTTTTTGTCATAATTTATTTGTTTTATGTTTGATCAACTTGCATTAGGATTTCGCATAGAAACACTGCATCATTGTGGGTATTTATTGCTGCACAACTATCGATTCGAGTTATACTTGTTCTGTTTCTGTCCTTAAACCTCATTTCATGCCGGTGCCGGTCGTTTTTGTTTCACCACGGTGTGTATGGGTTTCACAGTTTACCACCAAACAGGGGTTAAATTGTGATACTTTCGGCAAGTTTCTTTCTGTGTGGTTTTTCCCTCCCCATTATTTGTCCTCTCCCTTCGTGCTTCATCCTATTCTTACCACCGTGTCTTCGAACTGTTTGTACCGAAACGTCTTCATCCTGTTGTATTCTCATCTCTAGGCGCTTCTGTCCGATACGTACTCAATGAAAGATACCAAAGTGCAGGAGAACGGAAAAGTAAGTGTGGCTGTCGTAGTGTATTAAGTATTTTAGACTGTGTAGTGTTATGTTGTTTTCATTTTCCCACTAGTGAAACTTTACGAAACACATAATATAATTCGCTTAGACAACAATGTGGGCGCACCGCGTCGAGCGATTAAAGCAGCGTTTTTAAAATATGCCCCTAGTTTTGATTAAACCTTAACTGATTTTATTCAACTCACTTTTCGCCCACTAACACACGACGCACACGACACATAAATAATTGCAAGCCGATTATTTGGGTTTTATTGTTATGTTTTAAAATTACTAAAACAAAACACATCATCAATGCGTTACTCTATACATTGTTTCCAAATTGTCCACCTCATTGCTGCGTAAACAAAATTGAAAAGCAATGTTAATAGCTGCTCATCAAGAATCGGTTTTAAAAGATACTGCAAATCAATCAAATCAAAATTTATCTCAGAGATATTGATAATCTCAACTAAAAAGCCCTGCAAATATAATGAATTCGCTCCTGCCTCTTCCAAGTCTGTGTTACTCACAACGTTTCTGTGCTTTAGTTGTTCCCTGGCCTTCATATACCCAGTTCCTTCCCAGTCTGTGTCTCTCTCTATCACTCGATACTTACTATTCTTCTACCGAAAAGTCTGTCTTCAGTAGTAAAGTGACTATTTATAATGCTTAACTCCCCACACCACTTTCGAGTTCTCCCACCTTCAAGTCACACCTGTACAGTCGAACGATGAGAACGTTTTTCGATGTCTTCCTATGTTCAGTGAATGTTTACGAACCGTTTCCAGAACTACTCATGGTCCATGGTCGAACTATTCGTTAACTTTTCTGTTACACAGCCATGAGTTTGTAGCCATTGTCTGAGAAAACTATAATATCGGGGACCGTGGATTAGGTTTTAGCTATGAGGTCGAAAGAATATAGAAACAGTACCCGAACATCCTGTGTCTAATCGGTTGAATTAATTTTAAGGGGCCTTCGAGAATAGGTTACAAGTTTTTCCATGAAGAAAATTAAATGCTACCCCGTAAGCGAACCAATCGTAACCAACTGTAGCCGGTTTTGCCGTCGTTTCGGGACACTGCTTTAGGCAACATCCTTCGTTACTCGTAGATTTTTGTTGATATACACGCACATCGCCATAGGCAGTGACACAACCGAACACATTTCGTGCACTATTATTCTTCCATGGCACGTTTACAATCGAACCGTTGTCATCGAGCACACACCGCCAACCGGAAGCGAGCAGAGGGCCGATCGGCAGCCGGGGGAACGGGTTTGAAATTGGCAATCATGTTTCGGTGCTTTCGTTAACATCCCTTTTTCGTTCTGATTCTCCTTAGGTAGGTCTGACCGGATGCTTTAGCTCAAAAGTTAGTCCGCCATCACTTTTAAAAACCTAATTCTCCTTTCTGCTCCGCTTAGAGTGGACATTTTGCGAACGCTAGTTTCTGTTTGTCGTTTATTGCGGATGTGTTATGCAAGTTGTTTAGTCTGTCGGAAGAGTGTTAATTAAATCGCTGGCTTTATAGAGCATAGTCGCTTGCAATTCCCAGGAGAGTTTTTTTTTTCAATGCGCTTCAGCTCACGTTTTTATTTTTCGTACACTTTTAAAAAGTGAATGAATCAGCACTTTTAGAAATTTCTATTACACATTAATTGGCACCTCTGAAGAAATAGTGTGTGCTCTTTAAAATATTCTTTTTAAAAGGTTTGGTGTGTTAAGATAGTGTGTTCGATATGAATTTGTAGATTTTTATTCCCTAACGTTCTCAATACATAATGTGCTCAGATTTTGTTGATCGCATGGCGTTTTATTTCGAAATATGTTAGCCTTAATCTTCAGTTTATTATTTTTTTCGAATATGGAAAGATGGGTTTCTTATTATAACATTTCCAAATTCACGTACTGGTTGAAATCATTGTGTTATGTAATTCAATACCGTATTCGATAATTGTTAGAAATAGTTCTAAAGGGAATTTCGTTATTGTTGCAAAATAGTTCCCTCCGTAAGCTAACAAGAGTGTATTTTATTCAATTGGCAGTTTGTGCACGGTTATTCTTATTAACAACAGGTTGTGCTCGTTGAAATGGTACATGTTAGCCGAGAATGCTAATAAGTTTGTTCCGTTTACCACTTTCAAGGTTTCCCTAACCGACTCGGAGAACACGCAGTACAAGGATTATCTGTTCGATAGCGACGTGCGGCAGCAGCGACCCCTGAAGTTGAAGAAGAAGATCTACGAGTTCTACACCGCTCCCATTACCAAGTTTTGGGCTGACTCGGTGAGTATTTTCTCGTCGCGTTTTGTATGAAATGTTGAGAGAAATTTGTTGTTTTGTCAACAGATGGCATACGTATTTTTTCTGGTAATGTTCACCTACACCGTGCTGGTGCGGATGGAGGAAACACCCAGCTGGCAGGAGATGTATGCCATCGCCTACATTACCACGCTTGGCTGTGAAAAGATCCGCGAGATAGTTTCCTCCGAACCGGTGGCCATATCGTAAGAAAACAAACCGATGGAGTATACCAAGCATCGACTAAAACCTGTCTTTTCCCTTTGCAGACACAAATTTTCTGTCTGGGCTTGGAACATGTGGAATCCCTGCGATGCGGCGGCCATAATATTTTTCCTCATTGGGTTGGCATTGCGACTGCGGCCATACACGATGGACATCGGGCGGGTAATATACTGCGTCGATAGCATCTACTGGTACTTGCGGATTTTGAACATTCTAGGCGTAAACAAATATTTGGGTACGTGATTAACGTCGTTTTGATTCACTTTCGATATTTCGGTTTTTGTTGTGGAATAATTACACCCTAACTTCCTTCCAGGACCATTGGTGACGATGATGGGCAAGATGGTGAAGAACATGATCTATTTTGTGGTGCTGTTACTGGTGGTATTGATGAGTTTCGGCGTGAGTCGACAGGCGATTCTCTTTCCCAACAACGATGCCAGTTGGCGGTTGGTACGCGAAGTTTACTATCAACCATATTTCATGTTGTACGGAGAGGTGTTTGCCGACGATATCGATCCACCTTGTGGAGAAGATCCATCCCAGCCACCGTGTGTCACAGGTAAGAGAGCATGAGTTCCGCAATCTCGACTGAACTAACGTATTTGCTTTTTCACTCAACGCAGGACACTGGGTGACACCAATCGCCATGTCGATGTATCTGTTGATTGCCAATATTTTGCTCATTAACCTGCTGATCGCTGTGTTCAACAACATCTTCATCGAGGTGAATGCCGTCTCGCACCAGGTGTGGATGTTTCAACGGTTCACGGTGGTCATGGAGTACCAGCAGAAGCCGGTCTTGCCACCACCGCTGATCGCGCTCAGCCACTGCTATTCGTTGCTTCGGTACGCGATCCGCAAGGCAAAAGGTCTACAGGAGTCTCGCGACAACGGGTTGAAACTTTTCCTCGAGAAGGAGGACATGGAGCGGTTGTACGACTACGAGGAGGAATGCGTGGAGGGATACTTCCGCGAGCAGGAGATCCTATTGCAGCAGTCCACAGAGGAACGCATCAAAAATACAGACGAACGGGTGGACCACATGGCGCAGAAGATCGAGGATATCAACCAGAAGGAAAACATCCAAAGTGCGGCCGTGCAAAACATCGAGTTTCGATTGCGTAAGGTGGAAGAAACGGCAGGCGAAATCCTATCCCATCTGGCCGTTATACATCGGTTCATGGCGGCTCACACGCTGATGCAAGGTGGAACGATGCAGGGTTCGACTGGCAACGTCAGTGGTAATGTAGCGCTCGAGGGAGCCCCAGGTATTGCGCCCATTCCGGCGGATCATCGGACACGCACGATATCGGAGAGCGATAGCTACATTATGCAGCCGACGTTGCCACCACCGACGCAACGGAGAAAGTTCAACCGGTCACTGACGGAGGTGCGTCCGGATGCGTATATCTTCGACGAAGGGCGACATTTGGAGGTTCGCACCGTGCTGGAGGAGAACGAAGGAGAACGCTCACCGGATCAGGTAAAGGTAGCACGGTTTACAACCATAACCATACTTTAATATTGATACCACCTTTCTCCCGTCAGACTTCGCAACCATTTAAACGCGATCGTAAGCTGTCCATTCGTTCGGAGGACTCGGAATTATTCCCCGGCAGTGGTGTCCAGAAAACTCTTTCGCCAGTGGACTCGCTCGGTGCGGCCATTAAACCATCACCGCCGCCACCACCACCGTTCTTGAACATCCGACAGGACACGGCAAGTACGGAGAGTAAGGACACGCTCACTCCGCTGGAAGGGGCCGACGATAGGACGCTCGTTGGCGACGAAACCGTGGACGATCTGATGGATGGAAACTACGAGGGACTTAGGCAGCGCACTGGACGCCGTCGAAACTCATCCATGTGTGGACCAGGGGTGGGTATTTCGATGGGTGGTTCTTTCGGTGGTGGCACTCCCGGAACCGGCGTCGGTGGACGAAGAAACTCCGAGAGCGCATCCGGCGGGGGATTGGACATCAATAAATCACAGACTAGTCTCTGCCAGGTGGCAGGTTTGGGATTCACCAAACGGCAACAAAGTGTAACGCAATCGGAACCGGATAGTGGAAACGATCAGCGTAAGTGTGGTATTTTTTAACAATTTTCCCATGTTTAACATTTGCTTCTGTCTTGAGCAGCTATTCAACGCCCAGTTCCAAAGGGACGACATCTTTTGCTGCAGATACACACAGAGTACACATCGATAACCGATGAACTGGAGAGCGTTTGCCACATGATCGCGTCCCCAACAAGCTCGTTGAGAGGTGAGTCTCCGGAGGTTGGATGTTTCGGAGCAATATTAAACATGGTTCTTTTTTACCTTCCTTTTGACAGAGGCACCAAAGAAGAAAAGTGTGAACGAACTTTCCAACCCCGAGTTCGCCGCCATGATCGAAAAGCGGCATCTGAAGGAGTGTGAAGATAGCGACTATATGATGATGGAAACGTTGTTTCAAACGCGCTGCTCGCTGGAGGACAGCGACGAGTACTTCGACGATGCAGGGCCCGAAACCGAACACGGTCCGCGCAAGATGTTGCGCCGCGAGACGGCCATCGAGTTGCCGGTGACGCCGTCCAAGTCGAACATCGTCTCGCTGGCGGATAGCGCCCAGGGCCCGGAGGACTACGCGGGCATGAAGAACGAACGGCAGGGCGCGTCGAACCGCAACTCGTTGCGCGACTCGAAGAACTCGCCGCTGTCAATGTCCAGCCAGAACTCTCCGCGCAACTCTCAGTACATGCAGGGCGCCTTCCTAAACCCTTCGGTGTTCGAGGGCGCCAGCCGGCTGTACAAGAAGTCGTGTGAGAGTCTGCAGAAGAACTCCAGCACCGACACGGAGTACTCGCTGCAGCCGTACCGGTTCATCAAGCAAAGCTCGAACGAGACTAACAGCTCGTTCAACATCGACAACTCATCGATCACGAATGACCTCTCGATCGATGGCGAGACGAGTCTCAACTCGACCGTCATCGAGATGGTTTCAAGCGCCACGATCGCCGTACCTCCACCGGCGGTAGACGATCGAACCGGTTTCCTGCCCAAGCGCACCTCGTCGATAGGCAGTTGCACAACACAACACACGCAGCAACAGCAACAGCAACATTCGGTAGAATCACGTCCCACGTTCCTTAAGAAACAGTTCAGCATTGAGAAAAGCACGCCCGGGGGTTCGCCGGTAGCGAAAGATAACGGAGGATCCATTCCGGAAGGCCTGGAAAGATTAACGCCAACACCAGCCCCGGCAATCCCGAGCAAACCACCGCGATCCACTCGGTTCTCCGACAGCTTGAGCGTGCTGGGGACGAAGAGTGTGCTAAGTCTGCTGAAGGAAAGCAGCTCCACCAGCACGGAAGAGCCGATGCACGAGGGACGCAATGCGGCCACGATACCGTGCATAAGCACGAACCTGGTGCAGGACGAGATCGCGAAGCTGTCGTCGAACATTAAGAGCAGCACCGACGAAGACACCGATCCGCCCATCAATGAAACCATGTGCTGATTTTAGTTGTGCCCTCCGTCAGAGGTAAATGTTTTTATTTTTAGCTCGTGCCCGTGGGTTTTGCCACCCTGCTAGCGGCCCAATAGTGTAGTAGTTCCTGGCGCAATGCTGCCATTGGGTTTTCAAGCTCGTCGGTCGTAATTATTCTGTTTTTAAATGTTTATTTATCCAACCAAAAGAAAGCGTGTACTTAAAAAGTACTTTAAATCGATAACACACCCACAGTAGAGTGCAAGCTTTTGCTACACTTTACGTTTTCAATGATTACCAAATCGATTTATTTGCCAATCCAAATGAGCTCGGTGAATTTGGATCACTCTCCTTTCGGCGTTTAAGAAACCAATAACACAAATAGCGATGAACAGATGAAAACCGATACCTTTCCTCCTACATATCAATGTTAAATTGTTTTCTATAACGGATTTGAGCCGATTGCCATGAAACGTTATACTTTCCGCCACAGAATAGATGCAGTTCAGATCGGATGATGAGGGTAGGCATAGTTTATCCCAAGAAATTCCAATTTAGGGTTCGTGTGTACAGAATGCCGTGCGCTTGGCGCACCGTCCGTGAAAGACAAATGTTTTATATACCCTACGTTGCCATTGAAAGTGTGCGAACCATCCATTTCATGAGGTAACACTGTGGAATGAATGATAAAAGTAGGTTACTTAAAGTAAATCTCCCAGCAGCTCAAGAGTGATGAACATTTAGAAATCCCTTTATTCAACAAGCAGATATGTATATTCATAAGCCTACATATGGAAATAAGCGTAGTTCACACTTAATGCCATCTCACACACACAATTTTCGGCACGATATGTCTATGTCCTTTGGTACAACTAGGTGCTGTAGTTTATTAGTTTCGATTATGTTTTTACCTCCTCTAAAGACCTTCACTATACTAAGTACTTAAAAGGGTTTACATCGAGACCGAAATGTTTTGCCTCCGTTTGAAAGTTGGCAATGTTTGTTCACCATTATCGAATACCAAAAAAAAAACATCACCTCGGTAGGTTGAAGTTACAGAAAAAGGTGACTAAAGAAACCTTTCAACAAAACAAGTAATAAATTCGAAATGCCTCGTGGCATCATCTGTGTAGTTTGGACTATAGAAAAAGGAGGAAAATAAATATCATAATAGCAACACCCCTTGGATCAAACTGTTAAAATAATGTAAGCAAAAGCGTTGTGCAAAACGACCTACCCAGTGAGTGGGCACACGGACCCCATACGGTGTCCTGCAATGGTCCTACGAGAGTTGTACTAAAATGTGACAATATTATTGAAGTTTAAATCAGTATGCAAAAGTACAGGGTCGTATGGCGCTGTTCGGTGCGCAGTCGTATAGCTGTAGAAATATTAAATGGAACAATAAAGTGGCACCGGCCCGACTAGAGAGCGATCGCTCCCGAAAGGCCCGCGGAACACAGGTTGAGGATCGCCGTTTTGTTGATAACGTAAGTTACTGGAGAGGTAAACGTATGCAAGCCGATGTAAAGGTAGGATTCGTTGAAACAATAAAAAAACGTTGCAAACTAGTGGAGGTGGTGAACATTAAGAACTTTTGAAACCCTTTT
>KE525352.1:2015913-2058917 GCA_000441895.2 Anopheles sinensis | reverse complement strand
ATTCTAGGTTTTACAAATTCATGGGACATGATCGTGGTAAATTGCATTAACCTTCGGTTGAAGCATCATGCTGACATTTTATCAATGTTATGAAGTACATTTAGATCATGAAAGTAAACAAGAGTGACAAATATATTTCATGTGTACGAGCATGAGAGACCATTGAAAATCGTTGCAATATCATTTCATTTAAGGTTATTTAAAATAATTAAATTTAAAATATCATTAGCTGGTAACTGGGAAAGTCTGTCGTATAGGTCGTGTTCATATGGCATCATCCTCCTGCTCTAAATCGTCCGATGCGGCGCTGGAATTTTTGAAGCTGACACTCTGAAAAACAGAATACAACACATCAAAAACATAACGTTTGGACATTCGCCTTTGGTTCTTACTTCACGATGAAGTCTAGTCATATCTTCTTTTAGCTGACGCTTGAAGAAACCCTGACGAAACATAACGTACGTAATGATGGCCAGAAGGAACAGTCCTCCTAACGACGAAGTGGTGTAGATCCAAGTCGGGGTACTTCGGCTGGCGGATCGCGTCACAAGCGTGTGTGGATTGTTGCGTACCACCGAGAACGTATCCTTGGCACCGTCGGAAGGCTTTTCTAGGTCGCTTAAAATTTGCACAACGAATATATCTTCCTGTTCCTGCAGACATGCGGCGATGGCGTCTAGGTCGAGCTTGTAGTGTAGCTCAAGCCGGAGAGGTTTCGGACCAGAAGGAATGGCATCAAGGCGAGTCTGAAGCTGCAAACACTCCACCGCAGAGCTGTTCTGGGCGCAGTTGAAAAACACAGTCCGGTTTGCAGGAAGATCGTGCGGTTGGATCGAGCTTAACTCTTGCCTTATTGGTTGCACCCATAAGTTGGAACGTTTTGCGCGCGCGACATCCATCCAATCATCATTCAAGATTGGCTGTTGATTGTCGTTGGTTTCAACGGCGGATACTCCCTCCGTGACGTCAGGGTTGTTTTGGATGTGGAAGCTAAACTTTGGCAAAGTTGTATCCTCGTTTGGCTGTATCCAGTCGATCTTTAGTGGAGTGTCATTGTAGCTGCCCGTCGCTCGAACATCTTCTGGGTCAATTATTTGGCAACGTTTGGTGCCGAAGATGTATGTCAAAGGAACATCCACGTAGAGCAGTGGGTCGCGCATTGTACTGGGTCCGTTGTTTAGTACATCCACCCGTTGCGTCATGTTCACAGTACCTTTCTGCTGATCCAGACTCACAGACTGAGGGTTTATTTTACTGAAAGTAAATTTTCATCTTAAACTTCTTAACAATTGGATTGTTGTTGGAGTGCTTACCTTAAAATTTCCATTAAACTGGACTCTCGGATCGGCAGTATGTACTCCATTTCGTTATCCTTTGCCCACTGTTCCTTGCTGGACGTAAGTGATACTGCACGAACTTTGAGTTCCCGCCGATTTCCTTCCAGGTGTGTCATATCGAACTGTAGGGAGCGTTTAACCTTTGCCCCACTTCGAAGTGGTAAACGGTTGTTTAAATCACACAGCACCGCGATTTGACCATCAACAGCGGGTGAGACAACGCACTCGGGAACCGACTTTGCCATGGCCTGCAGGCTCGAAGGAACGGACAGGTTCACCTGAGGTAGGAATGCATTCTCACCGGAGTTTTCAATCTCCACCTCGATGGTGGCTACTTTCGTGCTACCGATGAGGTAAGGCGATGGAACGTCCGACCACCGGATGCTGGTAATTCTCAGGTCCGACATGCACGTGTCCGTCATACATCCGGTCCGGAAGGGGATCCACTCTTGCACACGGGTGAATTCGTTCGGATCCAGAATCGCACAGTGCTCACAAAACGGTCCATCTTTCGGAGGAGTCGCTTGTTCCGACATCATATACTCCATGTCGATGATGATGGGTTGGTGAAGCGTCGTGTGCGATGCGGTTACATTCACTAGGAATTGCTTGCATTCGGTACGGGTGCCCACTAAAACGACCTGGTCGGTGACGTTGCCAGACGATTGAACGTTGCGCACTGACGCTCTTCTCATAAGTTTATCAATATCGACTTTGTACTGGAGTGTAACATTGAACGGGATTCCTGCGGGAAATTCTGCCGACCAGCAGCAGGAAATCTCAAAGGTACCACCTTCGGCCGGTAGCTCACGTTTGGTCGAATTTATTCGTGCCTCGATGCGGACCACGGGATACGTACGGTAGACATACACAGCTTCTCCTTCCGGCGCTCCAATGGCTATGTCGTTGTATCCATTGTTATCGATGTCGACCCCACGGGAGATCGCAAAGCCAAACATTGCTTGTCGTGATGGTTGTAGAGGGAGGGAATGCGTTGGTGGTTCTAATCGTTGACTTGGCTTCGCTTGCAGACCATTCGCTGACCCTAGGAATATGTAGACAACCCCGTTCCCTTCGAATGGGGCTCCAATAGCGATATCTAAAAACAAGGACACTTTAAACTTACTTCTAAATGAACCCGGAAGGGAGGTCTTACCAGCGTAGCCATCGCCGTTGCAGTCTCCGATTTTTCCCAGACTTGTACCAAAGCGTCCACCCAGTTCGTAGGAGGAGGACAACTTCACCTGTAGCTCAAACCGAAGATCTCCTCCGTTTAGGAACACGTAAACAGCACCATTTTCGTGCTCCATCAAATGGCTGTGCATCGGTGCCCCAACCGCCAGATCCGGTAGTCCGTCGCTATTGAAGTCCTCCGTCAAGAGCGAATAGCCAAAGTACTCGCCAAACTGTTGGCCCTCCAGCGTTTTGTAACGGACCAAGTTGGTCTCCTGCGTGGTGTTATTGTTGACGTAATCGAAGATGATAACCTCACCACTCTGTCCTTGCGATTGGGGAGCACCGGCCACGTACAGTAGCTTCTGTGTGCCCAGGAAGTACCCCGAACTGACGGAGTAACCCAGGTACGAGTTAGCGTCTAGATGTAGATGTGGATTCGGGACGACCGTTTCATGCGTGGAGGTATTCGCTTGGTTAGGCTCACGGATTACATTTTTCCACTCAAAGGTCTTGTTCACTAGAATCGGTAGCTGACGGTAACGAATGACCGTCCCGCGCCAGTTCAAGACCCCAGGTGCGCCGATGAGAACCTCCTTTCCATCGTCCGTCACGTGCACGCTTAACCCCTGTTCACCGAAAATGTAGATATAGTTGCTCCTATCATATTGTTTAGCTGAAAGGATAACAACATGGAATAAACCTAAACGATTCCTTTCGACATCACGTGTAAAATGTCTTGTTTACCCTGATTTCGTAGCGGTTTTATTTTGTACACCATCTTTGGGTCTACGCTTGTCCTGGTGCTTTCAGTCAGATAGCAGATACCGTGTAGCCAGTACGACGTCACTCGATCACCGATCAGTTTTGGAGCACAAGCCACTAGCCAATCGTCATCGGAACCGAGCCCATCTACCGAAGCCCCGAGCATCTGGTAGTCTTTCTTCTCGGACTGAATGTCAGGGTTGGCGCTGTCGTTTTCGTAGTGGACATTTCCCAGCTTATCGAGGTAGACCGGCGTACATTGCGATGTGTTTGGGGTGAAACTACACCGATACACGGCACCGGTTTCGTTGACTTTTCGTTGTGATTCGAGGTCCGACTGGGCCCTTGGTGCTCCGACAAACACTCTGCGAAAAAAGCATGTAGCTTTTATTTAATCCAGATATCCTGGTGAAATGCTTGGTTTTATTGAGGTATCAAAATGAGAACTCAAACTGCTTCTTTTTCAAAGGCGAGGATTTTCACCAGTAAGGCACTTGGCCATTTGTCCAGTATGAACTCAAACTATCGACACCAGAAATACTATTAGTCACATCAATATCTGACACCTCTTATGAGAATTAGCCTTAAACAGCGATTACGCTTAGCATTGCAAAACATGCCTCTTCCCTTGCGTACCACAAGTGTGATAAGTGCGTGACCAGTGACCTCGAAAGGGCAGTGCGAATTGCATGTTGCATCTTAGTCATAGTTCTTGGAGGCTGCTGGACAGCGGCTTATCAGTAAAACATGACGAAAAACGGTTGTCTGCGGAATTGGTGCGACACCTACATTGTGTGTGAATGACACCATGTAATGTAATGTCTCCCATGAAACATGCGTTACTCATGCGAAAATTATCGATAAACAATTAAATTGAATTGCATGAGGCAGTGCGCCACTTACCCACTGTTGCGTAAATTAATCGAATAACCAAAGTACGAGCTGCGCGTTTGGTTTATAAACGTGTTTAATGGCGGTTGTTTGAACGTATAGCTGGGCGTTGGGGAGAGATTAAACCCCTCTCCGGAAGCTAGCCATAGCAGCAGAAAACAAATCACTCTTAGTTTCATGTTTAGTACTCTACTAGGACACTTCTTTGGCTGTAAGGCTAACTAAACGAATGGCACATTAGTACGAAACTTTTTCATTTATTCAAGTGGAATGGTTTAGGTCACAGATATGTTCGGAGTTTAACTTTATTTTTGAACAAATTCACTTTTTAACTTGCACGGGCTAAGCATTCACTTTCATTTCCTTATTTCTTATCACAAACGTTAGAGATCATTCCACGCTGAAACACTTTTTCAGACACGTCTTACTCCAGCGAAACTCAGTTCAAGACTGTCCAGCCTTCCGAGTCAGAAGATAATTTTAGTTGAAGTGCTTACGAATCCCTCTGCTGTCTGAGAAATTGTTTTTGTCGTAGGAGACGCTTACTACTGATAATTGGGCATATGGTACTGTTGTATAGCTTGACGAGTGCGAGGGTGAGTATCTAGAGCATGTTCTCAGCGCCAGCTGATTCATACGTTGAAAACGTCTAGAGTAGTGACTGACGAGGAAGTTTTTATATCAATTAGATTAGATACAAGGAACAGGTAGGTTGAGGTTGGAAATTCTTGCACCTTATTTGGAGTTATCAATTGGATTTATAATGGGAAATCGTTAAGAGAAGTATGAAAATCAATTTTATTTTATTTCAAAAAGAAACAATGTTTACTTAAAATTATTGTGCTTGCTCCAGATAAACTCACGAACATTAAATTAAACACCATAATTGCATAGGAACCTGAAAGTAACAGAAAACCGCTCAATATTTTCAAATATTTTCGAACATCATTCGAACATTGATATCTAACTGCGCCTGGAGGATAGGCAACACGCAGCACACCGGTAACGGTCGAAATCCGTAAAAACAGAAAAAAACTATTTTAAACTTTAAACTTCTCTTTTTCTTTGATTAGTTCCCCAAAGATTGTGTATTTAAAGGTGTTTAAATTTACAAAGTTTGCTCGATAATTATTCAGTCAGTTTCTAATCCTCAGAAAATGTGAGTAATGTTGAAAGTTATTTTAGAACGAGTTTGATTTAAAATATTATCCACTTTAAAAATCGATTTCAAAAACATGATTGCACAATCAATTTTGAGCGATGAAATGTCTCAACAACAGGCGGTGAACAACAAATCCTGGGCATACTGAATAAATTAAGATAAGACGGTTAAGAAAAGGTGTTTTTACGGTCTCGAGCGCCATCATCTCGCGCTTGTAGAGTCCGTTATCGAACAGATGCGCGAACAAAGGCCGAGAAAAGAATGTCATCGCTAGGTGTGGACGACACAAATAGAAGGTACGGACGAAAAAACAACCCTCCACCTCCGGACAACAAATCTTAACTGGACAAACCTGACACGACCATCGCACTTCCTCCCTTCGTTTCCCGCAGAAGAAGAAACCCCGCTGCCATGCGTAAGCGGTCTGCAGTTCCGCGGTAACTCCACACCTTAAAGCCCAACCGGCCACCTTTCCCGTCGTCTTCCATTCCTCCATCCCCGAGGAAATACGTCAGAGCGCACGATGCTTTATGTTCGACGCGGCTCAGTCAATCACCTTTTCACCTACTTTTGACGACGGACCGGAGAAGAACCATAATCCGGAGTGTCCGTTCCTTGCGCGGGCGAGTCGTCGACTCGAAAGGAAGTGGGAATGAGAGACCAATAGCTCTGTCCTAGGACAGAGAAAGAGGGATGTAGAGTGCATCGAGAAAAGGTAAAATAAAAAAAAAAACAACCGTCGTGATTCGAACAACAAGCTGACCGAACGTCTTATAAGACTTGAAGGGAGCCTCTTGCTTTCAGATGCGTTCGAGTGCGTTCTGCGTTGTTGGGGGAAGGTATGTGAGTCCGCAGTTCTTCGTTGTGCGTAGGAAAAGAACGGGATTTTGAAAATGAAAATGATCAAAAACGTCGTGACACGAAGACGAGGTTGATGACGTGGTGTTGTTTGTTCGTCTTCGGCAAACTTTTCTCTGCGTCACTTGGGAGTTTTGGAGCAAAGTTTCCCTCGCTCCAGGTGACTTTTATGAAATGAGTCATGCATGATTAACCTCAAAGATGCTTCAAGTATAATTAATTGCCATAGCTTTATTCATTTGAACACTCCAACTAAAGTTTTGTTTTGTTTCGAACATCGTACAGTTTTGTTTTAACAAAAATACAGTTAATTCGTCCAATATAACAATTTTGGATTATTTTACAATTAAATCCACAATTTAAACAAGAGCTGTACATTTGAAATCTAAATGTAAAACAAATATTATAAATGTACACCAACCAAGCAATTTTCTCAAACAATAGAAAAGATCAAAACTATCATAAGTGATCGCATTTGAAATGTAAATCTACGCCGGAACTAAAATATGGCTCTCGAGGTGCTCCATCGTGACAGTTGAGATCCTCCCGAAAGGCTTCTGCATAAGAATCTGCCAATTATCTCCGTGTGCCTGCATCTTTATGCATGACCGCTTTATTGATGGCCACGTCGCCGTTCGTCGAGCCCTCAGAGCGAATTCATAAGATGCATCAAGTGCAGATTAATCGTCCGTTCTACCATTGGACTGCTGCATTCATTACACCATGCGGGAGCATTGCCCTTTACTGGTGGCAACTCCGCGCGGAATTTGTCAAACCAACCACTTGGAGATGGAAGATGATCGATCGGCAGGTCACCGATTTTACTCAGTACTTCCGCTTCGAGGGTTCGATCATGGGTTCGGGATCCTTCTGAGACCTGATCTGATCTTGACAGGGTCGCATCGCTTATCTTGTGCTCGCCATTGCCGGGATGGTTGTTGTTTTCTTGAATGCACGCTTTTTCGTTGGGGTTTTTCTCGCGAAAGTTGAACCACCTCTCGAGCTGGCGAGCGAACACCAACACACCGAACAACACGAACTCGAGTTCAAGTTCGTACATTGACACCATTTCGCTGACGCCACTCCGCCACCAGTATTCCTCACCTCACCACGTTCAGCGTCGGTGTGGTTGTTTTTCGGGGGCAAATTTATGCAACACGTTATGCTCGCCGACCGTCGATCGATCGAAGGAGATCTCCAAGCCGATCATTCCTTTTCCCACCGAAAATCGAAGCTCGCTATTTGGGAGGGAAAATACCGAAGATGGAAATCAGGACACTCGCGCCAATGGACGTGGTTGGTGGGCATTGAACTGCGTTAGAAAACAACGGATTTCGATTATTTGGGAGAGCATTGACTTGTGATCGTTATTTGTAGTTGTGTGATGTTGCCCGTACGTGCTTTGAAGACTTTCATTCACAAGAAAACAACTTTATCATTATTCATGATAATTCAGTAAGTTGTTGAAAAGTGAGTTCTGTGAATGGTTTAAGTAATTTTCATAACAAAAAAATCGTTTAGAAACCCTATCGCCTTTCATGTCCTTTGGTATATATTTCGTTTGGTATATATTTCGCAAAACTTCATTATCGCTAAGCAGTAAACAAAAACGTTCACTGAATTTTCCATGACCATCATGACCTGAGCAATAAACAGGAAGAATGATTTTGAAGGCTTAACACGAACCCTTTTATCTCTTGCCGAGTAAATCGAAACATAATCCATCAGCTGCCTCTTAGGGCGCTTCGTTAAACCTTGCCCTTGAGTTCGAGGGAAGGGTTACGATAAAACAAAAAAAAACGCTGCACTCCAGAAACCTTCATGTAATAGCCCGAAGTCGACGAAGGACGATTACGTGCGCACGGATACCGGACCGGGCCTCGGAGCGAATTATTCAATGTGCTGCGGTTTTGCTATTACAGCATCAAACTTGATCTTAACCTTTTCTGGCAGCGCACTCCACGGCGCCCGCCAAAGATGGCCGCTCGAAGGTCCGGTTTCGGTTGACGATGGCGGGCGGGTTGAGACTCGGTCGGCCCACGACCGGCCCGGAGGCATTAGATCGTTCGCCACGGAGAAAGGTCGAAAGAGGAATCGGAAAGAAATGGCCATATCCCGCGGTGCCAACACGCAGTGCGCGCCCAGAAGAGCGAGCGAAAACAAGAAAAATCCGCACCGACCGCAACAAAAGCTCGTTCGCCTTCTCTCCGCTCGCGGGGGAAAGCTCTCTCGGTTGCTGCGAAACCCACCCCTATATGGGAGGGATGGGAGGAGGCAGAGAAGGAGGGTGATGGGGACGCCTAGTGTAAGCTATTCCGTTCATTGGGTCAACCGACAGCGCGAGGTGAACGAACTCGGTGTGCTCATCCACCCGTACTGCCCGCCATTTCTCCTTGCGCAATCTTCGCGTGCTTGTAATGTCAGTGGGAGGGTGGTGGTGGGAGAAAGGGGCGCGCGAGCGACAGAGAATGTGTTCGTAAAAGCCACTAGACGAGTGCATGAGTCGCAGTTATGTATGACTACAGTGTGATCGAAATTTTATCACCATAGATTCATTTGATATTTTATATCTGGGTTTTTTTTGTAAAGGAGTTGATCCTATAATGAATTTGAAAAAATCAATTTCAAATTCTAACAATTTTCTTAACTTTACATAAATTTAGATAAAATTTCCCATTTTGTATGTTAGTCGTAGTTCTGAAAACAAATTAAATAAATTTAAGATAAGTAAATGCTTTTACAAGAAGCTTGCGAATCTCTTGGCAAAACACAACGTCACTGTATTCGCTAGAGGAAGCTAGTTTTTCCACCCCTACCTCCCCCTGGCTATAAAAAAAACCCGTTCCGCCATCGTTCGCGCGCGGAGGATAAGACAAGAAATCTTGTAATGGTGTTGTGCGAGCAAGATCAGCACGATCGACGGAGGTGATTCGCTTGCGAAGGCCCCGCGATTGCACGTGAGCGAGCAAGTGAAAGGTGAGTGTTTGGCCGTGCGGATCGAGTGAAAAGGAAGGATCAAGCACGAACTGATGCTGCGCTGGGCCAGGAAATACTTCAGACGCGAGCTTTACATCGTGGCCAACGTCGTCGTCGTTGTTGTGATCGGGCGAATCGTGGGCCCGTTGGTATTGGTGGCAATGAAAATGGAGCGACCGGAGCCGTGGTCAATGAACTCGGGTTGCGCACGGTTTCCGCGGATCGCCGATGACGCAGTCGATGAGCGGCGGCACAGCTGACGTCCGTTCGCGCGCTGACCCATTTCTTTTCCCCAAAATCGGATCGACAGCGGATAAGGAAAGAAATGGGGTGAGCGAGAGGGAGAAGGAGAGAGGCGACGGCGAAAGAAAAAGAATGAGATTTAGGCTCCCAGAACCGTCAGAGTATTCCACTTCGGGCAGGGCCAACCGTTGGGACTTTTGTCGTGACCGAAGGAATCCGGGATTTCCGGACGATGCACGATTGCATTCCCGATAGCGAACTGAGCGAAAATCGATCTGCAAGTACGTTTTCCTTTTGAGGCCGTACCACTGGAGCTTCCGCGAGGCATATCTCTGCAGAGTTCGAAATTTGCGTCACTTCTTGCAGATGCATTATCTAATGCAAGTCGCGCCTGGTGGAACAACTCACACACAAGCACGTCGCACTTACAAAAGATCGTGATCTCGCCCGGAGCATGATCGGTTCCTCTCGAAAAGGACTCGACGGCCACCGATTCCGTTCCGAAAAACTAGGACAAAGTCATTTGGCCACGTTGGTTTAGTGCCACACGATGCAACCCTCCCGTTTCGGCTTCCACACTGCACGCTGGCTCTAGATTTTTGCGAAATGGGAAAAGAAAAAAGCCTCCATCGGCATGGGAAGCAAGTCCCAGAGACATTCCTGGCCAGCGTGTTATGGGATGGGTTTTCTTTGCGGAACCTTCCGACTACAGCCTGCTTGATTTAATATTCTTTTGGGTGTCAGTTAGAAGGGATTATGATGAGAATAGGTGGCCATTTTTATTGCATAACATAAGCAAATTTACAAGTCTTATTATTTGTGAGATAAGAATGATTAAACTTTTCCACCCAAAAAATTTTCTTCATGCCGCATAGTTACGTAATAGTATTTAAAGTATTGTTAGCAAAATTAGTTTATAGAAAGACGCATTTATTTAATTCTTTTCCAGGCTCCGTTTAAAAAACTGTCCATAAATATGGTATTCGAATAGGTATGGAATACGCATAGATATAGGTAAGCATCACGTTGGTTAACATCGACACTGAATTTTACTAGAAAAACACTCTGTAGGGGTTGGATTTGATGAAATTCACTTCCAAGTTTCCAATACCAACGCAGCTTCTAAGAAGCGACGAATTGTATGAATATGGAAAGATATTTCAAAGTCACCTCATTAGCCCAATGAGAAACGGGAAGCAATTGTCATCTGCTTTTCCACCCCTATAGGCTTGAAAACTGCTGCGACATGGCGGCTGTGTAAACATATCACCAGCAAGGCCATTACGCTTAGGGGATTTGTAACAAATGGAGCGAACTAGTTTGAAGCGAGCAACTGATAGTGCGCCATAAGCTGCACTTGAAACTCATTCGCAAGTCGAGATGCGATCCCATACGCAAATACGCGAACAGCTTCCGCCACTGCATCGTTGCACTTGTCCGATAGTGACGGCTGTTGGACGGAACGGACGGGGTACGATGGCAGCGGGATGCCCGTGGGGAGCATGCGCAAGAAGTGCAACGCGCCAACGTCTGCGTGTGTTTGGATTTGATGGTTGAGTGAACGCAAACTTGAACTTGTAACTACTAATAATAGTGTCTAGCGCAAGGTGGCTGCGTTTGCGCAATGCACATACATTGGTTTCGCTGCCGTTGTGTGCACATAAATGCAAACATTGAGTGCACGCGAGGAAGTGTTCTTGGACAGGCATCGTGCCGTTTCAAGAAAGAGATGATGGAAAAAATGCATCCGGAAAGAATGGTTCTAGGAAGGAAGAAGTTTTCCTTCTTCGGGAAATGCATTTTGGTGGTCAAGGTAGCAGTTTCGATCGCGTTCCAGAGCAGTCGAGTAGAACTTCGTGCACGAAGGGGAGGAAAGAAGATACACAATATAAACATTATTGTGCTGTCAGGGTTAAGGAAGCATATCGGTGGAACAGCTTCGATAGCTTCACGAGGTCAATATTCTCTGTAATAAATTCAATATGGATCAAACATGATTTTTTATAAACTAGACGTATGTTTGCTTAGTATTGTTTCATGATATTGAAAGATGTTATATGAAATGTTTTGGTCACTTTATAAAAGTGATATTATAATTTTAAGAAAATAAAAACCATTCATAATGTGTTCTTATCTTCACAGCTATGAATCTTTTCGTTTTCTTTTCTACAACGCGTAACTAATCCTTAACCCATTCTTCCAGTAGACCCTTCCATAGACGTGCAACAACTCATTAGCGGCAGTTAACAAACGCACCAGAAGACAGTGGGAAAGCAACTGCGATTGCAATAATGCAACTGACCTTAATAACAGCTCTAGCCGTGCATTTATCAACGTCTCGCGAACCACACAACACATGTAATTCCGGAAGCTAGTCGTAATTGCGTCTAAATGCATCGCGTTTGCAACACTCTCTGGGCTGTGCGGGATGGCATCTTAGATGTCTGGCCTAGAGTGTCGGCTGTCATACATTTCGCAGGCATTGAAACGCACCACTCGGCGCACGATGGAAAAACACGTCGAGCACATGCACTTTCCCAACCGTTTGGCGAAGAAAAGCGACCCGTCAGGAAGACTGGGGCGTGCAGAATATCAAACAGTTTTTTAAAGTCAAGTGAATCTGTTCGGGGAAGATGTTGCACTAGCTTCTGTTAGGGGTTCTTCGCGGAGTGCATTGATGCATAAGAATTATCGCGATCACTAGCTTACGAAAAACTGGCGCATAATTAACTACAACCTTTATTAACTTCAATTTTATATCTTTTTCAAAATCAGTTTAAAAGTTAATCGAACAGCGGGGTTTTGCAGTTAAGTAATATTAACATAATATTACGGAAATTGTTCTATGTCTTTATTTTTCACAAAAGGTTTGCGTTCTTGATTGTTCTTGAATTAAATGTCTTGAAGTGGTTATTTTAAACCACATTTCTCTTTATTCATTGACGACTAGTGAAGCAAAAAAAAGGGGCAGAAGGCCGACGGATCATCATGTTGCGTTTTCTATTACGAAACCGAAAAGTATGTTAATGACCTCGTCGAGCGCAATAGAATCAGTCGGTGGGGTGGATGTTTTTACTCCTTTTCTTTATGTCATGCGTTTTTTGCCCCTTTCGAAAGGCTAGAAGTCGCGTCGCATCGCGTCACTTTTGGCCAAGCGATTAATTTACAACTCCTAAGGAACCAACACAGCGTGTGGGTGTTGGACTCGGGGGAGCACTGATTTTGGCGATCTCTCTGTCCTTCTCGTGGCGTGTTGAAACGTTCAAGCTATTTTTTGCTATCTTTCTAGCTCGATACTAATTTCCAACACCCCACTGGGGGCCATTCGGTGACGCGATCGCGATTGCCATTCTCAATTTTAAGACTTTTGGATTTTATTTTTTTAACGCCTTTGAAAAACTATCGCCTAGAAAGGCTTGTCGTTAGCAAACTGGTTCTAAGCTCTGGGCGTCTGTAGGTCGAGAGGGCTCGGGAAACACTGGGACGTGCTCGAAATCTACCGTTAGACCGGCGGGACAGTTCCACGACAATTTGTCCACAAACTTTGCACGGCTTGAAACTTCAAAAGAGCGCGGTGATTTGTTGCTCTGCAGGGGAAAATTTGTTCTTTTTTTCCTCTCCAGTGGGACGATTTCGAGACAACTTTGCTCTTTCTTTGAACTTCTTTAAAAAACTTTTTTTGATGTGAATGTAAAAAAAGTTTTCCGTCTGGATTGATTTGATGCAATCGTTTTATCTAATTAAGAATCCGGATCTGTGGAACTGGGTCATTCGAAAGTATCAGCTTTTTAGACTGCGAATCCTTTAGAAATGATTGGAAACGTGATCAGCACAAAGCACACCACAAGACAACAAAAGCACAATAAAAAAGAGGTGATGAAAAATGTAATCGTAAGTATTATTCTTAGCATTTTTTATGGTTCAGATCTATTTGCTTCTATTATTTTGTCATTATTGACGCAAAACATTTTCTCAATAATATCCACAAGACTTTTAAAGCAGACTATAATTCAAAATAGGCCTACAAGAATGGTAGGATTTTATAGAATTCTTTAAATTTATTTTTGTTTATTGAATTTATGTATTATACCATTACTGGTTTTATTACTAAGTTATTTCTACTTTTTGATCTACATCTAACGTGAGAACTGAGTTGGTGTCTGCGCTAAGGTATCCGTCTCTTGTTTGTATGTCAGCTGACGTCTGCGTGACAACCGAATCTCAGCCGAAAAGTGTCACCGCTTCGAGACCGAAAGTAATCGTCATCGTTGGCCACCGAGAAAGGAGACGAACGCTGGAAGCAAATACAAGAGAACCGTTACAGCCGACGATGATGAGGTGAGGTCTCGATAAAAGTTCATTAACTTCCTGTCCGAAGCGAACCGGGGACGGGACTCGGGGGCGATTTCGATTTCTGGAAACGGCGTCATCGTCCGTCTGCGACCGATCAGCATTTGTCGATGCTCCGTCATACCGGTGGATTCCGCGCTATGGAAATGATTAATCATCAATTTGCATCGCCGGTTGATTTGTGGATTCGAGCGCTCAAGGAGTCACGTTTTCGAGAGCTCGAAGCCACGGGAACGGAACGCGATCTCAACGCGGTGGCGTGAATAATCGTCTGTTCTAACCTACCATCTCGAAGAGTCGGGATGTTCTTTTGCCACGACTTCCTCAAGCACGGCATCATGCCTCAAGGCTGCACGGAACGGTTTCCGTGGCTAAGGTACGGTAGCAGAAGGTCCGTTCTACCATTCCGATCTATTAGATCGACCGCTTCCCGGAAGGTTCAAGCCGTTCAAGAACTTAACTTTTGGGCTAACGCTTAGAACCACGCTGGCCCTTCCAATTTGCAATCCGATCGGTCTAGCTTCAGCGAACTTCCCCTTCGCCTTCGAACGCCCTTCGATTGCTGCGCGATGAAGATGAAATTACTTCTGCACCGCAGGGGCCTCCGATTTGATCGCCCAAAGTCAACGACCTCCCGAGTAGCAGAAATCTTTCAGAAGCCATTCCCGTCGTCATATCGTGCTTTTACTCGCGCTTATGCTGTCCCGTTCCATCCAGTGGTAGTTGTGGAGGAAGAATGGAGGTTACAGGCGGAAGAACCACACGAGAGAAGGAGAAACGAATGTGCCGTCGGTAGAAAGCAGCCTCCCGATCTTGCGATCTCTGCGTCTTTGCGCTGCAGTGGTGTAAAACCCGCTTTGCCTAAGGAGCACGAAAACGACGGTGCGGAGTCTCCAGCATCAAAACCCCTCTTCCGTTCGCTCTTTCCCCCCGGGGCCGCTTCCCTCCGCCATATCGGTTACAAAATTCACTGTTACATTACAGTTACTTTTCGATGGCTTTCGTTTCGCTCGTGCTCGGCGCCGCGGGTCCACCGTTCGAGCCATTTCTTCGGGCTTTCTTTTCATTCCATTTTGCGTGTTCATTTTAGATTCTTCCGCATCGAGTGTTCTTTAGCAACGAAACAGAAGAAGAACGCTTTGGAGAACGTGGAGAAACCAACCGATGGGGGGTTTGGTGGTGGGTGAGTGGGCGCTCAGTGGTCCGCATTAACACTCCACGGCACGGCAAGTGAAAGGTTCTGATGGTAGAAGCTGAGGTTGCGAAGAAGGAAGAGAAAAAAAACACCAAAAAAGCTTAAATTATATGCACCGAAGCAACGAATGAGAAAGTTTTACTTGCGAACCGTCGAAAGAACAAAGGCATAAGGACCTCGGCTCCTGGAGCGAGGAGAAGAGGAAGGACATGGAACGGAAGTGTTCCTGGATCGGTAAATGGCAATTCGAAGTAATCAGCAGCAATTTATAACAATCAGACAACAGGTTTTTTTCGGGAACACTTCTGGCGAATGGAAGAGAAAATAAAAGAACAAAAACTGGGCGTCTCCATAGGCCGTACGAGAAAGGGAACAATAAACGAGTCGAAGCTCGAAAGCAGTGCCGTAAATTGAAACAATCAATATGACGCATTGAATGCTTTACTAAATCAGAAAATACTAGAATGAAAATCGAATACTAATTTCATAACAGTGTTTGTATGATCGCTTTTACTCCAAGAATTACTTTACATAAATAGATTCTAATAGATATCTTACTTAGAAACAAACAGAAACTATAAAGATTTCGGGTTTTGATTAGAAACGATCGAGATTTAGACGAATTGGAAATGTTAAAATATAAATACCAGTAAAACATCATAATTCAGCTAAAAACGCCACCTCGATCTGGCGCCAGAGATTTATTGTTCGGTAGTAAACAAATGAATCATCAACTGGAAAAAGTGGAAGGTGTCAAGCATCGCACCAGCATCGGTTACAATTAGAGCCACGCAAATAAATCTCCCCAAAAAGCAGCACGAGAAGAAAGTGAGCAAAAGTTATCCCGTTGGAAGCATACATCTTGCGTACGATGCGGCTCGTTTCCGGCATCGCACCTGCACCGTCTCGTGATTCCGGAGCGGGAGTGTACCGAAATTGAATCTGTTTGTTGCCTACTGTGCCCGACACCACCCGTGTTTGGGTGCCAGCAACAGTGTGTGGCCGAATTTCTCGAAAGATTCCTGCTGGAACGAGCAACATATATTTATTTCTCCTCGAGTATCAAGCAACTGTCTTCAAAAGTCTCGGGATGGGTTCGTGCGTGAGGTACAGATTTACGCTATTTTCTTAGGTGTCTTTTTTTTGTATGTTCGCTTTTCGCCACGCACGAGACCGCACCTTTCATTTATTCTCATTTCGCCAAAGTTCATTGCTCCAGAAAAGAAAATTCTGTTTTGATTCCCAATTTCACCCGTTCCCGGTTGGAGTGCTTTCTTCGGCCTGCTTTATCGACGGCGTCCGGCTCTTTCCAGAAACCGACGACGGGAAAGGGATGACGGTTTTCCTTTTTCCCTCACGGGAACCCAGCTGTGCCGTGGTCGGCGCGGACGGAAGTGCGGACTCTAGCGGGCTACCGGATCGAGTGAACGATTTTGGTCCCGTTGTTCGCGCACACACAATCTCATCCGGCCCAGGCCCAGGTGAGAAAGTGAGCAGTGCGCGTGAGTGAGCGAGCCGCTGCCGGGCGAAGAAGTCAATGAACTGTCCGTGCGAAAATAGGCTAAACGGTGCGGGCCTCACCGGGCGGACCGCGAGCGCTATTGAAAACGAAAAGTACCGTAAGCGACCGCGGGCGGAACATGAGAGAACGAAGAAGCGATGACGCTGGCAGCCCGCGAGGTCGGAGAGGGAGTCCGCGAGGCTGTCGGGTGTGGGCCGCTCTAGGAGGGAATCACGACGCCGCAGAACTTTGCCGCTGAATGGAAGCGATGGGTGGTGGAGATTTTTGGCCATCGGAATGTTTACACGTCGACGGTTTGTTGGAGAAGACCGGACTATGGAGACTTTTGCGTCGGTCGGTAGGGGTAACTTAGTTATTAATCTAACACTCTTTACATGCAATTATGTAATCACAGTAAAGAAACAATCAAAACACGTATAAATTAAGAAAAAATAAAATAATATACAAAATGAAACAAAGTATGCCTAAATCTGATGATTTTGTAAAGTTGGTTAAAAGTTGTTGTTCTTAACGAGATAAGTTTTCCTAGACTCAACGTCCACCTAACAGTAAAGCCCACTGTGCACCATCCTCATCTTGCCACCCAGTGCAGCCCGAAACCGGGGACATGGCGTGAAGCGGAGAGAGAGACCCTATATTCCAACGGTACTCGACGCTGGCATAAGCGACGAACCGGAATCGAAGGCGCGCACCAACGAACGACAACCGGTTGACGATCGCGGCCTCGCGGGTACGGGTTTTGATAGTAAGAGGGGAGCATCGCATCATAAGACGGGAAAGGATGGGGTATGAGCATGAGAATTGAAATTTTGAAAAAAAAATCATGATGGCACACCGACCATCATCCAATGAAACAGCGCGAGAAAAAAAAAAAACCCTCGTACGCGCGACTTGCGGTGACGGACTCGTGTGTATTATCGCATCGTGCATGTGTTATGCGGTGGCAATTTAAGCCCCTTTCTTTTCCTCCCATCAATTTCTTTCCCGGAAGGATGGGGGCAATCGCAAAATAACTTGCTGGCGTTCTGAAAATGTCGCCCGATCCGCGTGATCTTTCCATCTTTTTTTCCGCTGAACCGTGAGCGAGAGTGAGCTGGCACGAGGAAGTAAAATGCAGCCGGGAAAGCGCCGCCGTTTTGCGTGTGCCGTGTAGAACCGGAGAGGACCTGTTCAGGGTAGCAATCATCTTCCTGGTTGTTCTGGTACGCGAGAAGTACGGCAATTGTTCCGAACCCGGAGAAATGTATAATTGCATCCAGGTGTTCTGATGCAAGCAACGAGGAGGTTCTTTTTATGACTGTAGTTGGCCCTTTAAACACACGCACAATTGGGGAGAATTTAATCGAATGATCATTAGGTTTGACTGCAGCAAATATTGTCATTCTGCTTCGGTTGGGAGGCACGCGAAAGACGTTGGCGATATTTAACCGTTTAAACAAAAATGTTGATTGATTTAGCAAGAAAAATCATTATTGAAAATATATTTTCGTATTGGTTAACTGAGCTTTGTAGAACCTTCAGTCTGTCGACTTTTTGTTTCCTGTGTCTAAATTGTATTCAATCCATTGCCTTCTCAACTGATTTCTTACTGATTACCATAACTGAGTGGGGTAGCATACATAGGAAATGGTAAGACAACTTACTTACCTTCTTAAAATAACCACATGTTTGATATACCTTACCCACTTTTCCACAAGCATTCCAAACTGTTCTTCTACTTACCAATATCAACTAACCAATAAGCAACTATGTGACAATAAAATGTGAAGAAACTTTTTATTATTTAGCTTCAATAAAACATTCAAGTGTATAGTAAATTATCGTCCTAATCGATAGTTACCAATAATTAGTTAAATTTTCTGTACTTTGAAAATCAACCATTAAGTAATACTAAGAGAATAAGAGTTCTTTCTACCTTTTTTGGAACAGTGTGAATAATTACACTGTTTGGTAAAACCGCCTCAAACTTTCTTCACTTTAACGAGTGCGTAATAAATTAAAACGTCCATCCTTCCCTCGTTTGGCCGATGATTTATTCTTTCCACTTTCAAACACCACTTCCGATGACACAATTATATGTTTTCGATAAAGCGTCTTCCACCCAACGGTTCCCTCTCCCCCCTCTAGAGCATCTCTTAATTTGGAAGGTGTTCGCTTCGCCGAGTGCAAGAGGTAAGGGGGTGAGGAGTGGCCACTTCAAGATGCGCGTGTGGAAGTGATTCGACCACGAAACCCATTTAAAAAAAATCGCTCACAACGCACTGGCGCGAGTGGCGACCACTTCAGCGCGCGGTCGTTCACCTCGCGACCAAATGTTCTCATTTTCTTTCGAGCTCGCTTTTTTTCTCTTTCGATGTTTATTTTAAAGCCACACGGTACAAATCGCACATAAACACATACACACGCACACAGTTGTGAGCACATCAACAGAAAGGAACGTCCGAAAAAAAGCACGGTTAAACAACAAACCGCGGATCGAACCACGGTCCCGTTTTTCCCGAAAGATGTCTTGCACGAGCTCCCCAAGATCGCGCTCCCTTCCCACCTTTCCGGCAGAACTCATTAGGTGTTGGTGCTGAAGGTGCTGAAGGTGCGCCCGGTTGGACCAAAGGGCCTTCTTTTCCTTCTTTGCCGCTTCCCGCTGTCATTAGCGAGTTGGTTCCACATTCGTCGTATCGAGTGATTTGAGCGAAGGGAAAGTTGGGAACCCGGCTTGGCGGGCGCCGTTTCGGGGTCGAGATGGGTGGCTTGGGTTGGCTGTCCGGCGGTGACGGTTTGTGGTCCGTTATCTTGCACCGGCCGATATGCCAACCGCGCATCGTCGGTACCATCTTCGTTCTTTGTCGACTTTTATTTTCCATATTTTGGACGATAATTAACTACAATTATGGACCCGGCGTCCGACGTTCGCTATCCACGGCGCAGTTCTTGCACAATCAGCACGAGATGGATGACCACGCGTGAAAGGGATACGAGGCTTGGTGGGACAAGAATGGCCGCGTTCAGATGTTCTGCATTTTTATGGCATCCTCCAGTGCCACGAAGTGCGCAAATGCCTTCCATTTCTTTTCTCAAAATCCCGTCTGTTCTGTTTATTCGACTGCTTCCTCCTCGGCACCCTCTCGCCCCTTCCCTGCTTGATGCTTTTTGGCGGAAATCGAAATTTCTAACTGTTTGGCTGGAACCTTTCGGTTGCTTTCCTTTCCCAACCCGCTTCGTTCTGGGCCGTTTTTCATCGGCACACGCTTCATATTACCGTTCGCTGCTTTCCCGATTCGCCCCTTCCCGGATCGTCCATCGTTGGGATTCTTTGGTCGATAATTGAACGGTATCGAGCGACGCTAGAACCCATTCCAAGATGTTATGCATTTCCCTTTTGTTTCGCGAAAATTATAAGATGCTGCCGGTAGGTTGTGTTTCGGATGGCAGGTTGCTTTCCAGCGGATGAGACGAATGAGATAGAGAGGGAGAAAGAGAAAGAGATAAATTGGGAGAAATGAAAAAGCGAAAAGCAGCGGCAGCGTTTAAAATACGTTTTAATGATTGAACAGTGAAAATAACGCAACATTAATAGGTTCATCGACCTGGGCCACGTTCCGGGCACCGGGTGGTGTTTTTTTTTTGCGAGCGTGTGTGAACATTGAAAATTTCCGTCTTCGGGAAGCATTTAGTTATCGGAGCAAAAGATGATGCAACGAAAGAATGGAAGCGTGAGAAAATGACATTTAATGAGCGCAGGACAAATGGCGCAGTTCGTGGAACCATTTGTTTTAATTTGGCTTTGGTTTGGGCATACGCTACGCACTCCACGAGGACATTCGGGTCGTGATAAAATGCACTTACCTGCCAGGGACAATTACAGGCAAGAGTGAGGTTCATGTGAACGGTGTTCTGTATTTAAAGTTTTAATCAACGGTTTGGTGTTTGAAATTGCATTTCTTCTTTGCATAAATAGTCATCTTCTTTGGAATGTTTTTTTAAAAGAATTATGTTTTATTTCCATACATGTTAATTTTTCCTCTTGATAAAATGAAATTAAAGGTTGATAAATTTGAGTGAAGATTAATTTTTAATTTCTGAAGACTTAAACGTTACACAACGTTTGACGTATCAAGCTATGTGTTTGTAAACATTTGCTTATAAGGTTAAACAAAAAAATCTTCCAATGACATCCCAAGTAACATTTTAAGTTTTATCATGGTTCTAAAGATGTTGTTAATGCTACATCGTTAAATCTCATTTTAAGAGTAAACATTCTTAAATGCTGTGATAAAACCTTTATAGAACCGTCTTAAGAGTACGAGGGCCCACTCTACAGAACGTTGTCAAACCCATCCCTTAAAACCTTCTCTAGACTAAAAAGAGTCTTAGCATGAGAACTTAATGCAGTCTCCAGAACCTCCTTAAGTCCACAATAAAACCATTCGTTAACAGCAAAGCTATGGGTAAGGCCACACAAATACAGATACAGTTTGTTGTTTTTGAAATATTTCGGGCACGGTAATGACAACTCCGTAATTTTTCCATCGATAGATGTCAGCTGTTTTCTCAAAACGCAATTCTCATGGTGATTTTAGAATTTGAAAATAAATTTATTCAGGCAGACAGAAACCTGTGCCAAGAAAATTTCATTGATGAAATGTGATATGGTACTTCGAAATTTGATGAAGCGCCTCATTAATATGAGAAAATACCGCGTTACATATGGTTTGTCAAATTATTATAAATTTATAATACGGCCTGAATTCACTCTTAAAAATAACCAAAGGCTTACACTTTATTTCCCATGACAGAAATATCGATTATAAGATTTCAGTAAGTTCCATTTTCGCATATAAATCATAGAACGTTTGATAGAAATATCAATATGGCCATACCATACTTGAAACAACAACAAAATGATGTCAATAAAGATGGATTCCATTGGCTTAAGTCCAAAATATCTTGCGATCCTACTTTTCCAGACCGTTTGGGATTGAACAAACATTGTTAAGACCACTTTAAAACTTCTAGCCTTTAGTATTACTGCTCAAATGCCTCGTAAAGTACCATAGGCTTTAACACGACGCACACAAAACCACGTTAAGGCCTAAAAGCCTTATGGCTGCCTTGGTGCAGACTAATAACTCTTAATGAAATGTCAAAACAAGAAAGATGATTGAATCCTTCAAAACATATTGTATGGTGTTGATTTTTACGGCTTATTTTTGATTGTTGTGCACATTCATTGTTGAGACTTTTGTTGAGACTGTGTTATTAAATCATTCGTGGTTGCATTTTCTTCAGATGCAGGACATCATGTATTTGTCTCTTGAATCAATTTCACCAAATAGGAGTCTGCATGTAATAGTGGGTGATCGATCAGTTTTCTTTATCCCGTACTTCAATAGGTTGTGTTTGATGAGTTTTAGCCAGTTTATTACGGTTTTTCGAGTGAAATATCCACTACACTTGGTTTTCCCTACTTCGGAGATATGAACCATACGTAAACAAACAGCAGATTTCAATAATACTCTTAAAGCAGCCTTAAGGATTTCATCACAAGACCACGTTAAGTCTATTTGGTCTTGACAAGCATTGTCATTGACTGGTTTTAAGCGAAGGTTTTAAGACGGACTTAACAGCGTATTGAAAGACTCTTCAGATTGAGAAATATTTTTAGACTTAATGGTCGGTTTTATAGCTATCCTCAAAAGGTTTTAAAGATGTTTTGATTATTAAAACTGTTTTGCACCATAAAAAGGCTCAATAAAACCAATATGACTTAGTACAACTATGATAAAACCTTGATAAAACTTGTTTAAGTCTATAAGGTATTGGAATTGTTACTTGGGATGTCTACCGAATGTTCACAAGCTTACGGTAAAGCTTTCTTCAACTCGGTCGCGCCTTCTTCGACTCGCGGTTCCGTTGGCCGATGGCATAAAGAAGTCCTCTGACCGGATTTCGTCCAGGCAAATTATATAATTCACCATTTTATAATCCTATAACGACTCGTTCGATCACGGTGCAAGTTTCCTTACCGGGCGAAAACCCACCCGTCCCCGGACTTACACACACACAAATACACACTCTCGTAGGTCTGTTCCATAAGGGGTGGGTATTTTTTTCGCTTTGCAGCCTACGGGGAAGCTGTGCAGCCCGTCGCTTCCGAAAGCGTTGCAGCTGCACGAAAGTACCAAGAGCAAACTGTAGGCAACTAGACCCGTAGACTTGAACTTAACGGTACTTCGGTTACATAATAGAAAGTCGCTGGGAGTAACTAGGAGTCATTGCGCGGAGGCCCCGCGACCAGAGATCAAGTCGCTCGAGTACTGTGCAGAGAGAAAGAGCCGAAGTATGTAAGTCAACATGACAACGACCGAGACCGTGGACCATGAACTACGCTACGAACCTCGGAGGAAATGCACAAGTCAATTTTCTACCCTCACCCCCCCGGCCAAGGGGTGGAGGAATGATTCCCCATCTAGGCTAAGTGCTCGGTGGGGTTGTACGCCCGTTGTCGCCTGCCGCTGGAATACCTTTCGCCAGCGCGGGGCTTTTGGTTTAACTTATCCGAGGCTAAGGCTAAGGTCTCTCGATCTGCTCGCCAGTAGCAGAAAGAGGGAGCCATCGTCGGTGTGTCTCTAATGGAAGAAAGCACACGGAGAAACAAGAAAAACAGCTCAACTCGTTGGTCGCGAAACTGGAACAATGAACTCAGGTTCACCACTCTCACGCGGACTGTTCGCAAGTCGCCGTTTGGGGGAAAAAAACTACAAACCGGCTCTACTGCCTCGGTGAAGCTTGTTGTTGGTGGCCTCGCGGAAGGCACGATTTGTTGTGATGGGCGGAACTTAGAAAGATGAAACCCCCTTCTGCTGGGCAACGCTTGGTAGCAGCGGCTTCGAACGGTTTGACGGATTGGCATCGAGGCGACAAAAGGGTCGAAGAAGAACACAAAGAACGCATCAGGGAAGACGGTCAGAAATAAGCTACATTAAAGATCAATGGTCAATCGGTACCCCATTTTGTCAAGGATCGCCATTGAACCGTCCTCACCGATGATTGGGAGTATTTTTTCGATCGATTTGGGGATTAAACTTCAATTTCGAGCACTTGGGAACGAGCAGTAGGGGAACAAAATGAGGGCGCACATTGGAGCTTCTAATGATTTGTACGTGCTGGGAGGGGGGAGGAAAACGCAAAAGAGGAACCCAGCCACAAAAGTACCAGCGCGACGATAATGGTTGTTTTCTAGATGGTGCGCCGATGACATGGCGTAGGGTCGGTGTCGCCCATTTGCACCGAGCAGGAAGCAGATTGTGTAACGTCGTGACATAACGGTGCGGGTTATTAGTTTAATATCCAAACCGTGGCGGAAAATGCTTGTAGACGCGCCACAAAATAGGGGGTTTCGGAAAACAACAACAACCTGGGATCTGGCGATGATCGGTAAACAGTTTTAAGTTAAATGAAGTGAAGGGAAAATGATTTCTTCTTTGAAGCAAACATTTTTAAATATTTTGAGCAAACAGATGGATGGTTCTGAGTTGGTATGAACATTTTCAAACATCATTTATTAATCCTCCAATTCATTCAATATTACAGTTCTAAAGCTTTCAGTTTCATCCGAAGATAAACCGTCAAAAGTGAATTTTCCAAATTGTTTCAGTCATCCTTTTTCTGTGCCTACCTCCAAAAGGTTCTCCCTAAATACCGGTTCTTCCATTTGTTCCACCATTCCATCCTTTCGAGAATGTTACCCGGCTTCGGATCCATTAAGCCTACGCCGCTCCTATCTTATCCTTTCGGAGCCCGCTCGGTAACCCTTTGACCATTGCTTCCTACGCAGGACAGCGCATACAAATCAACGCCTAGGAGCAAGAAAACCGGTTCTAATGGAATTATCCTCTGCTTCGCTACAACAGAAAGCCAACAGCAGGAAAGGCAAGAAAGGTGAAAGATGAATAGAACATGTTAAATCCTAGCGCTGAGGTTTCCTCGTTCGAGCCAAGGATGCACTTGCCTAGCCGCGATGGGCAGGAGAGGCAAATCCCGTGAAAAGAACGAAAGGAAACTAATAGCAAAGGGCCACGGGAATAGGTCGGTTTGGGTCGAAATTATAAACTGAAGTTGTCGAACCAGTTTTTCGGTTGTTGTTATGTTCGCGCTCTTCCTAGCAATTAGACAATCGGGGAGGAAAAAAATCCTGATGTAGCCGTGTCCCTTTTCTGTAGGATTTTTATGCTTCGACCAGAAGACATGGGAAACAAGTTTCATCGAGCTATCAAACGATATCAAAACCTTGAGGCACATTTGAACCGATGCAGTCGCGTTTGATTCGGTCCTTTCGCTTTGATTCGGTTTTTCATTTTCATTTCAATATTTTCGATGTTTCCTCTCCATTTCCTCCATCTCACTGTGCCTTCAGTTGTGGTAATTTGAACGAAGGATTTGTAATGAAATCAAGGAAAAAGAGAACTCGAAATACCAAGAACTTCGCTGGGTTTCCTTTTTTTATCGTTTACCTTCGAACGAAAGCGCGAAGGTTTCTCGCTTGCCGTTGCGTTGAAGTTCTTTTAGGATTGGTGGCCTTAAAAAACATACCACATAAATCTATTTTTTCTACCTTCATTCTCAGGGCCTAAGGAAGGAGCGAAGGGCAATTAGAAAGAAAAATCGAGGAGAACGTATTTGTAGGGAGAAAAAAAGCAACAATGAAACAAGTGTAACTGTGAGTGAGTGTGAAATTGGAGGATACAGAAAAATTAGAAATAGTTTTGGTTGCAAGAAAGGTCGTTGGGGAATTTATGCTTGATGAAAAGAATGAGAACGAAATAACGGAACTTTGTTGATTAACATGGATATGTATGTATGTATGTATACAATCTGAGATTAAGGTATGAAAATTAGCTTAGCTATGAATTAACTTTATCAGGCAAGAAGTTTTCATTGGTAATAAAGTATCTGCATGTATCGAATTCTACTAGAGGAAGCTTTTTTTATGCTTCAATTATCAATATATTTTTTGATATATTTTATTTCCAAATCTGTCCGGAATGCTTTATAAGAGATGAAACTACTTTTCTCCAATGCTGTTGTAATGTTAAGTAGTACTTCGTGAGTAGATTTACGATTTTTCTAGGCTGTGAATTTTTAACCACGATACGTTAAATGCTTCGTTGTTCGTTTAAGACCAAAAAAAGTATGCTCTTGTTTGTTAAACTCAACCTTTACAAATATTTAAGATACGATCATTACCACAAAAAAAACTCATAAAAATTTAGTTCAATTTTTTCACGGCCATGAATGGTGATCAAATCTCACAGGTGAGCAGACATGTTTCGAAGCGAAAGGACATAGCGGTCTCGGGAAAGAAAAAGCGGACTTCCTTCTTCACAATTCTGATCGACATCTGATGATGTAAGGATGGTTCTTGATTGCGCATGTAACGCAGCATGGAACAAAAACCGGTGGGAAAACGGATGCTGGTCGCCGCCGTGAGATCCGTGGGACGCTATCAACATATCACACTTCGGGCGGGAACATGCGGCGAGCAGAACGGGCAGATTCGATCGTCAATTTAACACCCTCGTCACCTACCGTGAAAAGGGATCGAAACCCGAAAGGACCAACGGGATGTGTACATTGTGTCCTTGTCGGCAGTCCCTACCGTCCTGAAAGCTGAAAGCGATGCGTGGGACACGTGAGCCACGTTGCCGGTACCGTTAGAAAACCGAATCCTTTTCTGTTTACAACGTCTCATCCTTTTTCTCTCCGAAGGCGAGCATCAATATTTACAGTTCAAAGGGTAGTTACAACCGAGAAAGGGTAGCTTTCGATTTTCCCGTTTTTTCATGGATGGGTTGTTTTTTGCCTGCTGATTTCGGTTCGGTGTTTGGCTTCTGTCAATTCTGGTCGACATTGTCGGGGGTGCCCCGTGGGATAAGCCGTGGGAAAGTCAAACGGCAATAGAAGCGCCGTTAATGATGGAACTGAAACTGATTGGTGGGAAGCGGAAGCAGTTGAGCCCAGTTCGGATGGATGTCGGCGGTCCGTGAGTGAACCCGTTGGTTCGGTCCCCTACGCAGGAAAACAAATGTTAAAATCAGAAGATGTATAATTTAACCGAATGATCCTTTGAACGACTTTTAATCGTCCATTACAGGTAGGATTACAAAATGGAGCGGAAATGATTGTAAATAATTGTTTTCAACATCCTTTATTTTAAGCCTTCAGATGCGTTTCTAGTTTTTGTTTCGTTTTATGAAGAATAACTTCAAGTCATCAATATGTTGTTGGTGTTTATGCAAGATTCAAGCTTTCATTTCTTTGATTTATTAATTTTTGTGTTCGTATTAGAAATACCGTTAGTTAAAAACATGAATTAAATCAACATTCCCATCGTTTCGGAATTATTTTTTCCACTTACAGGAAGCAGGATGATAACTGTAAGCAGCAGATGGTGTATAGAATCCATCGTGTTCCCATACTGTAGCAGTTTGCGAAAAAAAGGAAAACAGTTGCAACCGATAAAATAATATACCCATCTGAGAATTCCACTTCAGACGCCGTACAATGCATGCAGCTTGAGCGCATCCTGCAAGGAAATCACGCGTACCTGCTTCAATTTCGATACCCGCGCATACAAAAAAGGCACTCGCAGAATATGATCCTAACGCAGGAAGCGATCGGACCGATAATAACGATCCCGCTCGGTACGAATCAGATATCAGGACGTCTGTTTTTGCTCCGTGCGCAACGGGATTTTCCACTTTCGCAGATGCGCTTTTCTCCTTTCGTCGGGGGTTTCCACCTTCACGAAGGAAGCGCGTAACGGTGAGTTTTTATTTTTCGGTATCATGTTGCTCCGTTCGTCATCCTTTCGATCCTTCGCTTAGCGTTGCATAATGGCGTGCCTTGGGGTGCAAACGCGATAAAGATATTCGATCGCTTTGCTTGCTGCATTTCTTTTCGAACGATTTTCGACCCATTCGATCGGGCGCGCGATCGGGCAGGATGTGACGAACTAGTAATTACATAATCGGGCACACATTTTGCCTGCAGCCTTGTGACGGGAACGACGAAAGGTGCATCGAAGCCGAACGCGTTTGGGATGCACTCATAGCCGGGATGGAAATGAAGCAGTGCATTCGTCTGCCAATCACGGTTTTCCTTTGAATTCTGATTGAAATAATAATGAACACCTTGTGGCGGCAGATGCTCGCGATCGCATCCTGTATTGGTCGGGACAGGAAATCAATCCTTTCGAATTTTTGAATTTTTACAGCAGGATACAGCATGCTATGTAAATAACCGAAGGAGTAACGGAATCATTTTTACGAAATAAAAATAGGTCACATTGGAGAGGGTTCAAGTACTTAGAGGGTTGGATTAGTTTTTTTTAAATCATATTGAAATTTATTCGACCTAAATTTGTTTGCTAAACATTTTTAGTTGACTGTATACAGCAATGTAATGTTGTAATTTTAAAAGTTATGTTGTTAGTATTACTTTAGTCTTTAATAATGTCTTGAAATAATGTATGTGAAACAGGTATATGCTGTTATTTATGTTACAATAAATCTAACTGGCCAACCGAACTATCGCTTGTTTTTCACCTAGTTTTCCTTTCGCAACCCTCCACCAGCAAATAGTATTCTCATTTTCCTTGCTTAAAATTCACTACTTTACCGTTGCACTTTCTTCGCAGGAAGCATTCATCGGAGAAACGGTAAACTGATCGGCTCCTGGGCGAGGTCCATCGCGCTTGTGCCCATTTTCCAAACACCCGTTTCATCACCCCTTAGCACCCCTTTGCCTCCCCTGCCCGACCGCATCTTTCGCCGAAAACAAACCGCTCGATCAATTAAAACCAATGCAATCGAAATGAAACGAGAGGTGTGAACGAAACGGAAACAATCCGAGGAAGCTGGCGAATTTGGGATGAAAACTGGGAGATAAAACAAAGAGAAGGCGAGAAAGGGAGCGATGATCGGTCGCGATCGCGACCACTGCGGTCTTCTTTGGCGGTCATTGACCGCGGCGGCTAAGGTTTGTGGGCAAGAAAAGCATTGCAGTGAGAGTGCAGCGAGATCTAGCTGGGGGGGAAATCTCGGTGCGGTGGGGTAGTTGGTTGACCATCCGTGTGGAAACACCGTCCACGGACGAATGGGCGAGGCTGGAAAAGTAAATAGGAACATTTCGATCGGAAGCAGCAGCTCACTATCGGTGCCATTAGTGGCGCGATGCACTAAGCCCTGGCCGTCTGTCTGCATGTATGGGTGGTTCAGTGAAATTTCGTTCCTTCCTAGTGATCATTAACACTTTTGCTGGAAACAGCGTCTCGCCGATGCGCTTGGGCGCGTTCTGGAAGCGCGAGGATCGCGAGAAGATTTTTCTGGTGCAACGTTCCGGACGTGAAAACTGACGCGTCGTCTGATAGTAAGTAGACTGTGCCGGCCGCCAGTACTCGCACACGAACGCAGGCCGCTGCAATGGAGAGCGAAACGCTTCGGCGAAGATCCTCGAAGAAAGTAATCAGTGGTTTTACTTCTTTTCTCTTTCGTCTGAAGAGGCAGATGATAAGACAAGAGCTTAATACGAAGGAAAACCTTCTTACGGATAGTGTTTTGTTTTTCTGAATATTTAAACACCTTTCTTGCAGATGGATATTGATAAGACAAAGTATAAAGAAATTCTAAGGGTTGTCTTTCTTACATCTTATTTTTGTATGGAATGTGTCTGTTGTTATCTTTTCGTATTGAAAAGCTCTCAACTACCATCACTAATTGTTACTTTGTTACCGTTGTATACATTCTGTACATATTTGTCTGCATTCAACACAGTAAAAAAGATTCTCAAGGTAACGGTTTTCGAAAAACTGTCGTGCGTCGGTTTTTTGCCTAATTGCTTATTTATGGGCGGTATAAAAAAGCACTACGTGCTGCAAGGAGGCATGTTGTTTTTTATTTCTGACACAAGGTCACCGGGACATAACCTTGAGACGGAAAACAGTTTTTTAACACATATGGCTCAATTGCACCAAGTAGCAAGAAAAAAAACCAAGTGCAATGATTTTTGTTTCTTTTGCTTCACTACCTCCCACAATTTCGGTGAAGACAGAAGTTCCTTTTAGAAAGTTTTATAACCCGTCGCAAAAGGTGGCGGGTAGGAAAGAACTTTTGCTGTGGAAAAAAGAAACCCGAAGAAAAGACAGGAGGGAATAAAACATGCTTGAAAGGCTCAATTTTGAAGGATTGCTGCACGTCATCAGCCGTCCAGGATGCATCGGAACTGCATCGGGTACATTCGCTGCACTTAGAATCCCGGAGGGAGAGGGTTTCGAAGGACCCTTAAAAACATCTTGCAGTTTCGTTGTTGCGCCATAAAGTGAACCGTTATCCTGTTCGGCCCTCGGGGGTTAAATGCAAAAGAGGTTCACTGTCGTCCCGTTATGTCGTAAATAAGCAAGAAACTTTCGGGTGTGCGATTGCATCAATCTTCGGGATCAGAAAGTATTTGGTAATCTGGATGATCCCTTTTCGAAACGATTTGCTGCTGGCGAGCTTTACATCCCGTCATTAAGGGCAGGGTTAAGGGTTGTTACATATTAGATAGAAAGGGTATGCATCCTTTTATTTTTGTGAATATTAAATTTAGGATTTGACAAGGATTGCCCATAGTGACTCGGTATTTGTAACTTATAGAGCGAGCTTTTACGATTGGACTAAAATAACAATCATAAATTTTAACATTTCTCGTACTGTTTATGATTGCTTGTAACCCTTTCCAGGACATTTTTATTGCAGAAGTTCGCAGCCTTTCCTGAACTCCTTGTCAATGTATGCATAATATTCGTTTCGATGTTCAACAATGTTAATTGCGACAAATGGCCCATATTAAAGTGAATGCGAAGAAACGAGAAGAAATTAAAACCGCGTTCCACTGGCGAACGAAGACTTTCGCAACCAGCGGGTTCAATGTACGACCTCCAAAAATTTCCACCGCGGGGAAAAAAGTAAACTGCTCCCCAAATCCATCATCAATCAAGTGATGCTCTTCGCACGAGTCACCTCGATTCACCCCGCACTCGCATCTCCTATTTCAAGGTCTACCAAAACCCACAAAAAGTTCATCGACCCTCGCTGGCGAAGTGGGGAGATGCGCGAACGCACTTATCGGGTGGCGGTAGTGGTGTTAGGACGCGCGGTGCTTCGGAGGAAATGACACAATTTTCTCCTGGCCGCACTTATTCAACAGCAGCAACGTGAATACGAAGCGCGAGGGAACGAAAGGGTTGACGTGGAAGCTGACACGCAACGCAGCATAGGCGCGAATGTTGCCGCCGAGCTGCCTTTTTCTTTCTAGCACTAATCACCACTAGTTCCCACTTCTACCATCAGTTTTCCACCTCGTCCGTGTCGAGGTTTTTCTCTTTCCGCCATTTTTTCGCGATGACTTCCTCCGCCCGTTCCTTTCGCTCGGCTTATGAGTAGCTAATTTCGCCCGTTCACCCACTTTTACTGCGATTAATTTTGCCAACAAATCTGCCCCAGTGCCAGAGCGGGGGATCCAACGGAGGGGGTGCCGAAACGACTGATAAACAGGAAAAAGTGCAACGATATGATAAATGATAACGAGTTTAAAATGAACACAGAGCAAATATATGCTTGTTAAGATATGAGAAATCAATTAAGGTTTATTTCAGATAACGCATTTATTGAAAAAAGTTACGCCTACTGCTTTTCTTAAGGCTTAAAACACTAAGACTTTGCTTAAAGAGTTTCTATGTTTTGCAAATTCGAATTGTCGTTGCTTTGAATGTGAATATTGCTGAGCTTATAACATGGAATGCAGAAGAACTGTCTATCGTTGTTTGTTTCAGTTCGATTTCAGATTTTCCCGTGCGTCACCGATACCCATTTTCTTCAACCAAACGGCGACGAAAGCAACGACGGCATCGATGAGCATATATACATGCTTTCTCTGACACGCTTTCCGATGACGGTCAGTGTGAAATGGGAAGCAGAAGAAGATAAAACATCGCCATCGCTTGCGTGGCGGTTATGCGAGAACGAATCGAAGAAAATAAATATATATGTAGTGCCGGTCAAAAGCTCCAACCCCCCCGAAAATGCTACCGTTGGCGTAGAGCGAGTAAGCGAGCGAGCGAAAATTGACTTCGTGAACGAGTGAGACGGAAGGGCGCGTGATCGACGGATCGAAGGAAACGCGTAACATAAACAAAGCCAAAGCTCCAGCGTGCAGCGGTCATTGGCCTAACATACATTCTCCAGCTCGGAAGGAACGAGCACACAGAGAGAATCGCGCTTCAAGATCGCGAGAGTAAGTCAGGTAAAGCTCAACGACTTATGTACTTGCGAAAACCCAAAACCTACCCCTAGCTCGCGGAGAGCTTTTTCTTCGACTCCATCGCCAGCCGGGGGTTGTAAGATAAGATCAGATTATTTCACCGCAGGCAGCGACGAACGATAGAAAGAGAGGTGTAGTAGCAAAACTGGAATATTCACCAACACCACTGGCACATTCCAAAGTATTACCAAAGTCGAAGATCTGCGAGCGATTGTGTGATGTTACGCGAGTAGTTTTCGAGCGAGCCGAAGAGCGGTATGTGCGCTCGACAGGTTTCGGCGTTGAGCAAAAATATGTTAGGGAGTTTCTACTGGGCGTTTTATCGGCCCAGTTGTTGATGTTAAAATAATTTCATAATAGGTGTTAAACAGGAGCATAAAATGATTGAATATGGTTGATGAAAACCACCATAAATTGCTTTTAATATTCATTTTGACTATGTAAAATAATGGTAATGTAGGATTAAAACAAAGTCAATCTATTTAAAATTAAAATGTAAATGTTCCAAACATTTCAAGCTACTAAAAAGTTTAAAAATCCACCCCATTTGTAAGACAATACGTAAAGTCAACATAATCACATTTCACTGCAAATAGAACACCCCCTGGGGCCCACTTTATGTCAGCCAGCCATTTTCCACATCTCTATGCGCGGTTTGCGAGAGCATCCGTATCTCGAGTATCTCTGTTGCGCTTTCTCGTACCGCTCCGAACACTGGTTCACGGTTGCGGCCATGGACGGAGGCCGCGCAATGGCCACGAACTTGAAAAATGAGCCGCGGTTGTATAATAAAGCGGACGACGCAACGCCATTGCGATTCGCTCGCTCGTTCGCGTTGCTTTGACGCTCACACAATGCCGCACGCGACCCACTAACACACCGCAACGTTTTTCGCGCGCGATGCGATCGCGAGCCGATGATCGTCGCGAGTCTTTGGAAAAATACGAAAGATCATGTCTTGCTTGTTGTTCGCAATGGGGAGAGGAGAGTTTCCAACCCTTCGGAAAGCCATGGTTGGAGCGAAATGATGGATACCAGCTGCGCAGTGACAGGCTAATTTCCTTCCCTTGACACGCTGTTCTGACACATGCGTGTTTGTGTAGGGCTTGTGTGGCGAACTGATAAATGTTTGGCAAAGTAATAGAAGCAATTTATCTTAAGCTCAATTGCGTTGGACATCCTTCGCCCGCGGTGTCTTTAAAGGGAGCAGGTAATTTGAGGAAAACATAATTGGATGCTGGGTCAAATCGGGCACACAGTTTTGCTTTAGATAGTTTTGCAGTCAAAAAGACAGTTTTGCTTTACATGAAATAAAGGAATTACTTGCTTATACAATTATGATAGGAAAGGGAATTCAAACCATTGTTTAATCAGATAGTATACGTTGTTAGATTATAAACAAAGTACAATTAATCATAAACAATTAAAGATGTCCATATTGAAAGTTTTATTCATTGTTATTTTTGATTTTATCCGAAATCCAAAATGTGAATACATTTTTGATATATCTTTAAACACCATGTTTGGAGAGATGTGAAGATTACTTGGGGCTCATTTAAAAAAATAATCCAATTTCTTCCAGCTTGTTTTTAACATCTTCAATTGGAATCTTGTTCTGAAGATGTGTATTACTTCTTCACGTCCACGAAGCCTCCCATCATGCGGTAAAAATGATTGGACTACACACGGAATCTTCCTCAAACCTTCCACTCGGCTCCCCAGCTTCAAAACTTGTGCTCGTTTTTATCTGCTGCTTTTGCAGTATTGAGAGCCGAAACTGCTTAGCAATACTGTTGTGTATCTTTTTTTTGTTTCGTATTGCTGTTGTTTTGCTGACTTGAGGACGCACCTCGGCGCACCGATACGCACATTTACGAAACCGCTCACTTACTTTTTCCTTTCGCGAGGCCATTGAACCTTGCTTCCATTTCGTTCGGCCGCGGTTCGATTGTTTGCCGATGCTTTTTTCACCTTCGATTGCGCGAAGGTTTTTGCTTTGCTGCCCGTTTCGGTGGCTTGTTCTGTAGCGTATGTGCGTATTGGTTTCTTTTCTCTCGCCCAATTGCCGTATTTATATCGTGGCTTTGCTCCTCCGGTTTAAGAACGTTTCGATGGCCGACGCAAGAAGAAGGAGAATTTTATCACTTTCACATTTTGGCAGGTACGTTCTCTTAGCGCCACTATGTTCTGAGATGTATGGTCTGACGTGGCGGAGTTGTATTGAAGCTTTCACTTCATGCATATAACGATTATGATGCTAACGGTAAGTGTAAATCCACCATAAACATTTACTTATCACAAAATGCACAGCTTACCTAAAATCTTGATAAAATGTATAACCTATTTGAAATACTGATTTGTTTTCATAAATCAATCATAAAGAAACAATGGTTGAAAATTGTAGCTAAATCTACAAAAAAGACAGTCATACTACCCTAAAGTTTTTGAATAAATAAAATGCTAGTATATTAGGAAAGTTTTATTGGAACTGAATTGATTATTTCAAAAACTAAATAAAACATACACAACTGGTAATATAAATCATAAATAAAGCTCAACATGCATATTACAATAACCAATAGTACAGGTACATCTGTTACGTGATTGAGGCGGGTGAGAAAACCCATCTTTCACCGACCATTTCCCATCGTCGTCACAATTCCACAAGGCCCCACTTATAAATCTCGCCCCAATCGCGAAAGAAAGCTCGAAAGCAACGGAAGAAAGCCGACCAGGAAGGCGAACGAGCGAACGATGCGAAGCGGAGAAAGAGCTCCGAAAGGAAAGCTTGCCAACATAACCGACCGGCATCAGCTAGCCGGCCAACACCATCGCATCGGGACGAGGTTACTCGCGGCTGTTGAACCAGTTACCTAGTGCTAAATCTATTGTACATATGTAGCGCTTTAACCGCGCTAGTAGTAGAAGTAGCAGCCACGGCGCAGCGCTCGTCGACGCATTCATGTTGCGCGATCGCGGCCTCGACGCCATCATGCTTTCTTTTCTTGCTTCGCCTTTCACGAGCACAGCTCCTCACCCCCTCGTGGGCCCTTCCGCAGGTTCCGTTTTTCCCCCTGTCAGCTGACAAGTTGCCATTTCCTTCGCACGGTGGCATTCGAACGGTTGTTATTTCACCTCCCGGGATGTAATGTTCCGGAGCCGGTTTGGAGGGACTTGCCACTTGCCGTTTGCAAGGAGATTGCGCCATCACGAGGACGTACCTGCCCGGAGGTGACTTCCGTGACAGCTCACGCAACCGTCGTGCCATGCATGTAATCCTTGATGCTGACGTCCGGGAGAGCTAGTGGAAGGGTTTCGGAGTTTTCAAGTTCATGTTCAAGAACCCTTTTTCCGGGGATGAAGCCCCGAAAAAGACAAACATTGCAAAAGGGATCCAATAGCAACAACGAACCCCTTCGTGTCCTTCAAAAACTGTTTCCTTTCGACGGTGGGTCATTGACCTTCCAAATAGCTATCGCCTGATGGGATAAAGTACCCGATCGAAATGGAAGACTTCTATGATCCCGTAGGCAACGAACCTTTCCTATTAAATCGGGTGCAAAAAAATAAGATTTCACATATTGGATTTCAAACCCCCTTTTTCCCTTTTTCGTTTAGGTTCCCTTTGCGATGCTTCTCTTTTTCCTCTTATTTTGGAGCCTATTTTTGGGCTTCCCTCGTGTGGCGATGATTTGTGTCTTCCAAATGCGGAACAATCTAGCGGAGGTTGGGCTGCTCCACTTCTGGCCCATGAGGGATTGGGCTTGATATATGGAACAGTGCGCACGGTGATGAAGTCAATGAACTTTCCCAACCAGGTATGGTTTGTAAACGCTGGAGTTTTTTCCTCGCCAAAATTCGTACACTGCAAAACCGATTGCATCCACTTTCGTGGGCAGCGTTAATCTCTTGTCATTTATCAGGGTTATCAGGTTTTGAAGACATTTAAAAAGGGTAGGCAATCATATTCGCTTACATTCCAACGACTTGTTTTACTCTTTCGTTTGGTTCGGGCCATGGCGGATGGCTGGTCGGAGGAGAAGTTCACCGTGTTGTGGCCCGAGCGCCATCAGGCGACGGACGGACGGACAGGCGGTTTATGCTGCGCGAGCGAACGCGCGCTTGCGCACATAAAACAAACGGTAAATAGGGCATTACAATGAAACTATTGGTTTTTCTTTTCTCTTTTCATTTGCCCTTTCTCCCAGCTCGTTCAGACTCTTTCTTCCTGTCCGTCGGTCGCTTTGGGTAGAGATTTTCCTCGTTAAACTTACCCCTTTCCGGCCGCCTTCGGATGCCTCTCGTAGTAAATTTCCACTGCCTCACAAACATCGACAGATGCACGAACGGTCGAGGGGAGCGATGTGGTATGCAACGGGCAGCGGGTGAGCATGTCATACTTTCGAAATGATTATTACGTTATACAGCTTAATTCCGCCGATACAGCGCATTGCAGCGATGCAGCCACCACCAACACTACTAGCCTACTCTCGGCCGAGCGCTCGGGCTCGCGGTCAATGAACTCGCGCTGGGAAAATGTGGGCCTTTATCCGGCGCACTAGGCACTAGGTCTAGGTCTGTCGGTGGTGAATGTATCAGCGAACCCAAGTAGTTCGTACGTAACTGACTTTGTCGTGATTATTCGGAGGCTTGATTGTGATGCTCATTGAGAAATTAACGTTAAAAGTTTCAAAACTATTTTGAACAATATTTACAAAAATAAAAACCATAAACACGTACTCGAAAACATGTTTTGTGTAAAATTTCTTGTGTTTTGGAAGAAAGCCATTTAATTCATTATTACATATAAATGTTTAGCAACCCGGATGGCTCCGTGTAGTCCCAATTCTAGACCACAGAAAGGACATTTTCTGTCCCCCCAAGGAAACCTCGACGGTCGTCAGTCTCTATTTCTATTTCTCCACCACGAAGAACCAACCCGAAGCGAAGTGGAGAAATGAACACACCAACGGTACATTTGTCTTCCTCGCTACGCCTTTCCGCGGGTCCCAACATAGGCCCCAGCATAAAGAGAGGTCCGCGTGCTTCACGTGTGCCGAGGCGGGAAGGCGGAGCGGGTTGGCGCAAAATCAGAGCAACGCCAGCCCTCGACGCACGATGGCGGTAGGAAAAGAAAATCGTAGAGAAAACGCACCGCCAGAGAGATGCGTTCGGTGATTTGTGGGCATTCTACTGGCGCCGAAGGGATAGAGGCCGGATTGGCGGATTGGGGGAAAAACTGGGGATGTAAAAAGAGAGACACTTCGGTTAGTAGTTGCGAAGAAGCGTGCGATGGAAGTGGAATAGAAAATAAATGGAACACACAAAAAAGAGAAGGTGAATCTAGCTGAAAAGTTCGTTGAACTCCGCAAGCTCCGGCCGCTCAACGGCCGTGAGAGTTTCGGTGGTCCGTCGAATATGTTCGGTGTTCAAAAGCATGCATTAAATCAGAAGCCATTTTCCGAACGTCATACAAGGGATGATATAATCCATTGTTCGTGGTTTATTTATGTCACAATGTTATTTGACGGTTCGCAATATTGACGATTCTCCATTCACATGAACTCTGACAAATCATAAATCCGTTCGTCGCAGGTCCTCCCACCCCTCCCTCTAGATCCCACACTCTTCCTTTATGCCATCCAGCGCGTCCTGCCCAAAGCCATAAGTAGGTCTCTCAGTCAAGCCACGATTGCACCGCCGGCGACATCGACGAGCGCCAGCGCTGTAAGTGCTGATGAGCGATTTTGCATTCCGAAAACGTGCCACAGTTTACAACCGCACGGATGCATAATGATGAACGGGCGGGCGATTGCAGTGCGTGCCCAGAAGCCCTGCGCTTCCCGGGGTCGGTACCGGAGCGTGCGGCTCCAAACTTCTTGCAAAGGCCACCGCGGTCATCGTGGGGCGAGGATTCTTCGGGGGCGAGGGCAACCGTATGACGCGGACGACGCCGACGACGACACCGGTTTGAAGCTACCGTACGTAATGACGAGGTTGGCCTAGATTACGACAGCAAATAATGCATGGGACGTGAGAGGTGAGTTAATGTATTTTCTTCCTTCTTCTGTTTTGGTTTCCCTGGCAAGGGTCGAGGACATGGCAGTGGCCGGAAGGGGTGAGAGTGTTCTGCGGGTATGAAAAAAGGCCATGACTAGAAACATTCTTCCTCACGAGTGGATGCTAGGTTTTGTTTCGCTTTGCATATGGCACTGCCGTGAAAGTTGTTGGCCAATATGATAGGCACGAACATTTTATTCTTATGACTATTACAACAAATTATGAGGAAGTTCAGTTGAGGTTTATTATAAAGTATAACAAGAACTTCGATGGAAAAGGTTTGAACAAACGGGAAAATGTATCAACAAAGGAAATATTTCCGGAAGCAAAGACAGTTCCCAAAGCGGCGACTCAATTATGGAGTAAAGAGCAGAAGGAAGAAACAAGCTGTTTTAGTAATAATTTAATTAAACATATTAAGAAAGGTATGCGACATTTAAAAATGCAATACAAATCTTACAACATGAACCCACCATGATATTCGGAATACATTAGCTACTCGAACTCTTATTTGCTTGACTACTTAAGAAAAGGTAGTCTCATTGCTTACTCCTTCGCACTGTCACTCCAATGCAACGATGCACATTTGCACAACTCCGAACAAAGAGCTGTGGAACCAGTTTCCATTTCATTGACTTTTGCAACGCCGTCGCCGAGCGCGGGAGATCAGTCGGCTTTATCAGTTTATGTAACGCGACTGCGCCTAATTAAAACAGACAACTCGCCATCGTCTATCCCGCGGTGCATCTGGTTGACATTCCAGATCCACATCGCAATTCTAAACAGATCCTCTTCGTGACTCCCCGCCGTCTCCCACATCGACAACTGCTCGAGGGAAACAGCTGCATTAGCAATTGGCCGACAAACGGCCGACTGGCGAAGAGTGAGGGTGAGAAACTAGGAGAACTTACGGAAGGTGCGATTGGGCCTTGAGCTCTTCGCTGCACCTCGAGCTAGTTCCGCTATCGATTCCGATCGACACGTCCGCGATGCATTTTTAATCGATCATCGATTCACAAACGCCGGGTATTTGTGAAGTGCAATTGTAGACAGAGAGAAGAAAAAATCATCCAGAACTTACAACGCAACAAAAGCCCTCACACGTAGTAACAACGATGCGGAACACAGATCTCAGTACGCTGTGCTGTGGATGAAGTAAAAATAAAAAAGGGAAGTCGTTGTTTTTTTCCAGTGCATCGACCACAGGAATTCTAATGTTGTCTATTCTGACGAGGAACGAAGTGTCAAAAGGTGCTCCATTTTAGTCAGTCAGTAACACGTTCGTTGTGATTTATTCTATGACTCATTTATTAATCCCCGCGTGGAGGTTTCTTTCCTGTGCGGCTGTTGAAGTCTTTCGTTGCCGTTCGTGCATTTTTCCATGAATGAATCAGTCAGCAACGCGGGCCCGGTCGCGTACGCACCGTCATCGGGCGTTGTATGTTTTTAGGTGAAAATTTATGGGCACTCTTTCCATCCCGCTCTCTCCACCTCGCTTGTGATTTTCCACGCTCGCATAATTCATCCGTTCTATTATTATTCCCATCGTTGATGATGTTGTTTTGTTTTTCTCCCGTTTTAGTGCACGGAATTTCCTTCGCTTTCCGCCAGTGTGGACCGAGGGCGAGTGGGTTACTTTCTTCGACCGTTGTTTTGCTCGTTGGAGCCCCGAGGGCTCCGCTTCATCTGAGTGAGATTTTTTCGGAAAAAGGTGAACGACCGACCGTAAGGAAACCGAACCTCGCGCTGCTCCAGTTTTTCCGTGTACCGTGCGGCCACGGGGTTGTTGAACTCCTGCCTTTCTTCCGGGATTGTTTTGGGTACACTTTCAACGACATCGTTCGATGGGCAGATGTTGATGGAGCTTTTCTCGCGCAGGCAGCGAGAGTGCGAACCGATCGGAAGTCACATCGGGTGTTGATGTGGGTTGGTGGGGGGAATGTAACAAATGCTGGGACGAATGAAACTAATAAAGATTGAGCTGTTTTTCCCACACCGCCCACCCACCACCAGGTTTTTTAAGGTATTGGGTTAAAGAGATTTTCGCGATCGTGTGAGATATTGATGATGATTTGCCAATTGATTTCTCACAACGATATTGGGTGATTTAAGGCGCTCCATTAAGATTCGTGTCAGTGTTTCTGATTGACTCATTTTGGGAAACAATTTACGCGCATCAACATTTCAAAGACGCGTTATAGTTATTTTGTATTGAAAACACCATTTACAACTGTCTTTTATTATAGTAGCAAAATAAAAGATAATTTAATTTTACCCTCTTTGTTTTATGCAACGAAAAAAAAAGAATTCTTATGTGTAATTACAAACTTACAAGCAGCATTTTAATAGTATTATTTGAAAACAACTACCGATCCACCAACGATAAAATGGATTTAGTCTATTTAAAATAATGTAGAAATGGAAAGATCTCTTAAATCATTTATTTTCTCAACTCTTGAAAAACATGACTCTAACACTCATGGAAAATTACCAATTTAAAAGATAAGCTATTGTCATCTATTTGAAAATCTCAGCATGATAAGCATTCGTTAACGATCCATTTGGATTTGACATTATCAATGATAAATTTTAGAACTTCCCGGATCTGTCATTTTTATCGGACGATGTATTGCTCGTATGGCAGTATGCGCGGGCCTGTCAAGCTCTTCTGCTGTCGATAAGAACTTCCTCCGAGCGCCGAGCATCATCCGCATCCAATTAGGTAGAACAATGCGAAAACACCACAAGCGAACCGCGGAAACGGCTCCCGGTGTGACCGATTATCGGTGCGACCGTTAATCATGTTAACCCAAGCCAACGCCGGGTGCCGAACATGGCCGAACATGGCCACAATGGGTCACACGAACGGGTCCATCTAGAACGACGCTAGATCGGGAGCTCGAGATTGGGTCCCGGAGGGCAACCGAGGGCCGCCGGGAGCGCATCTGATTTGACCATTGTTTAGGACGGGTCCAGATGGGAGCCAGGGGAGGAGGGTGTTTGGCATGTGTGTGGCGAATGTGTCGCATCCGACACGGACCCGGTGGCGAGCTGTACGGAGGCAAAAGTACGTGACTCTGCCTCGCGAGTAATCCCGTTACGATAATTTAGATCCCTTCTAACCGCTTTCGTCACCGCATCCCAACCCGTCCCCATCTCGATTTTCACCTAACGGAGAGTCAAAGGGGAGAAGAGCGCGACCACGACAGGCCCCCACAGGGCAGGCATTAGAACAGCTGGTGTGGAGGGGGATTTTCGCCCCGCACGGTTCATTCACTGTTTCACGCTGCCATTACCGCATTCTGCTTTGGAACAATGGATTTCATTATTTCCACCGGCGCAGGGGTTAGTGTTGACAATAGAATCTGCAAGCGAGAGCGGGATGTAGCGTTTCAACCCCACACAAGGAAAAGAGGGGGGACCGGAGAAAGGTCACAAAGGCACATGACACACGTACAAGGGCACGGGAGCGCAACATACCGACGTCTATGCGGTAATTCCCATGAACTTCGTCGTCATGCTGTCGTCATCGAGCATAACGGCGCCCGCTTCCGCTTGTGCGATCACGCAACACCGATGTTTTATGTTGCCTTTGACAAAAATGCTAAAAGCTGGTGTAAAAAGGTAGAGAGACAGGGAGAGAGAGAAAGAGCGCGTTCAATGCTACATAAAACACGCACTGTCACTCGCCCACGGGAGAGTTGGGGGAGGAAGAAGGCTGGATAAAGAACAAAAGCATCAACTTCTACAACAGCAGGACCACACCGAAACACCAACACACGTCCAGCGTCCAGAAAAGCGTACAGGTATTCCCCGGGCTGTACCGTTATTTTTCGGGATGAATTTTTCTGCAGAAGGGATGAAAGGGAGAGAGAGAAAGAGATACAATTGTCGTGCGAAGGAAAGGGAGGAAACACTAAGGGTTGCTCGGAGCATGATCGTGCGCACACATAACCATGCAAATACACACGAGCAGCGCATGCGTAAGCGTGTGCAGGAGAAGGAAGTAGAATGAAAAACTCAACCGAGCGAGCGAAGGAGAGAACATGAAAAACAACCCCTAACATACCGCACCGGAAGAAGAGGCTTCACGGAAGGTTGCAGTGTTGTGGGAACTACCCCTTACTAACACAGGCGTGCGAGACGCAAGTGTGATCTGTGTAGAGAGACCCTGAACCTGAACCTGAGACGATGTTGGGGCACGTTTCTTCACCGTTCGTTCTTCCCACGATTGGCCGATGGTGGTGGTGGTGTTGGTGGTTGTGTGGGTGTCTGTTCGTGTGTATGTGGGGTCTGAAAAACACACAAAGGCATACACTAACACACCCTTAATGCGCTCAGCTGGGTCAGAGTCGACGATCGGTTCTTTCAACAGAAACAACAGGTGAATAGCGAGAGCGAGAGAGAGCTTTGTCTTGGCTTCTGGCTTTAGGAAGAAGGGCGAAAAAGCTTCCTCTTGGCCGCGAGTGCGGGTGTGTGCGTGTATGCGCTGAAGAAGCACCCCCCGGAAAGGGGTGTGTGTTGGAAGGCCGCCCGTACCTTGACCGCCAAAGGCCGGAGCGAGCAGTGGTTTTCGGGCCCGTCCGCGATTTAGTCGTACCGAAGCCAAACCTCGAGCAGGACGTCGTTGTCGCAATCCGCAGCGTCGTCTTCCGTTTTTGGTACCGAGTGAGCTTGCGTGAGCAGCGTGAGATTATTGTGAGCAACATAATAGTGTGAGCATCGAAACGGCGATCGCGATCCGCTGCAGCGCCGTGGTGTTCACTGGATGAATGGAGCTAGCAGATGAATTGATGCTGAAGCGATAATCGATCGATCGATCCGTCGAGGTGCTTTGCGCGAATTCTCTCCCCCTTCGCATGGTGAGCGCGTGATGAGCCCTTGGGGGTTGTGCGCTTTTTTTACGTGCAGTGCAGTGGACGCGAGTTGAACAAACTTTTGTCCGACACTCAATAGTACGCTGCGATCGTTACGTAAGTGCAGATACGGGTGGAATGCGCACCGGAGACTTGCGCGAGCGGCTAGAACGCGAACCTCGTGCCGAGCAGTGGGAAAACACATTCGGACGCAGCAGGACGTGCAGTGCATGTGATCNGTCGTGTGATATTATGTGGT
>KE525352.1:1945130-2014714 GCA_000441895.2 Anopheles sinensis | reverse complement strand
GAATACGTCAATACGGGAAGAAAGAGCCAGCGAAGTAAGCAAAACAAGTCAAACAGGAACGGTGGTGTTCCTGACGGAAACCTTACGGATTAGCACACATCACCGTCATCATCATCATCACCACCATCATCGTCATCACCAGCAAAAGCAGAGGCAGCTCCGGGTGAAGGCGGAGCGGCTGCATCGCAAACCGGGAATTTCTGGATGGACGTGTGTCCCGTCCGGGGAGCAGAAAATATTGCGACTTAAAGTGGCGAGATCCGAGATCTGCGTGTCGTGATCGTGGCGCGGTGGCAATTCACCTGCGAACCGGGATACGGTGTTTGATTTTGTGGCCGTTTGTGTGCGGGCTGGTTTTTCCCCGCATTCCAACCCCAACCTTCCGCGCAAGTCCCGGCATCCCGAGGGAAGTTATGGATATTATTTCCATAAAACGCGCCCAACGTGTGTGCGTCGTTCGGAAGTGATCCCGCGGGAACTTGCTTGCGTTCGTGGTGAGCTGCGAAGTGGTTGTCGATTGGATGGATCGGTTGTCGGAGGTGATTTTTGCTCCGAATGTGTGTGAGCGTAAAGGATGACGTTTGAAGTAACCTTGAGCGTGGAAAACGTAAAAAAAGGTGTTGATGAAATTTAACCTTAAGTGAGGTGGAAATAAAGTTTGTATGTTTTGTGATCGAGAGTAAAGGGTGGAAAACCGAAGAGAAACAGAAACGAATCGAATATCAGTTTAAATAACGTTAGAACGCAATTGAAGATAGTTGAAGTGATCGTGCAACCGTGCAACGTTTATCATCACAGGCGGAGAATAGCGACGACATCATCATCGTCATCATCATCGTTGCGATCATTACTACCGTCGCAACCTTCGGCCCTTTTTCCGTTCTAAAACGGTCCCATCGCCCTGTGACCTGTGGTGTTGTTCGACGGTCGACGAGGAAGAACATAAGCAATTAGCATGTGCATAATAATCACGTACTGAAGGATTTACCACGTGGACGACGGCGTGTGATATCATCACCAACATCAACATCACCAATCCGTACGCACTACTTTACGCGGTAAGTGAACGAGCGAAAAACAACTCCCTCGCCACCCGAGCAAACATTGCATCAGTGTGCCCATCTTAGCGCCCATCTTCGTTCAAGTACGCCATCATTACCAGCTACTTAGAACATGCTGCCGTGAGGCGTCGTTGTTTGCCTTCTCGTGTAGTTCTTCTAGTCGACGTGTCGGGGTTCCGCGCTTCGCGTCTCGCGCAGAAGAGGTCCAATTCCGCCGGTCAGGGTCAAGTAAAGAACGGCCAAGTGGGCAGCGTTCCCGTCATCATGGGCATGACGGCACCGCACCGATCGTGGTTCGGTGCCGTCGCGTGAAGTTCTAGCCTCAAGGTTCTAGCCCGACGATGAAGATGATTTGCGAGTTCTGCCGATTCTCGGTCCGTTCGCTTTCGACGTCATGCGATGGGCTTGCGACTCATGATTTATTTTTCCCAATACTGGCCCATGTTCGGGCTTTTTCTATGCTTTATGCCACGCGGGGTAATTGGGAACCCGAACACGTGGGTTACTTTAATTAATTTTACACCATTGTTTAGTAGTATTTTTCCATCGAAGGTACCGACTTGTGTTTAACTTCGATCCGAACAAGAATTGGTTGTCGAGGGAGATATAATTGACCGGCATTAATTAAGGAGTACATTTATGCCGACGAATGTCAACTTGAACTTCCAACGACATGTGATTTGAATGTGTCACCTAGAATGTACTACATTCCAGAAATTCCTGCACGATGAATTGACGACGTAGAAGATCAAGTTCCACAGGCCGCGTACATCCTCTCGGGGTTGACCGCGTGTAACCCGATCCATAGACGAGCCCCGATATCGTTGCTCTTCCTCTGTGTGGTATCACTTTCCGGTTCGATTCTCCCATTACGCGTCGGCGTTTGGGAGCCCGATTACGTGTGCGTTCTAACTCCACCATGCGCATCCGGAAATCGGTTCTCAACTCAATCCCCCCTCCAACCCACCCATCATAGTGTTATCCGACAATTAGAGGCTACAGGAACTGATTGCAATCACGGCTAAGGCTCGTGCCGGTCAGTCGGGCTGAGGTTCTTGGCCATCGACGCGTTTGCGCAACAGCCTATTAACGCCAGTTGTTCGCTGCATTACAGACCCTAGAAGAAACAGACAAAACACAAACAAGTCTAGCACACACAGTGGCAAATAGCAAATAAAAAAGTGAACCAGCACAAAACGATGCGCACGAGGCGAGTTCTAAACTTAGCCGGTGATGGGGGGGTTCGCCGGGGGACGTTGTCCGTAATGAGACATAAGCCCGGGCGTATCGACCGTCGAATCACTGATGCGCGAACTGGAGTGCAACGAGCGAGACATCGAGCAGTGAGCGAGAGGCTCATCTTTTGGTTTTTATAGTTTTATTTTTAGCTTTACTCTGCAAAAATTTAATTCGCGTTCATCAGCAGCAATGTTGAGTCATCGCGCTTCGCGGAGTTCAGTCTGATGTGTACTGAAGATGTCAGTTTCTCTTCTGTCTACGTTAAGCTATGATGGTAAATTTTACAATTACGAGTTCTGACATGAAAATAATGTTTATTTGTCGCCAAGGTCCCCAAGTGCAAAGTTTTAGAAAATCCAACTCAACCTCATATAAGATCAAAGTGGTAATAAAGCTCTTCACCCTACACTTTGCCACGGCACGAACGTGTTCGTGTTGCGTATGAGTCAAATTATAAGGTAGTTGCGCTCCATCCCCCCGCGCTGAACCATTCCCCGCGCTGTTCGCCGATGGAAGAAGAACAGATCACATGAGGGGTGGCTTCGGGAAAGGGTGCAAAAATCCTTGACAATGACATTAAGTAACCGTTCCGGCGCTGAGCCGTCATCGGGCCGTTTTCGGATCGGCTCACCGGCTCGTGACATTGTGTGTTTGGACGGCCGAGCATCTCCGGCGAACGTTCGCTCGTTGACACGCGCTCATCTCGCGCGTTTTCCATCCCTTCCATCTAACCCCCCTTTTTTACCCCCGTTTGACCATTGTGCGCCTGATCGTTCGGGGAGGGGGAGGATGGAAGCCTGATCTCACATACGCCGCACACAGCAACCGACCATCAGCCGATTGAGCCGATTAGCGTCCAACTGGGAAGATTTTATGGCAAAATTTAACTGTCATTACCAAGGGGTTGAACGTGGATGAGTTCAGCTTGGAGTGCTTGGTGTACATTGGTGTTGCGGGCTTTATACGACCGTTCGTCGATTTTTATTCTACCTTTTACTATCGCTATTGGCAATATTTTACGAACGCAAACTTTATGAATGGCTTGTAAAAAGCTGCCAACTAATTGATTATTTGTGATGATGCAACTATTTTTAATTTAAACTAAGTTCAGTTAAAGGTTTTTCAAACCGAAGGGCAGGATTATTTAAAACATTCTCACTACATGAGCTAATCCAAAACTACATCGCATGACGAGCATGATGCCCAAAGCTCATCAAGACATCTCCAAGCGTGGAACGGATCCTGACGAACGCCGATCCCTTTTCGCATTCCTGGATTCCTACACCGGTTCACTTGTTCTTCGAAATTCAAATGTATCTACCATCTTTCGCACGCACGCACACATTTGCTGGCGAATGAAAATAAAAAGAATTGTACGATTTCACCATCATTTTCGGGGAGGTTGGGTGCTTAAACTCCAGCCCGGAGCAGGTCGACGAACCTCGGAACGTTTGTGTTTTGGAAGCGCGGCTCCAAACCGATCGTCGTGGTTGATGGAGCCAACAACGAAACGCTGATCCCGATACACACGAGCGAGAGCAAGGATTTGGCGTCTTCTGGGGTGCGTCTTCTGGCTCATCGTACTCCCTGGTTGTGTCCCTGACCTCTCACTATTACGTTCGCAACCAGTATTCGCGCACATTCTGGCCTGTCACTTTCATTCTAAAGGAGGTTCTCTGGTCCTAAGGGGAGATTGGGGATGATGATGATGATGATGGTGATGTTAATGATGATGAGTCCCAACGCTGCCGTCATCTCGTGTACTGTACACCTTTGGGAAGAGATGAGATTTGTTCGCCTTCGCCTTTGAAATTAAATTTGATTTTGCCTGCTTACCTTTTTGCCTCGTTTCGGCCTCGTGTGAGCAGATCTTGTTAACTTCCTCCGTCCACGCAAAAGCATATACGGTGGAGGATCGACATGACGTTGCGATGATTTAACACACAGCCCGATGAGTTGCCCCAGGTCCCCATTCTGCCTGCCTGGTGATCCCGGGTGTTGTGTTTTTCTCTTGTGCTTCTCAAAAGTCCCTTTACGGGCGGGCTTTCCTTCAGACGAGCGATTCCCCAACGATCACGTAGTCAAAGTTAGCAACCATAAAATACAGAAAACCCCCCACCAACCCCCTGACTTCCCCGGCTAGAACACGTCCACGATCCACGTAAGAACAGAGAACACACTTACATTTTCTTCGTTCCTTGCCCTTTCCCGGGGTTGGGAACGGGCGGTGTGCGGGGGAAAACCAGCGCAAAAAAGCTTTTCCGTTCTCACTTTCCTTCCAGCAGGCCGTACGCCGTTCTGCCTATGGCTTCGCGAGCAGTTCTCTCTTCGTGCTCGCGCGGTCACTGAACCCTTCGCGATCGTGGTGTGTTGCTGCTTCTTTTGCGCGCGCGCTGGCTCCTTCCGATCGTCGGTCGGAAAAGGACGTCGGCGAAGGGGTGGTGGAATATGTGAATTTTTATTCTCTCCATTTCCACTCGCTTCGTACGTACACACGCGGCTCGTTCGCGTTCGCTCACCCCCCGAAGCCCCAAAGCCAAAGGGTTCAAGAAGCGCGTTCTTGGAAGCGCGAGGGTATCGGAGTTCTTTGGGCCCGGGGGGGGCGGAAGGCAACTGATCGGTTGGTACATTGGAGTTCTTTACCCCCTCCTCATGCCATCGTCTTCCCTTTTCTCTCCACCCTCTCGGACCAACGGACTCGCTTCGTTGGGTTTCGATGGGATCGGAAGCGCTCAGTTAGAACTTTGCTGCAAGCAAACCGAGCACGTAGCGTTTTAACGAAGCGAACGAAGCGCAAAAGAGAAAAAGGCGCTTAAGCCAACGAGGAGGCGGAGGAGGAGGAGAAGTTCTGGATGGAACAGGAAGTGGAGAGCATCACACTACACAGGAAAACCCCCATTCGAGGAGGCTCGGTTAGAACAGATTTCGATTTCGTTGCCTTTTACTTTCATACGAAGCATATATACACACATAATGATTTAATTGAGCGCCGCAGCAGATCGCGATCGGCGTTCATCGCACTTTTGCTCACAAGTATGTGCTCGTGTATGTGTGTGTCTGATCGTTCTATGCTCCACGCGCGCCATGCCATTATCCTATGTTTCGCTAGCCTCACTTTATGCTCATTTTTGCAGCGCGAGTTCATAGCCTTCTCGCGCGGATCCGGAGAAGAACCGAACCGGGCGAAAGAAGCAGGACCTCCATCCCCCATTGGCGCAAGGGTAACACATTCCGGCAGGGCACGTCGCGCTTGTCTCTAGCGCTGCGAATGTAGATGATTTATATCACCGGTCTGGATGCGAGCGCCCGGAGGCTGATGATAATTTTGCCTCATCCGTTTCCTTCTGGTTCTGAGGTCCATTTCGCAGTGCGATGAAATGTTCCCCGAGGTCGATAGTTGGAATTGAATCTTCGCTATGCCGATATATGCGCTGCCGCCTTGAAGTAGTTATGGTCAATTTCGGTTTGATTTCTTAAAGTTGGCTCGATTTGTCCTGGTCGTAAAAAGATCCCCTTCCCGGAGGTCTAGGTCTTCACACCGGCGAACCACTGTGTGTGTGCGCGATCAAGCCTCGGGCATTACCTTCTGCTACGCCTCAGTGGAGTTAAATTAGCAATAAATAGTAAAGAGGCAGCTGTAGGGCGCATCTAGCACCGAACGATGCTTGTCGGCTTCGCACCCACCCGGCACTTTGAAGCAGCAATCACCTCTTCGTCTGCACGCCTAGAACCCTTGGAGAGGGTTGGAAAATGGAGCCAACCGCGAATCCATCGAGTTCTTGCTTCGGATGCGGATGGAAGATGAAGATGGTGATCGGTTGTGGCATAAAACGGCGCAGGCAAATGCTTCTGGTTCTGCGCTTTGGGCCTTTACGTTCACCTCGACCCGAGCCGGGCCTGAGCGTTGGTGCCGATGATTGCATTTGCCACGCTTGCAGCGGCCGATTGCATAAACTCATAAGCGCATCGGGGAAGCAAGGTGAAGGTTTCGGTGCGATCGGAAGGTTCTTCATCGTCGGGAGAAAAAGAAGGGGAGAGACCACTTCGGGTGGAATCGAAGGAAACTATTAGACTGCTCAGGCAGGAGTTCTTGCGACCTAACCAACCGGATAGAACATAGTTGAACGACCGCTCGAGGCAGCGAGTGAAACAAATTATTTGTTAAAGTTTGTTGTTGCTTGGTTGCACTTTGTAGCTACGAGTTGTAGTTTAAATAACTACTGTTTGTTGCATTTGAATGCTTTTCCAATACTTTTAGTGCCATTAACCTCGCTATTTGCAATATCTTGTTTACCAAATCACCCATCAGTTGTGTATCCGGTTTCATACAAATGACCAATCATTATCACATTAAAATGTTCCCTCATTCTCGTCCGAACTGTTTAATTGTACTATCTTAGCGCCTTCCTTTTTTCTCTCCAGTCATTCACTCTTCATTTCGCGAAAATTCAACCCAAGAAAAACATCAACACCATCTCGACGTCCATTAGCACTTCCTGTGAAATCGAGAAGTATTTTTTGCAAAAAAGAAGAAAAAACCGAAACACTTAGAACTTAGCTACAGTGAAAACGGGAAGGAAACACAACGAGAGAACACGAGATGAGTTGAAGGAAGGTGTTAAGAAAACCAAAGTACAGAAACTGCTGATAAAACATAACCACAAGAAACATTCCTTCCCCGTGTCATTCGCTTAAAAGTGATACGCACTTTTTGACGGGTTGTTTGTTGGGAAATTTGAAACGCAAAAGATAGGGAAAGGAAAAAAACCAAACTAAAATAACATAAAATAAATACTCGAGAATCATACGAAGCCGGTTCCAAAGCGAATGGGCAAAAACGAAAGGCTTTTTGGTGTCGTCCTTTCGCCCAAAAGCACTCCCAGGATCACCATCCCCGTCCTTGTCCCGTACCTTCTCTGGTTCGGGGAGGGAGGAAATTTTTAAAATCGTCAAAATTTGCTAACGAGCGAAAAGCGAGAAGGAGCCGGCGAACAGAACGCCGAAGCGGAATATAAAACAATACCCCTACGGGCCCGAAAAGCAAATGACCTCCGCGTGCGGCGTGTTTTCAGTTTCGTTCAGCGCGTTCTACCACCAGCACGCAGTTCGCAAGGGTTCAACGATCTTTCGCCGGTTCGGTCAACCTCCCTTGCGTTTTAGGGGTGGGTCTAAAGGGGAGAAGACGGTCGGGGAAGCGGTACAGAACACACATGACACATGATGGGCGGCCCACGGACGGAGGAACATGGCGATGATGGGCGCTCAGAACACCGTGGACTCGCTACTCGTACGTACGTACGTGGATGGATATTCCCGCGCGGAACTCACACCCCTTCCCCGTGCCTCCATCCGTCTTCCATTTCCTTCCCATTTTCTGCCACCACCAACATTCGCACACCACGCTCCGACGGTCAGTTGGTGGCGAGAGGAGGCCGTTCTTTAAAGCCAGCCTCAAAATCACACACATGCATGCAAACACGCACCGGGCGCCCACCTGGAGCACCCCTTGAATAGGGAAAAACAGGGTTGGTGGGGGGTCGAAAGCTGCGGATAAGGGGTGAGTTGGTGGGCAAGTTGTACAATGGCATGCGAATGGGAGAAAAGAACGCGTTGCGAAGACAACGCGCTCGAAACACCGACGGCCTCTTCCACCGCGAAATAAATAAACGCGAACGCATGAACCACCCCTAAAAGAAAAATGGAGCTTTTCGGGTGAATTCTCTCACCCCTCGCCAGGCCACGTGTGAAAGCTCGCTCTCACTAAGGCGAAGCTTTCATCTCGCGAGCGCGAGCGCATAGAATGTTTATGTTCATTCGACGAAAACAACAAACGCGGTTTTCTCGTGCATGTGTTTGTGTCGGTATGTACCGACATCCCGAATCCGTCGAACAGTTATGTGATGTGACGCGGTCATCGGTGAGGGATGGCAAGGAGGGAAATAAAGAGAGAACGGGCGAAAGGCAGCACCATCGGTGGACGACGGCTCATTTGCATACCGTTATGTTGCTCCTTTATGGCTGGTGCTGGTTTTTAGGAGGACATTTGTTTTGTTTCTCTCTTTTTCCGTAGTTTGCTCTCGAATTCTTTCTGCGTGTTTTCGTCTATGCTTTCTGGATGTTGTCTTAGGAGTGGAGATGCTTAGAAGCTGGGGTTTTATGGAAGTGCAATAAAAGAATTAAAATATAATTCGGATGTTTTTCAGCTCAATGCTTTTTTAGGTTTTGTTTATATAGAGTCTAATAGCAGAGCTTTTCATTGGAATTTTGATTTTGGGAATCCACTTCTTTGGTTTGTCATTTTAGTTTTGAACATTTTGCTTTTTGTAATATTATTTGTTATTTAAAGAGAGAAAACAGGAGAAATGCCTCAAGCTTATGACATTAGAGTGCATCGTGGAAAATTAAATTCTATTGTCACCTGAAAAGACCAACCTAACGATGCCAAGAGACGAGCTATTCTCTTGCAAAACCAAATGTCCCGTTGACTTCTGCGTCCACTCGATGTTTTCCCAACATTCCTGCCATGTTCCGGATGGAAGTACCCCCACACACATAGAACGGGTACCCGCCACCCGAGATCGTGACGGTCCGAGATTCGTTCCGGCCAACGCTAGACACTTAAGCGTTCCGAAGTGCTCTGGTCGGAGGAAAATGGTGAAAGGCTGCCGCAGCGAAGCGGATCGTTTGCTTTCCCACTGCGGTACCGTTGTTTCCGGAAGAGAAGCGACCCGGAGATAAGCCCGGCCATAAAACCCTGGCCAAAGATCACGGGAGGCTTTGAATGGTTTCCCGTACGGCCGCACGGGTTCCGTAGGGGCAGAGAAGAGCGAAGAAGGTGGAATCAGCCGAGAGGAGAAAGAATCTTTCTCGCTAGGAAAAACCGGCCCTCGCGGAGGTCCCCTGTTCTGCGTGTTTTCTTTTCCTATCGCTCGGTTTGGACGCACGATCGTGTCTTTTTCTAGCGCTCTCTGTTGGGAAGGGAGAGTACCTGCGGGCAGGGGATGTCCGATGCTTTTTGCCCTACCTTTTCCAGTTTTTTAAACGACACTTCCAGGTAGATTTCCGACACTTGGCGGAGGTTTTCGATCTATGATTTTTTTCTTCTTTCAAAGTTCCGTAAACGATCGTTCAGAGATGCTAGGTATGCATTTTATGTAAATGGAAGTGAAACAAACAAACCATCCAAACCATCTTTTTTCGCTCACCGTTCTTGCAGTCTTTCACATTACCTACAAGAACCGACTTTGGGTGAGTGTTTTTTTAAGAATAGTTCCATCTAATGCCTCTATCATAAAACGAGAAACCAAAATGGCAGGCAAAAGAAGGTGGAGTTGGTAACGGATAATTAAATTGCAGTGATTTATTTTACGATCTTATCGGTCAGTTTTTTCCGTTTGCCGTGGCTTTAAAAAGATCTGGCTTTTCGATTGCATGTGAAGCGATAATTTAAACCTACCGGGAGTCAGCCAAGTTAAAAAAAATTGACAAAAAATGGTTTTCGAAAGAATAAAGAAATGATATGTATTTGAAAAAGATTTATTAAACAACTAATTTTTATTTTCTATGTCTTATTCCAGATTGTGCAATTGATCCTTATGGAAATTTAAAGTAAAAGGTAAGAACCAGAATTTAGCAATACTATTATTTAATAACCATGAAGGAAAATTGGCCCGGTAAGCCTACTATAGCACCCTTTTCCACCTCCAGTTTCTCCCACTTCGAAAGTCACTGACCTTTCCCATTCTATCGACCAATAAGGACCCTGGCAGCGTGTCGTTGACCGTAACCTACCGCAACTTTTTAACCCGCCAAAGTGGTGCAAGTTTTTTAACCAAGTTGTTGATAGTTTTTGGGGTAAGGGAGGAAGAGTGGGCGTTTTTCCATTCCACAAATCCCTCGTACGATTTTTCACCTCGTAGTCCCAGCTCTCTCTCTTTCTCTCTCACACCGCAACGGTTATATTATTATTTATCCGGAATAAACAAACCCGAGCCCCCCGGTTTTCCTTGTAGGCTTTTGGAAAATGTTCTAAGCTCATGAACCTGCAAAACCCCCTTTCCACCGGGGACGGAAGAAATAGTTTCCCTTAAATAAACACTGGAGTTCACTGGAACCCGTCTAGAAGCAGGGTAGGCTTTTTCACTCTCGCCTTTATTCTGCCAATGCAAAAAATAAGCAAAACGCACATCCTGACGTTCGGCGCCGAGGCCAACAACCTTTAAACTTCAACCGTCGCCTGCCAGAGAAAAAAATGCAAAAAAGGCTGGAAAGCCCCTTCTTCTCCCCGCCTCCGAGGGTCGTTCCAACCGGACCGAACGGAATCACTTTTTTCCGAATGGATCCGAGTGAATGGGAAAGGATTGCACTGGAAATAAGGGAAAAAAGCGGAAAACACTCTGCGGCAACCGCTGAATGGACGAACGTATCGGGTTGCAGTTGCAGTGGCAATCGAGTCACACGTTAGGAAACAAAAGAAGGGAAACCCACACCACTGCCACACGTCATGTGTGAACGTCACACATGCAAACACGTTCGTCCCCCCCACTTAATCACTCCATGAGTACGTACGCCTTGCCAATCACCCGGCGTTTGTGCATATATCCTTTTTATCCACGGGCGACGAATGAAAAAGGAAAACGTGGCGACTAATGCTTCTCGAGAAAAGGGTTGCAGTTTTGCCCGGAGAGATCATAGCATGATTGTAAAATGAGCCGTTGACGGTTGAGCGCGGGTCGTTAACCTTTCAGAACTGAAATAAATGTTGCTGCTACTCGAGGTGTCTAGTGAAAGCAAGTGCCTCGAACGGGGGGAGCTTAAGGACACAAAGGCACCACACATGTGTATCATTTCAGTTTCACTTTTCTCCTATTGTGTAGAATGTGTGTGATGCAAAAGTTATATTCTCTTTTTATCAAAACATTGTTTTAAAAAAATTCCAGTATAAAACTATTGTAATTAATTATTATGCATAAAACTTTTGCTGCTCGAGTGAGAACTGATCATAAACTCATTTGTAAGCATGGACCGTTTGTAGAAATAATGAATAAATGATGCAAACTTGAAGTCACGTTTGCCATTTTCCGGAAAAACTATCTCCATCGCCAAGCTGCTAGCCAACGAATTTTCCGTGCCTTCCATCACACCGTGGCAAGATTTTTTCGCTTCACCGAGGTCAGTGTTCTGCTGTGAAACGCCAACAAAGTCATGACAACCGACGCCGCCAGTAATTGGTTTCAATGGTTCCAGGTACACCGACCCTGGCACGTCCCGGGGCCTCTTCCTTCTCCAAAGGGTGGTTCATGTTTTTTATTCGTAAAATCGTCAGGAGCAATGGTGCATAATGTTGCCGCTTTCTGCTCCCGCCACCACCACCACCACCACCACCCGGAAAACTGGGCGGGAACAACTATGGCGACGGAATACCAATCGATAATGCCTAGACGCTTCTCCCCGGGAGAACTGTGTAACCCCAGCGGATCACCCACCGGCCCTTTCATTGCCGCCCCCACCCCACCCTACCGGTGGTGGAAAGTTTTCCCTTTTGTTCGTGCTGCCGGGGTCGGGAAACTCTTTTTCAAAACAACCCATCAAGGCTTTCCCTTCCCAACGCGTGGACACCGAGGCCTACCGGTGGAAAAGGTAGGGAAAATCCTTCACCCTGGCCCCACTCTGGTCGGTTGCGACGGAACAGACGAGTCCAGACAGACTGTCGTCGTCACCCGTTGGTGGGTGCTGGAGTGGTGTCAGAGTGAAGGTGGGAAAACAAACATTTGCCCTTAGACACACGGGCCAATCGGGGTTTCCTTTTGTTCCCTTGTAATTTTGCTGAAGTGCTATGGCTATGGAATCCTTTTTTCACAATGTTTCGAAAAGTAAGAAACCTTCCACTACCGAGCGTTCTTCGGAGGTGAAAATTGTTTTCCACATCGTAAGAAAAATGTGGAAATGAATAAAATGTCCCGTACGCCGATTAACGGGTTCAACCATAAATATCTATCGCTTCCTTTCGTCCTTCGGATCGCCGTGCCAGGAATCTGTCGAGACAGGTTGTCTGCTTGCGGAAGTCTCGATTGGCGAGACGAAAGCAATCGTCCTGGTTCATCGACCGACCTACTCAACCTCTTCCTTCGTCTGGCGTCGGTTGGTGTCTGGTGGTGGCGGTGGCGAAGCGCTCCAAAGTCGTCAAAGTCGGACTCAGTTCCACACCCAGACCGCACACACACCACAAGGCTTGCGGCCAGCATCATGCGGGCCAATGTAAAATGCATGTGCATCCTAATGCAGCCGACAAGCCTTGACCAAGGTAGTGTGGGAAGCAGGAAGCAAGAAGAAGAAAGAGGAGCAAAAAGTCTCAACCATGGAACGTACGAGATCCCAAAACGTTCTTTCTTCGATTCTGCTCCATTCTGAAAAGTGGGAGGAAGGGATGTGAAGAGGTATTCGGCGAAGAAAAACTGCCTGGGGTGCTGCCCGGGACCATCTGTCTGGTCGCTCGCTTGACTTCCTTTATGCTCGAGTGTCGATGTATGTGTCTGTGTGTGGTTTTGTGCGGTTTTAGAATGCACCTGGTGCACTCGCCCGGCATGTTACTACTGCAACTGCTTCCCATTTTTTCACCCTCGTTCCCTTCCATAAAATGGGAACAACATTTTGCAAGTAAATGAAAACTGCAGCCAGCGAAGCGTGACAGGGACGACAGTAACGTCCAAAACACGCGCGAACGAAAGAGAAAACGCTCGTTAAAGGGTTCATCCCGTGGCACCGGAAATGGCGCTGCACAGCCGGGCGGAAAAGCCCGCAAGGTGTTGCGATTGAATGGAAAATGGTCCGCGAAACGTGCAGACGGTTCTTTATTCACCTTGGAGTGTCTTTACATTGTCAAGGAGCCGTGTTGTGAATTCTTTCTTTTCGAATAATATAAATAAATCAGTTTCTTACTCCTCTGATGGTTTGAAGTTCCTAAATGTCTTCCTTTCCAATACAAGGAAATTGTAAATAATCCTTATTCCACAGAAATATACCTTTTCGCTTATTTTTTTTAGCATTAAATTGAAAGAAATCATTAATTGTCTCTTGCCACGGCAACGATATTGATGATTTTTCCTTCGTTAAATTATCGCTCATTAACTTTTTCTGAAAACTGTGACATCGACACCAAGTTGTTATTCGATTTTGTTTCCATCCATCCTCTAATGAGTGTGTGTGTCTGTTCGATTATAACACCAGACACAATGGTGACCACTCGGCCATCGTCTCTGGCACTTGGCAGCGGTCTCCGGCTGTCGTTAAAATCTAGAGTCCATTCACCCGGGACTTGGTGGATGTTTTAAGATGAGGTGGCTCATACTCACTGCATCTTTAGTCCTCCGAGAGCGAAGATGTCGGTAGTGGAAGAGGAAGTGGTAGAGGAAGTGGAATTGTTTTTATCTGAGATGCAATTGGACAATTGGAATGAGGACGTTTTCTTTATTAATTGAAAGAATACAAGGGTAGTTTTAAATATTTGCACAACAAGGAAATTAGGAATCATCATTGAGTCGACAAGAAAATACCTAGAAAAAAAAATTAAGTGTTAACGAAAGCCACATCAAACGGAGCAAAACAAAAATTGCAAACATCAACAGTACCAATGCTGAGGGATACGCATACGCTACATCTACGGCTGTGGACGAGACCTAGGACAACATTATTCCGCTTGCGCAGATCGAAATGGAAAACGTCATTTCCTTGCCGTGCTTCCGCCTGGTGTGAGGTGGAAAAAAGCGGCCCCAAACGGATTTCCCTTCGGAAGGAAAGAGAGCCAGAGTAGTCTGTATGTTTGGGCATGCAAGGCGCTGTATATGTGTGTAATTGAGCGAAGGGTTTGAGTGCGCCAGACACTGTGGAGGGTTCCCTTTCCGCTCCTACAGCCGCTTGTTTGGAAGCGCTTCGGAAACGAATTCGGAAACGGTTCGGTGAAGCCAAGAAAAACAATGAAAATAACCAGCCAACCCGTCACAAAGGCAACGGCTAGAAGGGCAGGACAGGAAGAACCGAGCGAAGTGTTGGGGTTCTGCATCTGTTTCAAGCTTCGATGGCTACGCCAGAGGGTCAATTTTTATAACTATATCTCTCGTTAGCTTCCACCACCGTTTTCCATCGGGAAGGTCCTGAAAAAATGCAAAAAACGCCAGAGACTACCCCAAAACGACAGGGAGTTCTCTTTTTTACCCACTCTCGTTTGACCAAACATGAGGTCATGCGCATTCGGTGTTGCCTACAAAACTGCCTGGCTCCAAAACTGCGTCATTTGCGTATTACAGTACGTCAACGGTTGCGCGGGTCCTATCGAAATTTTGAGCCTAACTTTGGGGGTAAACCCAAGCGTCCCATCCTTTTTCGGGAAACATATCCATGTAGTGAGGTGCAGACGGCTAGACATCCAGGAACCAGCGTATGGAGTGGGATTCACCTCCACGGTCTCGAGACATACCAACTCCACCACCGCCACCTCCAACTAATTTACTCAACCGAGCAGAAGGAAAAACAGCAACCAAAAGGCAGCGAGAAAGAGAAAGCTTCACGACGGGGAGCACCAGTGCGATATTGGGATAGGTTGTGGATTGAGCGTTCTTCCGTAGTCCCGCCGCGGGTCTGGGGCTTCGCGACGTCTGTGTGTTTGTTTTTTTCCTCCCCCGGTTGTCTTTCTCTCCTGGCCCAGGAAGGAACAGAGTTTTAGGTGTTTTGATTTTCTTTTACGGCGCGTTGTAAGCTTCATTGGGGGAGGTGTGGTTTTTTTGTTGTTGTTTCGTCCAGACGTGTTTAGGAATCAGCTTCATAAAGGTCCACTCGGCGCTAGCGTCGAGAAAAAGAGAGCTGGCTGATGGGAAATGGGGAGTATAATGCATTTTTAACGTACGTTGGTTAGGGATTTGGTAGTCCGGATGTTGGATGAATTGAAGGAAATTGTTTCTGAAAGCCAAACTCTTGGTGGGACATCCATCATGCATGGTTGTTATTGCAAAAGCAGGTTGTCGTTGAATGGAGTTTCTACCAAACCCTCTCGGGAAATTCAAAAACTATAACATTTGCTAAATATTTGAAGCTTTATTTGCGGTTTGTGCAGATCTTTAAGTAGTGGTTAGCGGAAGAGAGGAATGGGGCTTCTATTTTCATGATGGGGTTATCGAATTTTAGTACAACAAGTTGTCTCTAAAGATCTTCTTTCTTTCTTTTGTATAGCTGTCACAAAGGATAATCGCATCCGCTTGACGCTTAAGCAATTTCGTTAGTGGCATTTGCCTTAAGGGTGCTTTTACAAATGGGAAATTATCTTCTTTCACTGCTTTTATTATGTGCTGTTGTGCGAGGAAACATCTTTCCTCCAGCGAACGACCGGTGTACAGTTTCTTGTGCATCAAAGACGCTCGCATCGCGTCGTGGTGCATGGAATTTTCCGGTGGAAACCCAAACCATCTTGCAAAACCACCGGATATCACATTGCTGCAAGTCTCCGACAAGCGCTCACTTACTGGCGACACCAAGTGTTTGGTTTTCTTCCGCCCGTGTGTCCTGTTTTCTCGCTCTCTTCGTTCCCTTGGTTTTTTGGTTCCGACTGTGCGGAAAATGAAAGTATGGGAACCGCCAGGACATCGGCGTAAAGGGAAGTGGGAGAGCAAGGACGGTTCCGTGTAAATGAGACGTCGTGGGAAAAGTCTCGTCCCGTGCTCCATGGCAGGAACCGTGGGGTTCCGAGGTGTTCATAAAATGGTTCGACGTGTAACCGGAAGACAAACACATTTCTACAGTGAGAAAGGGAGGGTGAAGAGGAAAGCTCGGGAAAAGGTTCCAATGGAGCCGGGTTCCCGTTTTGGGATGCGCAGCGCAGGATCCGTTTGGCTCTCGGCTTATGGTAGTGAGTGAGGGATTGCTGGTGCATTCGTACAATGGTGCAAGTGCATGAGGAAAAATAAGGAAACATACCGCACCAACACCAACTAGTGTTGAATTTTCCAAAACCGCGTTGCGGAAATCCCGTTAGACTGCGAGGCTTAGGGACTGTTAAAATAAATACGTGCACACACACACAGAACCTAGCATAAGCGAGAGCCAGGATGAAAGAGAGCGTGAAAGAGAGCGTGTTTGGGGAAAAAACATCCAGCGTTTTGAATCGGCTGAAAAGGGAGAGAAAATGCGAGAGTTGTGCAGATTCGGTAGACCGAGCTCAACTTGGTAGAGTGTGCGGTAGGTTTTGGTATTCCCTGCACGGCTCGTTGTGGTAGTCACGGCCCGAACTTCCCGAATCTATATGCTCAGCAACGCGAAGCTCCCGACGGAGACGGAAACCGAAGAGCCATATCGAACTGGCGATGTTGCACCGACACCGACGCTGCAGATGGGAGCGCCATGCCAGTAGAACTGTAAATATTGTTGTCGTAGGTCGGGTCCGGTTTGGTCGCATCGGTCTGTCCGGCTCTGGAGGATCAGAACACAGCAAGTCTAGTACACACGGTTTTTCATTTCTTTTCTTGTGGAAGGACTCTTGTGGCTCGGAGTTTTTTTTTCGGTGTGGAAAATAAAGCAGATACGTGAAAATCCGGTTGCCTGGGACATGCGAGAAGCATTTTTCATGGCTTTCAAATATATGATGGTTCAGACGTGGCTAGTTCTAGTGAGGTTTTTAGTGCAATAATAATTTTCAAGTCGTTTCGGTAGAAAAGATAAAAATTGATTGAAGTGAAAAAAAAGATTAGCATCATACACACACATACTAACGACTAGAATTTCCAGAAAGATTTGGAAGCGGTGCTGAAAATCGAAATTCTGGGTGTGTGCAGCTTTCCCTGCATCGAAAGGAAAGCTATTTCCGGGACCGGCCGGTCGCATCCCGCGACTCCCCAAACCTTCCCACATCGAATCCCGGGAATATCCTTTGCTTCTTCTCGGAGGTAGTTTGCCTGTATGTCCGCCTGTGTTACAACCCATTTACAACGGCGCGTGTGTGTGCGTGTGTGTAGTGAGCTTGTGCTTTACGTAAACGGTTTGGAGTGCAGCCTCCGGAGTGCTCGAATGTAAAACCTCTTTTTCACCGTTTGACCCCTCGTGCTCCAATTCCCTTTCCGTCGGCGTGAGTCGATGTTAAAAGTGAAAACACCATCTCATGTGAACCACACGGACACGGATACAGTGCGCCTCGGTACATAAACCGGGAGGTGTGTTTCGTGGAGGGAGAGTGAAATTAGTTTTGGCTCGACCTGAAACGGAGCTGAAAATTAGGCAAACGAAACGGAATCGAATATCCAACGTTGTGGACGCAGTTTTATGTTGTTTCTATCTCGGAAGGACAAAACATACCGATAGAACCAAACTCACGATAAACTCAAACAATCACCACCAAGTGCAGCTGGCTATGAGAGCATGTATGTATTTCAAAGCTTAGATCTTTACGCAACATTATTCTTTTTTAATTTGGATTTTTGTCAACTACAATCTTCCATGACGCAATATCCAATTATTTCCGAAAAACTCCAATCGAAAAAGGGGACCAAAACCGGACCTGCCAGAACATTACACCGCTCTTCGGTCGGGCGGGTGTGGGAAAATCGATAATTTCCATTTTACATCCACTCCCAGCCTCGGCACAACCGTTCGCGAATATTTACTTTCCAATAGCGTCGTGGTGTGCAAACGAGCCCTATGTGTGTGTGTGTATCTAGAGTGCATACATGGAGCTGGTTGGGACGACAGTCCTGGTCGCACAGTAATGGAGCAGCCTGGTGGTTCACGACGAAAACAAACCATTTATGGGCTGGCGGCGAACGAGAGCGAGTGCTGCATTTGCACTGCGCGCTGGTGTTGGTGACTAGTATGAAAGTAAGAAGAGTTTCCTCTCACTTCCTCCCCCTTCAGGTCTCCCCCCTATTTAACCCCCTTATTTACTTCCGGGGTGTACTTCGGTGTGTTTTCGCTTTCAGCAACCGCTCGCCGTAAATGCATCCGCCATGCGAAGGGTCTGCCTTCTCCAACTGGATTGTGTTTTTTATGAGTTGGTATTTATTTTTTTCCTACTCGCTCGGCTTTCGTTTCACGTGTCCGGGGAGAGTGGAGCAGCGAGTGACATCGGACGGGCGGGGACCCGATTCGCGTGGCACAAGAGCTTCCGTCAAATGCCAAGGTTTCCAGCATTCCTGGCTTATCAGGGAACAAAAGGTTAGAGGTTTGATGAGAGATGTTTTCTTTTTTCCTTGGTTTGATTTTGCGTTAATTGAGAACGCCAATCACGCTTCCAGCTCGTTAATTGATGCGATGGTTGATTAGACTTTGGCTCTGTGGTTGTTTGATAGCGATCTTCAATTTATTTGATGCTCGAAAGCGGCACTTGTGCAGTGGGTTTCGTATTTTCGAAAGGAATATTTCATGTGAGTTTATTCTCCTCATCGTTTGTTACGTAATTATCACACCCGCTACTTTGTTGGAGATGTACAAATAACCGGGCGCCCCCAGGGCTTTGAAGACTTTCAAAGACACAATGTAGTCGTCAGTCAATGTTTTTAAAAGCGAATCTATTTATCTTTCATTTGCTGCCACCAATAAACTGTCCTTCAGTGAAATAACATTTGCCACCACCGGGCACGATAAACGGCCCGATATAATTTCCTCCGTGTTAGTGAGCCAACACGTGCGGTAAGTGATGTAACGGGTGTTCCAGATCTCGAGCCAACTTTGCATCGGTTCCGATCCATCCAAGGGAACACTTTGCCCAGGCCGGATGATAATCGACCGCTTGTCGATGCGATACCACGTGCGGTTTCTTTTTGAATAAACAAGTAAACCTATCGCCGTTAAGCAGAACCAAATCAATCTATTTGTTAATTCGATGCAAAAAAAACGGAAACCTCGGTCCAGGCCTCGCTGGAGCCCTCGAAACACTCACGACACACGCGAAACCCCTTACAGCGACCACTTGAGCTCCAGGGTCGACTGCCACGCGCCAACCCAACGATCGACGCGACGTTGTCGCTCTGGAGAGCGGGTTCATCGCGGGGTGTCCAGGTCTGGCTGGAACGTGGGGTTGCATTGTGCAAGATATGGCAGCACCTACAAACATACAAACACACACGCACGGGAATCGCGCTGTCCATGCGCGGGAGGTTCAAAAGTGGCCGGAATGTAACTGCATTCATAAGCGGAGGAGGAGAACGGATGCTGGCGGAAGGGTGAGATGATGGGTGCACGCCAAACAAATGCAAAGGTCATCCATCAACGTTGGTGGGTGTGTGTATGCGCCTCGCGCGTGTCATTTGCTTGTTTTTTTGTCACCCTTTTCCGGAAAAGAGGAAGTTTTCAAGAGCAGTTTCATAGACAAACAATAAAAATAATTGAAAATTGTACATTATCGTAGGCAACAAAAATGGTTCAAATACTAAGATTCTTCTTTTCGCTATTGAAATTAAAACTTTTCCGGCCTCGCTGGAGAAATAAAGAAATACTCCAAACGAAAGTAACGAGTGAGATTTATGACATCGTCTTGATCACTATGAATAGACAAACCAACACGGGATGGTTCTAATCAGCAATTGTGCGCAAACCGCTCACATACACACAACCACCATTTGTAAACGTTGGCGACGATCGCGAACCCCACGATGACATTCGACGATCACGTGTAGGTCGATGGAAAACGTGATCACATCCGCCAGAGTCGTCGCCAATCAAGCGCTCGTGGCGGTTCGAAGGTGTCTGTGTGTGTGCGCGCTTGGAAGACCATCCATTTCCTTATTGTTGGTGCGATTGTTTACCTCCCCGAGCGGCAGAGGGAGAGGATGGAAAACCCGGAGCAAGGGAGAACGAAGACGATGCAACGACTCTGATGCAATGGTCGGGAATGGAGCAAAATATTTACTTTCGCTTGTTTCGCGCCTGCCCGCGAGCATTAGCGGACGGTTCCAAGGCTACTGGAGTGGCGATTGATACTGATACGAGCGACTCAAGTGGTCTCCCTATGCTCCCTTCGCTTGCATCCTCCCGCCATTATCATCAAAAAGGGCATAAGCTATCAGTGCGGCGAGTGCCGAGGGACGCCCCATTAGTTTGGTGCTTTGTGTCCAGATAAGAGGCCGGTGGCGAGCTTCCTTTAAACTTTTTGCGATTCTCTGCAACCCGCTGCTCTCGACACAAAGGCAAAAAGGGTGTTTTTGGAAGGATCGAGCGTAAAGGGAGCGCGGAAGGGAGTAGCTATAGATTATATTAGAAATGCTCGGCGTTGACATTGGCGAAACGGAATCAAACACGGACGGTGATGGTGATGCATCGGTGCATCACTTGCACTGGTGAGGGTGATGCACACGCGCCTAACTCGCTCGATGAGGATACGCCACTCACTCGATAATGGAGCCACTAACCGCCTGCAAGGGTGGAACGTATTTTCTCTCCCTCTCTCCGCTGTTTACACTAAGTCAATAGAAAATAAATAAACTAAACTAGTTGATTCACGGATCGTTGTTTTGCGAGCACGAAGAGGCGCGCTTGTGCTTCCGAGCAAAAGTGAAACCAAAGGGCAGCCGACTACTCAAGCACCTCTCGGCGTGTGCATTGGACAGGGTTGTAGTTCACTTTTAGTCAAACATATTTCTAATATACTCCAATCAACCCACGGGGCCTTATTTGTGTAAACTTTCACAGCAATTGAGCGAACTACAGTTCGAGAGAATGGTATAGCATTCGCTTCAAATAGTTGTTAGTGAGCTCAAACATACTAACCAATCTCTGGTGGAGCTTCGTAGGAAAGAAGGGAAAATCATTCTCAAACCGGGAGCACGATCCGGGATAGGAACCACCACTCACGGCACTCGCGATCCAGAAGGGCGCGTGCTCGATCGTTGCAACGGGAACAGTCGATCAGTTGCGCTGCAGTGTCAGTGGAAGCAAGACGGATATTTCGGGAGGATCTGAAATCAAAGCCCTAAATATTTTTCGTGTGTATTATAAAATCCCGCTTAAAGTAGCAGGTGCCAAGTAACAAGTGCGGTGGTTAGTGCCAATATATAGTTCTATTTTAATCGAGATCCATCTACCCGTTCCCGGTTGCGATGTCTCGCAGGACACACGTTGGACTTAAGGTGTCGATGAGATAAAGAGGGAGGAAATTTGCCAAAGGAAAATTCCCCACCGTTCAGTTAAGAATTGAAACGAAAACCGGCAAATGCAAACGTATCGACAGTGAAAGTGACTCACGGCTCCGCACACTGATCAACCAACAACCGCCGTCACCAAGCAATTCTACGACGTAAAACCATTGCGTCATACGGCTGAAACAGCGGCTAAGCAAAAGGGCTGCCCCTTTCCTTGGCATCGTGTCGCGAACTCTATCACCCTCAATGAGTCCACCAGCACCAACCGCTGGAGAACTTACATCGCTATCCACTAGCCCGAGTGGAGCAAATATTCGCACGGAGATACTGAAAGGTGTACGATTCGCACCTCCGTGCAGGTCCAAGGTCAGTCGAGCGCTTGGAAAGCGCCGGGGCGGGAAAACGGGGTGGGCGCCAATGGCACTCGAGAAACGATATCATCACTGTGTCGGCGTAAGGTTTTTTTTTGCCGGTGACCACGGGACTCGAATGATACGGAAAACGATTTCCACCGTCACGTGTAGGCATGCGATCGTTTACGATGGGGGGAATGTTGTGTGGGCTGATTGTTCAAATGTCCAATGACAGAAATCATCAGAAGTATTACGTTCGTTTGACATTTGACATAGATTTTTAAACATCAACAGTTCAAGTCGTTTTTCAGTACACCTATTTTTTGAAAAAAATTGATTATGAACCAAATTCTACGATTTGTTTGTAAAAAAATAACAAATAGGCAAAGCTTCTCAAAGTATAACAACGTCAAACACGTGCACACTTTACAGTTTTGTTGGTTTGATTCGATATTTTAATATTATAGCTTTCAATTCCTTCAATAAGTAAAATTGAATTTAAATTAATATTACCTGAAGAAAAATCGTACTCAAACCACTCCAGCTCAGATTTAGTACCACGTTGAAGTAAAAGGCTGGGCGCCTCCATCTGTTATTCATTCTGAAAAGAAAAATCAGCAGAAAGACATTGTTTATTAATTTCAATTTGTTCAGGGTCGAATCGAACGATAAATTCCATATTTAGGGCCCATCGATGCCAACGGTCAGCAAGCCGTCGGTGCATCGTCAACTAACTAATATCTACACTTGCACTTCCCTAGCACGCTTTGGCAAACACGAACCGACAGTGACGCTGGTTCTAGAGTGCAGCGGGTCGAAACCTACACATTCACACGATAGCACATCTTCTCCACCACCTTTTTCCCCCACCCGTTTATGTAAACTTAGATTAGGGGAGCAACCGTCCGTCTAAACTATCGGGGGTGCAACGGCTTGACTTCGCGTAAACGCGGCTTTAACCTTGCACCTAATAATAACCTATAAAAAACTGCCGACGCAGGGGAAACGCATCAGGAAGTTGGGGTAGGCCGGTCGGTCGGATTTGCGTCGGATGCAGTGGTCAACGTCTGTATGCACTGTAGAAAGCCGGGAGAATGGGATAGTTTTTAGGGGGTTCCGGGGCGTTTTTCCTTTTTTGATCTGAGAGGGTGCGTTGTGGGATGAAACATCTTCTCATTAACGCGAAGTAATAACTAATACAGCGTAAATGTGTTGGCATGATGCGGTCATGAATATCGCATGAACGTGTCAGAGCTGCTTGATTTACGAAAGTGATTCATTTGAGCTGTTGGCAATCTGTTTAAGTCGATATTTATTATGTTGAAATTACAGGTTTTTTAATTCGATTTAGATAACGGCAGACCGATTCCTACCGAATAGGCACACACACACATACACACGTTTCTAAACTTCCGTTTTGGCAGGTGAAGAATGTTGGCGACCCGTGCTGGCGCCGTGTGCGTGTAGTGGTGACCAGATTGCATGTAAAGTTTGGTCTGCTCCCGAGCCGCTCAGTTTATCGAAGCATCTCGTTTAGTTCGGGCGCGAAACAGTGGGACGAAGCTCGATACCGATTCGAACCGGCTAGCCGGCAAACGGGCAAATGGTGCATTTTCACGGCGCTTCTGACACGGCATTCCGATAGTTAATTGCTCTTGTCGCCTCTTGTTGGCACAAGGAAGGTGCATCGGTGCAACAATCGATCGTTAAACGGTCGATTTGAAACTGCACGTTTTCTGAAGGTTTCGGTCTGTGCCAAACGTGACGTGTTTGTGTGTGAAGTGAGTTATTTATTAGATAAAGTTTAAGCGGAGAGAAGTTTTATATGTGACAAAAGAATGGTAAGAATGTTTTGATGGTTATGTCTTAAGCGGATCATATAAATAATTTATGATTGAAGAAACTGATGTAAAGAGTACACTTATAACGATGAGAAGTAAAACTCATTTATGATGAACCTTTTTTAAGAACAAGTTAAGATTTTGATTCGAATGTTTCATTTCATTTAGGGTAAGATCTAGTTTTATGGAATATGAAAATTTATTACGTCAATATCAGCTTATAGTCGTTTTGGGGATGTTCGAAAATCGTAGACCTAATACCAAATTATTTCCCTTCAACACACAAGAAATCCGAGCATTCATTAAGCTAAAGTCGCTTCCTTCAACGGCCGACACTTTCCGTATTTTACTTGGCAAACCGTCAACCGTCCGCCCAACCGCTCGTTCATCATTTCCCTAACCCTTTCAACACTCTCCTTCTCACATGATTCAATCGGTAACCTTCACTTTTCGCTGCCGGTACGGTGGACACTGTTCCGCCATCATCTATCTGTCATCTACGGTCCGCTTCGGCGCTGGGAAGCTGCCTCTCGAGTGAACGCACTTGTCTTTGGCGAGGAAACATGGGGGGAAAGGAAACTACCGATCGCTTTCCGCACGGGAAGGGGTGTGTTGGGCGCGGGATGTGGGAACCGAAAAGTTGCAAACTTGAAAACGGTCATTCAACGATAGTTGCAACGCCAACCTTGATCGTACGATCGGTTGGTGCGATGATCTGCGATCGCTCGGGTATTTTTTGGCATACGTGACCAAGATGGCCGAAATATTCACGCACACGAACGCACACAGAGACAACGCCAGCACTAGTAAAATTTCCCCCCTAATCCTACGTGGTGATCTTTTTGTGAGCGGAATGAACGAACGGTGAGGAATTTTGAAGGTTTTTCCTGTTTGGCTGCAGTTTTCGTTGCATCCTCAACGATGCACCTGAGGTGGGTAAGGTGGATGCCTACCTACCCTTGCTGTTTTTTTCTCTCTCACACTTAAGCCAGCCACCCTCTTCTTCTTCGTTCCCCCTGCAGTTCGCACCAGAGAGAAAGAGAGTGAAAGACACACCGTGTACTAAAAATAAACTAATGAAAGTTTATTAAGAATTTCAATTGCCAATAGGTCCCGCACCGTCTACCCATTCACCCTCGCCTCCCCGTTTCGGATGCTTGTGATTTGTGCATCGACGCTGGTCAGTTACATGCCGTTGTTTGCATCGTGCTGCCAGACACGCACTCTCCCGCCACCGCCCGTGGGACGAAAACATCCTAAACGAAAGCGACGTTGGGGTCGTGAGTTCGAGCAACGATTATTTTGAGACCGAAACTAACGGCCAGATCCACCCGCACAAAAAAACAAGCCAACTAGATGACGGAGCAATGCAGCAATGGATGCCACAATGTTTGGGATTGGGTTTTTCATCTGTAGCAAAAAGGATATTCATGTGTCAAAGGAATCCGTAAGGATCCAGCCTTTTGGTTTGATTGATAGAAATGATAGATTAATGTTTTTCTAATGAAAAACTGTGCTTGAATGAGAGCGATATCGGTAGCGAAAATCATCACAAACCGTAACAAAATGAGAGTAATATAGTGAAAATTGAATTTCCCTGTCTTTTAGAACACGGCTACACTTCCTGGTTCTATCTCGCTCTATATAGTGTATAAGGAAATGATGTGGAAACCTTTTAGATCTTTCTCTAGCATTCACCCTCTCTCTCTGTGGAGATACTTTCCGAACTCTCAAATAGAATTCTTTCGTAACATAATGGATGCTGCGTCGAAAACCATCGCGTCCTCATTTTCTTTCCGTTTCATTCCTCAAATTGGAACGGCAGTGGTGGAAAGAGATATGGAATATTGATCGCTTTCTCACTCTCTCGCTGCTGGAGGAAAGGATAAAGACAGCTGATGCGCTGTCGGAAGGATGCTGCTGCATCCCGGACCTATCCCAATAGTGTGCTCGATGCGCCATACAGCATCCCGGATCGGCGGAAGGCCAGAGCAGGATGGAACTTTACGGGCGAAAGCGAAAGAAAGCGAATGAGAGCAAATGAAAAGTGAACATCCACACGCATACCAGCCCGCGGTGGGTTGGTGAGGAAAGGACTCGGGTGCAGCGAAAACTGGGTCAGTAGAGGACTCTCGGTTCGGCTGTCGGTCGGTCTCGGTCTCGGGAGTCTGGAAGCGGCCGCTTTCGACGCGTTCCGTCAAAATGAGAGCAAGATTTTACACCCACTCCGAAGGCTCCGGAGACGTTCGGGAAGGGACGCGGGGTCAGAAGCGGTGGTCGATCGATAGCGTCACGATGCAGTTTTAAAGTCTCACTTCCTTGGTGACAAGGACGCTGGCTTCCGCCCTCCTGTCGCTCCTGTCGCTCGCCACACGGTTTCTCGCTCTCTCAGACACTTCTGTTCCTCAGGCAAGAGGGATGCAAGGATGCTGACTTCCGGTGCTGTATGTTTTCCCCCCATCGGGGTTCGTGCACATCGTCAGCTCCACGGTGCATTCGTCCATTGTTCACCGAAGCACCGACAGACACCGCACGGCTTCTACGCAATGTACTCTCGAGTATTTAGTTTAAAAAAAAATTCTTGTTTCATTGAGTCCTGTCGCATCGCTACGGAAGCGTGTAGGCGAGTGAGTGAAAGCACCAGGAAGGAATTGCAGAACACAGTTGACAGTTGTCTTATTGCTGCAATGCGTGTATACTCGCGCTGGCTTAATGGCGTTTCTCGTCATTGAAAGTTTGAACATTGAGTTTTGTATTCAATCGCGGAAAACTAAACCTTCGCATGTGCTTTGGCTGTTCGGTTCGAAAGGATAACGAAAACCACGGCATCTCCAAAAAGTGTTACGTGTCAGCAATCAGTTCCTTTTTATATATGTGCTCTCAAAAAGCACAGTCAAAGAAAACGAGTTTGCCTGTGAGCGCTGCATAGAAGCCCCATGAAAAGGTCCTCCCGGTGGGTATTCTGTTAGTGCTTGCAACTGCAGTATGTTGCGTAAGGGAGGTGGCTTTGCTGTGTCCCTTTTATTTTACCATACACTCAACCGCTTGATCCATCGTAACGGCTTCCAGCAAATGCCACAACGATAAAAACTGATGGAATACGAAACCAGCAGCCAGCTACAACAACCAACCAGGCGGCTCCACCTTGACCGTGTGCCCATGTGCTTGGGTGTGTGTGTGTATGTTTGTGTGCGTGTGTTGTGGCAGCGAAGGGGAGAGGTCGACTCGCCAGGCGGTTTAATTTTGCATGACCTTTGGTATTTCACTTTCATTCCGTTTTTTCCGGATGTGGTGTAAATCAACGCCAACATCGGGAAAAGGGGTGCCTTTTACGAGGAAAGGATAACAATGGAACATGCAATAGGTCAATTTGTTAAATACATGTTAAAAGATGTCTTAGTCTAAAAAGTACAACGAATATCAGTTTTGATTGAGAAAGTTCTTCCGTTTCGGTTGAGAGGACAGCAATTCCTTCTTCAACAAACAAAAGAAAATACGAATGCAAACCTCATGTGAACGCCGGAAAACTAATCCAGCCCGAAAGGACAACCCGTCTTCTAATCGATAAATTACGATTTTAAGCTGTCACGTTCGCAAAGGAGCACCAGTGAAAAGTGTGTCTCGCATACTGCGCACATTCCCGACCACCGACAATACACAAAAGGTTGGTTGGAAAACTGCATTTTCTAGACAGACCGAAACAGAACGTTCCGTGGGTTTGGAAGGGAGCGCAAAGGACAGAATGCAAGGAAGCGGACGAAAAGAACCGAAACACACGACGAGAAAACCGTACACCTTCGCGGCCATTTCTCGTTGTGTGGCATACGCGCTCTCCCACGTTCGACGGTGCAACGGGGTGCACATTAGGGGGATTGCATAACCCACCCCACTAAGTCCCTACCTCCCCCCGTTTCCCTTTTTTTCCTGCGCATGTTTTCCCTCTTCTGGCGGACCGTCGCTTTTTGTTCTCCCTCTCGCGAAATGGGGACGAATATTTTGCTCTCGCTTTTTCCGAACCCTTTCGCATGTGCATGTGTGTATGCGCGAGACAGTGATGACGAGCTGACCTTGAGTCTGCTTCTCACCTCCTTTATCCTCCATCCTCGTGGGATGGACGGGGGAGAACTAGGACTCCACCGGGCTTCGGACATCCGCAGCGCGGACATGCTCATCGCCATCCTTTCATCCTTTCACTGGCACTTCACCTTGAGACAACAAAGACCGCACAAGGTGTACGTGTGTGAGTGTGTGAGTGTGTGTGGGCATTATTTTCCCACCCTTCGTTGTGCTGGATTTCCACCACTGGCCAGTTGAGGTGGCGGCTCGACGATGCTCACATGAGGGAGAAGTGCATATGAATATTGGAGCCCTGGATTGGGGCCTTTTGTAATCGATCCGTACTGATGACGCCGCCGTTTTTCCACATAGTACACTGATATTAACCTTTTGCTTGCTTTCCTTTCTTCCACAACAGCAACTAAGCAACATGTCTGGAGCGAATCCCCCTCGGAGTGTGACGCCGAACGCGCAGCAGGACTACGATGTTACGCGTATGCGAGAGGAAGACTTCGAGCGGCTGGCCGTCTACATCGTGCCGGATATGCCCTGCGAGAAGGGCGTACCGGGACGGGCGGAGAAAACCCTACCCCGCAGCCTGACGCTTAAGCCCTCGCTCGTCCTTTCAACGCCCACTTCAACGGTACGTCATGAAATGGGAAATGGGAAATCCTCTCCTCCAGCTAGCCAACGTTTGGTTGAAAGAATCGCGCTAACACAATTTCCTGTTTTTGTTTCTGCAACCTTTCTCCAACCCACAAAACAGACTGAAGGAGTATGGAGTACAGGCGTCATCCCTCGGGGTACCAGATTTGGACCTTTCGAGGGAGTCCGCACACCGAGCCACCCCAGCGACAAGCAGCTGTGGCGGTACTTCTGGAGGGTAAGTGTCAGTGGTTAGAGCGTAGAAATATTTCCACTCGGCTGAAAAGAGCCATTAATCGTCACTATAGGTCCCTCTCTTTTTTCTTTCTCTTTGTCTCGATATAAATTTCCCTTGGTGATGGTGTAGTTGAGCCGCATCCGAACTACTCAAGCTTTTCGTTCTTTAAGCCATACTTATACCCGTCGTTTACGCTATCAAATACTGATTTACTTTTAATTTATCTGCTATTGCTCCTCGAAAGATTTTCAATTCGAACTTAGAAACTCGTTTTCCACCCTGAACTTCAATATGAATCCTGTTTTTCCTCACATGCGCTACGAAAAACGAAAGGAGTTTTTCTTTGCACGAAAAGCAACCGATGGTGTGCATCCCTTTGCATAACCTTCAGGCGCAAGCTATCGAACAACCTTTTTTCTACGAAACCAAGACCTACCACAAGTGGAAAGTTATTTTCTCTCACCCACGATGTCACTGTTTGAACGTGAGAGTGCGTTTTTTCTTCATCTGATCCATGGCTGATGGATGGCTTTTCGAGTGTGCATTTTCCCGACAACGACGAGCTTATTTCTTCCTGTATCTCTCTCACGGCATCGTATAAGGAAGCACTTTCCCGCAAGCCACTCAAATGCTTGACGTTGCTTCTATGAAAACTGAAAAAAAGAGATTACCCGAATGCAGACTTGAGCCACATTATCCCCCGCCGGGTGGAAATAACTTTCTCCGCGATGTCCCTTTGTTGTCCTGGCCTTGGAGCCACGGGAGACGGGAGTTAATATTTCACTGATGACCGTGACGGTAGTCGTCCATTGTCTCTAATGTCTGGAGACGTTCCTAAGCCCCCGGCTCATTGATTTTCACGCTTCTTTGTCTATTGTTGTCTTTCGCAAGTGTAGCATATCGATAACTTTAAGATTTATATGTACTTACTTTAAGATTCCAAAATATCTTATTCTCTTTTTCTGTTCTCTATTTCTTTTTTCCATAACATCAACCTCGCTTACTCGTGTCAACTTGTGTACAAATCAAAAACCATTTTCTTCTAACCATCCTATGGTCGTCCTATAAACCGCTAACACAAAACGAAAAAACCAAACTGTGCAGGTGCAGGAATTGCGACACGTCTCCTATGGGAATATCAAGGTATATATACTTCTTTGTACAGTATGTCCTTTCGTTTACCTTGGTGAACTGAATAATCCTAGCTTAGTTGATTCCGTTCACGCATTTCTAACCCACTGCATGTTGTTTCGTTCGTTCCATTTGATAGATATTTAAGGACAGTGATTTCTACTACCTGGATGGTTCGGACACGACACAGTCGAACTGGATGAGGTACGTGGCGTCTGCGTATAGTTTCGCGGTGATGAACCTGGTCGCCTGCCAGCACCAGGAACACATCTACTTCTACACGATACGCGACATCATGCCGAACGAGGAGCTGATGGTGTGGTACTGCCGGGACTTTGCCAAACGGCTCGGCTACGACATCGATCCGGAGCGTGCAACCTACTCGATCTGCCGTGAGGAGGTCGTGAAGAAAACGTACAAGCAGCCCGTTCCACCCGAGGTTGCCTACAACCACGTGAAGCACGTAATGGGCCTATACCTGCCAGCGATGGTTCGAAGTACGCCAACGCCCAGTCCATCTCCTCCGGCACCAACCCAAACGGTACTGGTGCCTCCTTCCTCCACGCAAGCCAAGCACCAGCATCAGCCTCATCACAACCACTACCAGCATCAGACGGTTCTGCGGGAACCCCGGGGTCAGGTGGTCAAAGGGGAACCGGTGCGTGACCGTTCCCCGATTCGGATCATGATCCGGGGCGAACAGAGTCCGGTCCGTGCGGAAAGCGCAAAGGAGGAGACGATCGATGCCGATTCTCCAATTTCGCAAACGAAAGAGGCGGCCTACGAGCACCAGCTAACGCCGAACGATGGTTCGGTGCGATCGGATGAAGGCTATCACAGCAACGGATACCACGAGGATGGCTTTACGCCACCGGAGGACTCGAGTGACAGCGAGAGCGAGCACAACTACGTGCTGGACTGCTCGAAGAAAGCGATCGAGCCGAAGGAAACGAGCGTCGGGCATAAGGTGAGCACAAGTGAGCCATCCAGCGACAAGAACGAGTACCGCAAGGTCAAGATGAAGATGCCACTGAAGTACGAGTTCAAGCACAACAGCAAACACTTCAAGGTGGAGCAGGAGCGGGAAGCGGAAACGACTGGTAGCGAGCGGGAGGCGGAAGCGGAAGTGGAAGCGGGAGTCGTCACACCAGCGACCAGCACCGTCATTGTCCTGGACACGACCCCATCTGGCCCGCCGGTTGTAGTCCCTCTTACCAAGAGTTACTACGAGGCGGAACCTTCGACATCTCCTCCGGTGGCACCTTCCTTCATCCGCTATACACCGCCCAGCTCGAGCATCCTTGAGACGATTCTCACCGGAGCAGGAGGTACTGGACGTGTGCCACCGCCGGCCGATGATCCACACCGCCGCCAACCGAACGCTACACCTCCTCCGACATCGCCCACCGAGATGGCGTACTCGTACAAAAAGTCCCAACGCTACGGAACGGCCTGTAGCCCGGACTCGAGTTCCCAGAACCCAGCCGTGGAGCCACCGACACCCCATGCCCCCGCTAGCCCTACTCCACGATCTCAGGTGATACAGGAACCGAAGGAAGCAGACATGGACCACGTGGACCATCACCATCTGCACCATCTCGGTCATCACCACAGCCAGCATCACGTTCTGCATACGCACCACAGCTTCCACGAGGCAGACCCTCGTCCATCCTCGCCGTCACCCTCGCCCCTGGTGTACGCCGGTGAGCACCATCCTCATCATCTTCACCAACACCACCTGCACCCGTACGAGTCCCCAGTGCAGACGAGCTACGGAAGTATTTATCCGACGTCCAACGGAGGAAGTGTGATCAATACCGCATCCAGCTCCACCTATAGCCCACCCCTGAATGGTGGTCACTATGAGAGACTGACGACAACGACGGCGACGACAACGAGTGCGACCTCTGCGAACAGTACTCCACCGCATCATGGAGGTATGCGCTCGACATCCCCGGGAAGTCAACAGCCGGGAGGTTACGTGCAACTGCAGTCCAAGGGTCAGCTCCCGCTGGGACATCCTCTGATGCAACCACTGACTCCTCTGACGACGACGCACCTATCCTCCCCTGGGCGTACCGTTTCGCCACCCAGCAGTCTCAGTCCGGATGGAGGTTCTTACTCACGAAGTGGTAGCCCTATGAGCCCGGGAAGTCCCAACTCTCGCGGGTACCGTAGCCTACCCTATCCTCTGCGTAAGCGCGATGGCAAGATGCACTACGAGTGCAACGTGTGCAGTAAAACGTTCGGGCAGCTATCCAACCTGAAAGTGCACCTTAGGACACACTCCGGTGAGCGGCCGTTCAAGTGCAACGTCTGCACGAAGTCGTTCACGCAGCTAGCGCACCTCCAGAAGCATCATCTGGTGCACACGGGCGAGAAACCGCACCAGTGTGACATCTGCAAGAAGCGATTCTCGTCCACCTCGAACCTGAAGACCCACCTGCGGCTGCACAGTGGCCAGAAGCCGTACGCGTGTGATCTCTGCCCGCAGAAGTTCACCCAGTTCGTGCACCTGAAGTTGCACAAGCGCCTACACACCAACGACCGACCGTACGTGTGCCAGGGCTGTGACAAGAAGTACATCAGTGCGTCCGGACTGCGCACCCACTGGAAGACGACCAGCTGCAAGCCGAACAACCTCGAGGAGGAGCTGGCGATGGCCGCGGCCGCCACATCCGAGTGTCTCGGTAGGTCCCCCTATAGCGCCCAGTTTTAAACGGCTGAGATTGTGATAACTTCAATCTTCTCCTTTTCCCCAACTAGATAAGGATGGTCAGCCAGATGGTGAAGGTGGGCGCGAGTTCTACGATGTGCACCTACCTTCACAACATCCAGCGGGCGATATGTCCCCGGCGCAGCTGCGTCACCACGGATCACCCAACGGCGTACCACCACCTCACCAGCAGCATCATCATCAACAATCGTCCCCAGGTGGACCACCATCTCACCATCCCCACCACCTGTCCGGCCACCATCACCCCGAGCAGGTGATACACAAGGTGTCGGCGGGTAAAATCCACACATCGGCGGGCTCCAACAACAACAACAACAACAACAACAACACCCCGAACAGTACCAACCACAACCTGCCTCCCCACCACCATCTGCACTACGGTGCGGCACATCACGGACCTTCGGCGACGAATGGTACGACGGGGGCACCAACTCCGGCACCCGCTTCGGTCACGTCTCAACAGCAGCAGCAGCAGCAACAACAACACGAGCCCACCACGAGCCGACCGAGCGTGATCGAGTCCAGCCAGCCGATGGTGATCGAGTGCACGTAGCCACCGGCCATCGCCAACGCTGCATCCAGTGTGATACGAATGTCTCGCCAGGGGGAACTGAACTGAACAGAGTGGAAGTCCGCACTAAGTGAGTGAAGTCGGAGGTTGCATAAAAGATTGATTTGTTATTCGTTCGATGCGGAGGCGAACTGCTTGGCGAAGGTAGGAGGTATCCGATCTTCACCGGAAGGATAACATACTATTAAGCTGTTAGATGTACTATTAAGTGGTCTTAAGAACTTAACTTATCCGTTAGTCTGTATCTGTTGAATTCGCACCGATGACGATACGGTCCTCCTGTAAATAATGGCTATATATCATCCGCCGGAAAACTCGCGGAAAGCGGTATCCGGCGGAACATCGAATATGTGATCAAAATTGTTTCCGGTTTATTGTATTGTGTTTGTGCGGGGGAAAAGATGAGAAGCAAACGAAACCACACACGCAAAAGCTTAACTATAGATGAGCAGCAGCAGTGATGCGACTGACTGTGTGTGTGTGGATAAAGGTAGAACCCGAAGAATGCATGGGGTGCGTGTACGCGGGCAAGTGAAATCGAACCTAACTTATATGAAATGAATTAAAAAGAGGTAACCGAAACGCATCAAAGATCAAAATTGAAGTCTGATAGAATAGGGATTAGTAGATTGTTCGCTCGTTTTTTGTTTCAATCCGCGTTTAGAACGGACTGGCTAGTGGCCAACAACAGACTGATATAGTTTCCTATCAAACCTTATCCCTCCCGCAAACTCACACGCACGTACACGAACGGTTTAGAATACGATATGTTTTGCTTTTGTCCTGTCCTAGAGATCACTCTTTAGGACGCACGGAATCGTGAGAATGGCGGACTGAAGGAAATAAAAAACATCAAGTACTGTTTAAAGCAAACAAATAATATGATTAAATTATTGACTACAGAAGAAAACCAGTTGAATCACGACGAATATGTTCTGGTTCCTGGATTTTTGGTGTACATTTTTTGTTTTTCGACAAACAAAACCTGAGCAGGAATGATGATCGAAAAACTTTATTACAAACTAAAACGTAGAAACACACCCACGGGTACACTTAGTACACAAACACCCTTAACACTCAAATCCACAAAATATACAATGTTCGCTAGTCGAACAAGATAGGGAGGGAGAGAAAGAGAGAGAGAGAGAGAGAGACAGCGGATGTAATTAAAAATTACAATTAACAAGTTAGCTGAAGATCGGTGCTTTTTGAAAACCGGCGGCTTCCGGGAGGCTCATGCTGTCCTCGGGCCGCCGGACTAATACTATTACTCAGAGTTAAGATTTACATGAATAAAATAATTAAAAACTGAAACATTAAAACGAATCATACTAATCTTAAACCGGAGACGGAACCAGATAAATTAACGGCCAAGAAAAATACGAATAAAAGGGTGCTATGAGAGGTAAGGGAGCAATGAGCTATAAAAGGAGAAAACAAAACAAAACATATTGAAACAAACATAAAAAATAAGAAATATCCCTGACGACAGTGGAAAACAGTTTGAGAGCTACATAACAGAACAAGTAAATCGAGAGAGGAAGTTTATATTTTAAACCCGGTAACATAAGATACAGGACTAATTAGCAAGAGGAAACGCTTTTCAGTAGCAGACAGTTGGTGGAAAATTACCCTGACTGGAAAAGTAAGGTGCATAAAGTTATAAATCATAATGAACATGCGGAAAGGAAAGTAAAGCGAGCTACATTTGTTGAGTAATCAATTGCAATTCGACAGTGGCCAAATCTCATCCTTTACTTACGCATATGTGTTGATTTTACTGTACCGACTTAGTGTTTGTTTTTGTAAACGACACAAACGTTTCTACTTGAAACATTGGCTGCGTGTTGAGGGTTAGAATTCATCAGTTCACGCAACACTTGATCGTCGGTACAAAGTATTTGCAATATGAAAGATGACGAGAGAGGAAGGTTAACGAAAAGTCGAATCCAATCCAGCCCACACAATCAAGCCTCCAATAGAGTGGAGTGGTTTACATTTTATTTAATTGATAATGCAATATAACGATCCATTGCTTCCGCCATCGTTAGACTGACTGCACGTAGGATCATGGCGTTGTTTATTTTCTTGTTTTTTTTGTTTTACACTACCACCAGTCCTTGGCCGCCCTGTACAAACCTCTCTATCTCTTGCCCGTATGGAGGATGGAAAACTTCTCAACTAAGTGATAAACGTTTTACTATTGATTTTGCGATATTGCGATGAAAAAAAGAAGAATGAGAACGCATCTCGAGGCTGGAGCTGCAAGCGTCACGCAAGTTGTGCTTACAGATTCGAACTATTTTTTTTCTCTTTTTTGTTTGTTTTGTTTCTCGTTGTATCTTGTTCGTTTTTTCGTGTTTAGTTTTATAGTACCCCTAGGCTTAAGTCTGCAATAGTCTCGTCCACATCCCTGGCGGCTGAATTGCTTGGCCGTGAGGCGAGCAGGACCAAGACCATAACAGGATATTCTACGATAAGTGAGGAGGGCGCCGAGTAGCGCAAAGTAATAGTTATAATAAAACATTTAAAGAGAAACAGTAACAACAACACAGACTATCAGACGAACACGCGTTCGTGTACGTGCGTTTAATATTTAACGTGCAGTTGATGCAACCAATCGGCAAAGAATTGTCTAACCAGTGCGTGGTGAGCAAAGGAATGCAGAATGGCGTCAGATGTCCTGCTTATTAACTATTGATTTTCTCTGTTTGCTGTGCGATGGACAACGATCGGGATCTCTCCATCGCGGGGGTGAGATCCGAGCAAATTGACTGATTAATTGAATTAGAGCATTAATTTTATCCACTTTTAAGTTGCACCGAGAGTCGCAGGAGAGAAGGCTCGAGCCTTCCATTTAGATTGTTTGCTTAATCAACTGAAGCTACTCTTGAAGCAGGCATTTTAATTCATTTAGTATTGTTGGGTAGAAGTCGCCGGCTTTTTCCTCAAACCCTTCGGAGGGTCTTGGGATAAATGATTAAAAACACGCGAGGTATTTTTATCATTTAGAATGGAGGAAAAGCAACTTTACGAATGGAACCGCAACCGAGTGGAATATTAGTGCAGTAGTTGATAGGGGATTACTGCAAAACCGCAGCTTAGCAACTAGATACTAGGGCCGCATTTGAGAAAAAAAAGGCAAATGATAAGAAAAGATGATTCAAAAAAAAAAATACAAACATGCGATATACGGACGCGTCCAGCACTGAATATGTTTAGAACAATGAAAGGAGGCGCGTTGCTGCGTTCCGTGTGCAGGATACGTACGGATATCTATGCGAAAAAAAAAACATGTGAGAAAACCCCGCACGAGGAAAAACCACAGTCGAAAAGAGCAGTGAGACGAACGCTACCTAACTGATAATAATTTAAACAAGAACATACGAAATAAGTACCGACTACGATTACGCTAAGGTAAAATGCTAGTGAACGAGTGACGGGCAATGGTCGTGTCGAATGCGGGACGATCATCGCGTGTGTGTGAATGGGAACCGAGTGGAATTCTTTATAAAAATACAGAAAACCTTTATTGAAATACCTGACTTACATACGAACTTTCTCCAAATGCTACTAAACATCCGAAACGCATACAATTATGATTGCGATGGATTTGATCCAAAAAGAAACGAGTAAATTTTTAACATTACATAACAGGAGTTATAGTTTTACTCAAAACGGTAAAAATTATACAAATGATTCATTGTTTAAATTTCGCTACATTATAATATTCGCATATAGAGGGCGCTAGTTAGGCCCGTTTGAAAAAAACATCGCCTGTCGTTAACAACATCGCGGATGAAAGAATGGACGTGCGTAAAAATGTAATGTAATAATCAAACAAAGGAAAGAATGATGATAATTAATACTCAACGTATTCCAATGATATTTTGGAAACAATTGAACAAATAAAAAATACCGCACCGAACTTCGAGACAGATAGATGATTGATTAATCCATATGGGAAAAAAGTTTACCAAACTTATTCCTTTTCAAATAAAATGAAAATTTGTCAACTATCGTCGCACCCACACGAGACGATTGCCAGCGCTCTTTAGCTTCAGCACTTTCAACGGAAAACACATTCAAAGTCAGATGAAATCTCCTATCGCAACCACCATTCTGTTTGCTTTCAGTACTCCCTACATTCGGTTCTATTTTCCACCCTCCTTCTGTAAGCACTATTTGCATCCTTTTAAACTCCCTTTTCTCGCACGGATCGCCGTAGTGCGTGTGCACGACCGGGATGCATTCACCGGTTCACGGTTCTCCCCTAACGAATTCGACACAGAAACCACGAACGCAGCGAACGGAAAAACAATGAGGGTGAGATGAAATCGCACCCTCGGGTTCTGAAAGCGAAACTTTACGTTCAAACAGGAGCCGGTGAACCATTGGCATACGTTTAAGGATTGTATGGAACGGTTCGAATTTCCGGCGCTGCTAAAAAACCAACCAATCGCCATCGGGAACGTATGCGTTTTTTATCGTGCCTTAAACGCCCCGTTTTTTAGCGAACCAACAAGGACTTGAAAGGGAAACAAAATGGCTTCTATCGAAAAACAGCGCAGAGTCCTCCCAATTCCAATCGACAGTCGACGGAGGCGCGACGGTGATCGATGAAGATGTAATTATCAACGAGTAGGATTTGGGCTCGGGCTCGAGGGTGAACTATTGCTCTCAAAAGCCCGAAGAAATCCCATCTTGTCAGCAAGTATTGGGCAATTGGTAGCGTCTTCTTGACGAAGGAAAAACAAGAATTGACAGTTTGTGTCAAGGGCCACGTGACGGATGGGTGTAGAAGGAGGGTGATAGGAAATTGTTGTAAGAAAGGTTAAGTTTGTGTTTGTGGTTGGCGCTTAACACGATTAAAGTACAAAGTGCTAAGAGGAGTGAACGCATCGATTCTATTCACTTTGGGATTATGCAAACATGTAAAAAGGATTAAAACAAACATAGCTACTTCATTGTCAATTTGTGAAAAATTTGATTCCTCAATGGTTTCACTAAATGGAGGAATGGTTTTTCTAAACATTTTCCGAACACATGACCGATTCGCAAAAGGTTTGTTTAATTTCTGCGATGTTATTCCCTACTTTTTGATACATCTCTTCCTTAATCAGTTGATAACTTCAATGTAATAAATGGATATGAAAAATTAGGTAAAAGCATCCCTTTTTCCTTGAAAAGAAAATTATGAAGATGTAAACAATGCTGCACAACGACATTCACAACTTTTACAGTTGGATTTTTCCTATTCGCAGCTGCCACAATTGTTGACACGCTCATGCGCAGATCCTTCCATCATCGAGTGATTGACAAAACAAAAATGGCAGGATATTTTCGAGCCACTTTCGCGAATAAAAAGGATGGGTTTGATCCCGGTTTAAGGATACAACCAACAAAAATGAGAAATATTTTATCGAACTCATCTATCTAATAATACATTCTAACAGTTATTGATGTTTGCTTGCTGAAATGAAAGGTTTGTTGAACAGTTTGGCAGCATGTAGGAAGAATATGTAGATTGTAGGCGCTAAACTTACAATGAAACTATAAATTAAATGCAAAAGTAATAATAAATCCGATAAACTGCTTCGGGTCTTTAAATTGCAAGTGCGCTATGAAAAGTTTTCAATTTCGATAAATATTTTCCTCCTAATGGAAGCATCAGTAGACGGCAGAATGCCGAATGGACAATAGGTACCCCTGGCCCGAGCGCACACCAGCTGCTGCACCGACCCGCTCCGACGCTCTCCTTTCAGGAGCTCTTTGGCAAACTGCATCGATGCATCCCACCCCATAATGTCCACCTTTCCGAAACGAAGGTGGATGGTACGGAACGAAAGCGGATTAACAAACGTCCCTTTATGAACCTTTATGGTACGCCGGTCAGGCCAATTCCGTTCCGTTGACCAATCTTCCATTTCGTCCGTTTTTCCATCCGCTTCTGGGAAACTTAAGCCGCGCCGAGATACACGAGCACGAGCGTGAGGTTAATTTTGTATTTGTGTTTTTCGCTTTTTGGCAATATTTTCATATCATCGCATTAACAGGGCATAAAAAAATATCCAAAAATCATAACAGTACTTCTTTTCGTCCTGCCGCGTATTTTATTGCTCTCCCCCATTGCGTCGCTTTGCAAATTGGAACGTGCGTGGTCAGTCCAGGGAATAAACGACCCCGGGAATCCGATTTCCAACATCGATCCGACGGTTTTGGCCTGTGCCGATACATTATCGGCTTTTTTCGGGACCCCCTTCCGGTTGCTTCCGGTAAATCAATGAGCCGGACATTGATTGACAGCTGCATTCGTCGAGCCAGGATAGAATTCAAGTGTCAATTAGAACCCTCAGTGAGCCTTGCCTTGGTTGCACGTTAAGGACCGCTTGTTTTCCTGTCCGAGCTGATTTGCATGCATGCATGAATTAAGTTGCAATGACAAGTTCGATGTGTATTTTTTCGTTTTTACTGTGTTTTCCTTTCTTCCCTAGACCTTCAAACGGTGCACACCATGGAGGCTACACGTGTCACCCTCAGCGCGCCCAAATTAGGTCACGGGATAAACAAAACCTCTCAGTAACATGAAAAGAGATGAAAAAAAAATGAAAACAGGGAAACATTATCCATTTCGCAGCATCGCCTTGCTTTAACCGCGGGTCGCTTTTTTCTTTCTTCCAGAACGGAGCGATTATTTTCATCACAATTTCCGCCGTTCAGTGTGGATTCGAAAGATCTATTCCAGCGATCGTCGCGTGGAAATCCGATGATGCTGGCGCGATGAAAGTGATAGCATTGTCGGTATTCCTTGTCACCAGTTGCTAGAAATTGTGAAATCCTTACGATGGAAGAATGATCTCCTGCATTCTACTTGTCATGATAAACAAACAAAGCTGGGTTAGCTGATCAGCCAAGCATAAAATTAACAAACTACTATATTATTAATTTATTAAACTAAATTAAACCAATCGCAATGTCTCAAATGATAGTAATTACGACCCAACACGCTAAGAAAAAAAATGTTGACCCAGAGGAATTTCATGCCAACGTCATCTATTGCGTCACCAACAGCAACCCCACCCTTCCACCAGATCCGCGTTCCAACAACTCTCCCGAAACGGCGTAATCAAAACAAAAACCTCGATCAAAACAAACCACCCGATCGCAAACAGCGAACGGCCCCCAAAACGGCGGCGACGCGTGAAGCAATCTAATTTGCGTACGTCTGAATCACCAAAACATCCGCCTCGCGATTTCGCGTCTTCAAGATTTCTCCCGTTCGGAAGCGTCTGTGATGCATCTGGAGGCCCCGTTGGATGGTGTTCGTGACAGTTGATCGTACGCACGCATAGTATGTACCGAAAGTCAGCATAATGTAATGTTGAGCAGGCTTTTTCCTTCGGCGCAAATTTTATCGCACCGTACGATTATTTTCGACCGAACTGTGGTTTACTCGAAGCAAAACGAGTTCCACAATGTGGATCGTTGGATGTCGGGACGTGTATTGGTGTGCAGTGACCCTCTCCACCAGCTATACTTCTTGAGAAGGGACATCTTAAGATTTTGGGGACGGAAATGCGAGCGGTTGGGGGACTATTCGATTCTACGCAATAACATAATGCGTTTCTTGTCGGAACAAGGGTCGAGACTTCGCGACGCAATATGTGCAAAAGTGGGCCAATTCTGTTTGTTAGGTTGGCAAGGGTCTGAGGAGTCCTTGTTATCATTGAATTTGAATTCAAATATTTGTCTTTTAATATTTTAATCAATAGGAACTTTTGTACTGATCCGATACTGATTTGGCTTGACATCCAATTGAAGTTTATAATCAATTCTATTTAAAAGCATCCTTTATAAGAAACAACTTTATTACACTGATGTGTCTGTATAGCGTTTTGAACAAAGAACGCCTTTGATAAACATTTTTCCAATTTTTTTACTTCTCATATTTTTAATGACGTAAACAGAAGGCTTATTTCTCAGAGGTTCAGAGATTCAAAACTAATCAAAACCTGTCTAAATTTATGAATTAAAAAACGCTTGATAATGTAACAATTTGTTTAACAACTTTATTGGAAATTTCATTGATTTTTCACAAAATAAAACCAATGTTTGCGTCTACGACATGTTTTGGTCATATTGTATTTACAACTAGACTACCTTCAATATCTTCCAAAGTGATGAAAAAAGAACTGCTCCGTTTGGCCCTACGAGGCATTTAAACCAATAAGAAGCGGGTCAAATTCGGAGTGCGTAGAACCATCCCCACGAGACGGAGAAAGCCTTCCCTCATCGCAACACTGCACAAGCGCACTCTTGTCCAGCCCTTTCCCCCTACCTCTCCAGTCCATTTGTGTCCCACAACCATCCGAGCAACATTTTTAACATCATCGATGTGGAAGGAAATAAGGTTGGGATGGAATGCGTCCGGCACACACATCTGTGTGTGGCGTTTACGGATATTGCAACATGAAAGACTCCCCACGGTCGCCGCTGCCCACCCCACGTAAACACGCACGTACGCACGTCCGACCGTGTCATTCATTGACGGGGCAAGAAAAGCAGGCAAGATCGGTGGTTCATTGAACAAACGAAGGGCTCCAGAGACATACGCGCGTGTGAGGATGGTTTGGCGCCACGGAAAAGGGCTGCAGATAACGGTTCCCCCCAAACGAGCCGGGCACTTTCCGTCGTTGCTCGCACTTCCACTATCCCATCCCTGTAGCCCTTCTAGCGGGTTTGGTGCGTAGTGCGAGATACGCACGCTATAAATGCGCGCTACCCTTCGCGGTTCCATCCCGCTCGATCGTACGCACTTTCCTCGTTCATCACACGCAACATCCCTTTCCCGCGGGGTTCAACATCGCGCCCCACGGAAACGGACCGTTCGGTTGTGCACATTCGGATTTCACGCGCCATCGTGACAACATCGCGCGCGCGTTGCTCGCATCATTTCCTTCATTTCGTGCGTATTGTTTCGTTCTGTAGCATCTTTCCGTTTTCCGCACAGCATCCAGAAGTGTTGTGCAAGTGCAGGTTTTCGAAACGACCGGAAAGAAAAGTGTATGGGCGACTGAAAACAGGGAAGACCCTTTACTAGAGAGAAAGCAGCACGATCAAGCACGAGGGGGCCGAAGAGATTGTGTGCGCTATGTTTGTGTTTGTTGTGCGCGCCCTGAAGGGCTGACCTCCCCCCATTGGGGCGGTGGGGTTTTGTTTACACTTCGTCGACAGGAGCCTTGGGTTGCATTTTTTAAATTCCAACCAAAACAGAGTGTGTGCGTGGAAGCGATATACCGTTTGTTTCGTTGCTTTTAATCAAAGTAACACGTTTTGGTTTCGTCACGGAGTTTTTGTAGAGCTAGGGCAACGATCGTAGTGTGCGTGCGGTCGAAGAACAAGACGAAAATAACAAGTTTCACAACATAACGGGCAACCTCCCCCCACCCCATCGTAAGTTTGACTTCATCTTGTGTTTCTTTCAAGTTGCGTCAATTCACGCCATAAGTGTGATTGAGATTGCGTCCGAGTTGATTTAAGATCGTGCATCGTAGTGTTTTTAAAAGGAATAAAAATAATAAATAGAACCGGAAGTTCGAAGACGACCTATCGGTAATGGCGCAGGATACGAGCAGGAACAGCATTTCGGAGACGCAGGAAACGCTGGTCCAGGATCACGAAGGTAAAAGGTCAGCCCGGGATCAGGGCTTGTGTTGTGAAGGGCTCGAAGGTGCTCGAAAAGGGAAAAGAGGATGTGATGGTTGTGGAATTGTCACGGGAATTATCGAAGAAAAAGAAAACATTATTTGATGGACCATTTTCCTTCCATACATTACTCGACCCAAAAATGAACAGATCCTCTAAACAATGTTGGCACGTGACTCTGAAGCAAACCTATACACATTTTAGTGTCATCTTTAAAATAAAACAAGATTTTTAAAATACCTTTATGTCAATGAACCCAATATATTGCCTGCCTTAAATCTTATTCTTTTGTTTCCATTTGTCTTTCATTTCTGTTTGGATATAATCAAGAAAAGAATAAATTAACCTTCTAAATTCAAATTAGTAACAATTGATACGCCTCTATCATTACCATCAAATTTCTTCTAAGTTGCAAGGAAACCATTCTTCATTCTTTATGAAGATTTATGTTTAGTTCGACTTTTTTCCTATTACGAAAACGTTTGCACGCCATATCCTGGTCATTGCGTACATTCATCTTTCGGGACGTAAACAGCCCGAAGGCCCGCGTTCGGCAAACAATAAGAAAGCTTAATCGAAATCGGAAAAAGTATAACAAAAAACTCGCCAGTGAGTATAGAAGAAAAAAGTGGTTGTCTTTGGCGTCGAAAACTGTAACATTTACAGGTTACAAAAGGATAAACCGTACCAAGGCGTTCATTTGAATAATCCTTTATTTAGGGGGCAAAATTAGAAACCTGTCCCGGGCGACCCTCGGGGTCTCAAGTTTGCGAGGAGATGTGCAAGAAAAGCAGGTTCCTGCCAATGTGAGGTGAAAATTCCTCGCCGACGGAAAGGGCTTCGATAAAGATTAGTGAGGAAGGGATTCTGTACTTTTTCTGTACTTCCTTATTTATGGACATCGTTCGGACAAGTTGTTCTAAGCCTTGATTGTAAGGAAACATAAATCGAAAAGTGATTCTCGGAAAGCGAATAGAAGAAGGGGTTTTCGCGCAGGAAAACGGGTCCGAAACAACGCATCCTTATGCCATCATGCAATGGGGGAAGGAATTTCCCTCTCTGACAGGGAAGGAGGTTCCCATTTGCCCCGAAAACGCAGGACGCGCGCGCGCGCACTCGCTCACGACCCAGCTAATGTGTTTCTAATCATAATTTATTCACATGCTTGTAAACAGGGCCGCGTAAGGATTCGCTTCGAAATTAAATTAATAAGCTATAGAATTCTGCGGCTCACGAGTGAAGCAACGGGTTTTCCTTTTCTTTTTCCTTTCATTCTATTTTATTCTTTTCGCGAAAAGGGAAGAAAAGGCTTTTCAAACCGTTGTGCGGAATTTTTCGGCTCTAATTTGCTCCACTTTCGTTCAGTCCAACCCTTTCTTAACCTTCGCGAAAGGCAGGAAAAAAACACGGGCAAGTGCGCTCAAAGGGCAAACCTTTTCGGCGGGAAACGGGATTTCGTTTTCTAATTTGCTCATATTTGAGATGCGGAAAAGCCTGTGCTTAGAAGGGGTGAAAACCTTCCACAACAAGAAAGGACATACAGTTTACCGTTTCTTCGTTGATGTTCCTCCAACAGGCGGAAGGATAAAGAAACGGACTGTAGAAAAAAATGCTCTAATCTGAATAAGCGAAGAAATTTCTTTGAAGCAAACGAGGACATCGAGATTGGTGGCTGTCATAAATGACGTGGTTTTCGGGATTGAATCCCGTTAGATGCGTCAAAGGGCGACTGCAAGGGTTCACCGAAAAGGATCTATTTCACGCCGGGTTGGACCGTTTTCCTACGACCGATGGCGATTCCCGGTGGCGGGTAAATGACAAAAGGTTGCGCGTTTGTCTGGAATTTGTTTGCTACGACTAGCTTTGAAATTAAAATTATGAATGATATCAGATTCGTCTCAAATCAGGAGCGAATAATCTGGCAAACAAGCACAACATTTTACGTTTGACAGTAAGCTACGATTTTGTGACCTCCCGGGCGACTCTTGGAATTTCTTGAGCCCAAGAATATGCTTCGTTTCCAGGGGCCAGAACGAGTTCCCGAATTTGTTTTAATTATGTTTGCCTCTTTACACAGGACACGTTGGCCCACGGCGAGGACGATGCAAATGGTTCAACGTGGTCAAAGGCTGGGGCTTTATCACACCGGACGATGGTGGCCAGGAAGTGTTCGTCCATCAGGTACGTACTGGTATTGGTTTGACAGAAAAGGTCCTTTGAAATTTATTACCCTTTGAAAATCGTCCCTCACACAGAGTGTCATCCAGATGGGCGGCTTTCGGTCGCTGGGTGAAAACGAGGAGGTCGAATTCGAGTCCAAACTGACGTCAAAAGGATACGAGGCCACCAGCGTGTATGGGCCTTCGCGGGCCGAATGCAAGGGCAGTGACTTCCGACCGTACAGCAAAAAGCGAAAGTTCCGTAAAGTGAGGTAAGTTGGTCGGACGAACCGCTGCGAAGGATATTCTTTAGTGTTATTTTGGATGTTCCATCCACACCAAGGTGCTACAATTGCGGTGAATTTGCCAACCATATTGCCTCCAAGTGTGCGCTAGGACCGCTCCCCAAGCGATGCCATCACTGCCGAAGCGAGGACCATCTAATAGCAGACTGCCCAACGAAGCCACCGGTACGAGATTGATCCTTTTTTCGATGTTTTCCGGGTAAAGTTTTCACATGATTTTTATTTCCGAATATCCTTTTTCTATTCATCGCAGCCACAGGATAAAACATCGCTCGAGGCGCAACCGGAAACCGACAGAGGGCATAACCGATGATGTCCTGTGAGGATTGGTCAGTTGTCCTGTAGATGGCGCTTGCTACTGAGTTCAGCCGAGCCGCAAGCCTCGCCATGTTTTCCGTTTGATTTCGAACATGAAACTGCAGCCAATTTAAATGATTAATTGATACAAATAACGTATGCATTAAAAAAAATAGACAAATTTTCATCGACGATAAGAAAAAAGTTAACCAAGCTAATGGAATGAAGTAAATTTTATTGTAAAGTTACATCACTTAAGTACTTAAAAAAAATATGTTGACGGCCAGTAAGGCGGACATACGGTACTTGGTCGAAACTTTAGCCATAGCCGACAAAACCAATCGTGTAAGGATGTTTTTCAGTAATTGTGTGGCCTACATGACCACTTGCTGCTCCGATTGGCTTTTAAATTGTTGGAATAGATCATACGTTAAAGATTTATCAAGGTTTTATCAGTTGGAAGTAGTTGAGGGACGTAGATAGGGTTATTAGTGCTGGAATCGATTATGATATTTGACCGAATTTTGTGATTTTCCGAGCACATGTCTTACAGGAGCTTCGAGCCGGTTTGTTTAAGTGACTGGCCTCGATCGCGTCATCTGTATGACAATCTCCATCTTTTCTAAGTTTTTCTTAACTATTTGGCCGGTTGAAGCGATATTTTGATCCAAAAAACGGAATGATTAGGCCATTTTTCGTTTACCTGTCGTAACGGCCTCTGTTGTCATTTGAGGTCTCGCAGCACAGTCAGTGGCCGGACCAAGGCTTCCAAATGATTTTTCAACCTTTCTCCATAAGTGACAAAATAGTTAAAAATTTATATCAGCTGAATTCGGTGGACAAGAAATGTCTAACAAAATCAAACAAGTTCGTTCCGCTATAATGCTGAAAGTTTTTACACGCTATCAAACGAAGACGGTTTGCTGTTTTGGCCACCGCGGATTCAATTTTAATGATAAAGTTCTGAAACATGTTCTGAATTTAAACGAAATGCTACTCTTTATGTTACATTCAACTGGAAGTTGCTAGCGTTTTCCGTTTTTGCAGGAAAAATCGTTAAAATTTGTCTATTTTTTTTAATGCATACGTTAATTTACATTTTAGGAGTTTATTTTAAGCAACCGGCATGTGTTTGAAGAACTTAACAACAATGTTTCCTCTAGAAAAATATTAACACTCGAGGCACGAGTAAGTTTACCCGCATATCCTGCAAGGATGCCTTTGAAGCTTCGGAAAACCCAAACTTACGAGGGAAAAGTATGCAAGCGAGAAAGTGTGTAATGTACATAGAGTGAAGGTGCAATGAGTCAGGACGAATTTCTAGAGCTATTTTAAACTAGTACAATAAGCGGATGCCGACAGGCATGACCGGAACCAACACTGCCAACCTGATTGCACGCGTTTCGATAGTACAACGAATGGCCATTTTTACGATAAATATGGCTTAACGAGCAGGATAAGCTAGGTGCGTATGATGGTCAAGAGAATGTAAACTAATCCGTAGAATAGATATGGAAAAATAAAATCAAACGATGTGAAAGTACTACACTTTTTAAGTGACGTCTTACAATGTTGGTTAAATGTGTCAGTAGTTTGTGAATGGTTTTTGATTTTCTGATCTGATATTCATTTTGATGTGAGTGACTGTCATATTATCTTTATTACGGTTACAGTACTTACTCAAGTCCTCCCAAAGAAGCACTATGGAAAAGCAGTAAGATGGCGGTTTTTTTTCACGAAGTGCTTTTCATTTCGGTAATGTGCCAAGTGCGTGTGTGTACTCGAAAGGAAGCGTTCGGGGAGAAAAGCGCAGAGTAAGTACCGGAACAACTTAAGCACTCTCTTATCGCCGTTGAGCACGCTTCGAGAGCTTTTCGGTTAGCGACTGCAGCCTAAATCGCATCCTTTTCTTCTTGAATGCTACCGTGCTGAGGATAATGAAATAATAAGTAGGAAAGAAGGGTGGAACGATTTTTTTAATACAGACATGCTAAACAAGAATCTTGCTGACATATTCATCGTTAAAAGAGACCGAAAATTAATCAATTGATTCAAACACAAATTTTTAAGGTGTTGTAATGAAACGGCCGAGAGCACCGATAAAGAAAACGTTACATTTTCGCGACACCTGTCGCAACAACGCAACCTATTCTTAAGGCAGTTCGGATACGCCACCCGGTAGGGACTACTTTTCCCAAAAGTAATAATTTCATCTTCAATTTATGATCCGGGGCGTCGCATAAACCAAACAGGCCCACGAGCGCAAGCCCTTGCAGACCAAAGGGCCTCGCTGGGAACGAAGCTCCGTTCGGGTGTTCCGGTATCCGTGTTTTCTTTGACATGCTTGAAAGGGAAAAGGTAAGGAAAGTGTGGCACAATTTTCCACTGCTCCCCATTATACTTTTCCATCCAGTTTACTCGAGGAGGTCAACCAATCGAAGAGAGCCAGATAGAAAGAGGGAGAGATATAGTTAAGTATGTGCTCATTTTCTCTTTTTCATCCTTATCATTATCCTTCCGTTACAACTTTCGCTTTAACTCGTTCAGATAGCGTGGTCTTTTGAAGATCTATCACCACGGCATGTGAAGTGTTTGGTGGAGTGCTATCGCTTTGTTACTTCAAGCGTTCATTTTCTAACCGTAGGGCACTTCACCAGAAAGCGTGTGACGATAAGGATGAAGTTTACGCATGAGACTGCATTTTCTTGATTTAATGAGTGTTTGTAAACCTATTGTATACATTGATAATGCTTCTTTATCGATCCTTGTATGATATTCATCAACTAAAATATTGCAAACATATTGAATAAGATATTTAAAATCCATGTTGAATTTAACTTCTATATGTTGTATTATACAATATTTAAAAAAATACTATAAGTTTAGGAAATGTATGGGGTTTCAATTAATAATCTCGTATTTTATGAGTGTACCTTATTTTTCAAAACCATACGAAATGCGTCAACCACGGATGAATCACTGTGAACCACCACACTCTTTTACTCGAGATTAGGCATTGCAAAAAGTGACAGAAAATGCTTTCGTCTATCACGCGTACGCTTTTTGGGACGAAGCAGTAAAGAATGCTGAGCCGAATGACGGTACGACATCCAAGGTACAGAGCGAGGATCAAAGGACCTCCAGCCTACACCTCGGCGGAACAGAACACGACAAGTCCGGGGCATCCGGGGCTTCTGACGCTGCAATTGATGCCGAAGGAGTTGTTGTGGAATGCGTTCGTTTGAAAGTTTCAATGCTTCAAGTATGTCTACTATGCGGGGATCGCCCCGGTGTTCGTTCACCTCGTTGGCCCCAAACCCTGGCACGTCCTGTTGCCCAATGGCTGTGTCTCGCGCCCTTCCTGGGCGTGTGGAACGACGCGGGCGTTATGTAATTGACGTTTGTAGATTTTCGCGGTCGCGACAGCCGTTATTACACGACGGCCGTGCAAACGGTCGTTGCATAATTAAATCTTTCAAGGGTGTGTGAACAGTTTGCATGTGATGATTTATTTTCACCAACTTTCTTCGTATTCAAAGAGTGCAATGGTTTTTTGGTTTAAGACAGCGAAATGTATTAATATATTTTAAGTTTTCGTTCCTACTTGTATAGTTTGAAAATTGACATGAAAATTCATCAGTAAGTTTCCTGTGAGATGTAATTTAAGAATCGAAACATTTTTTAAGACGAATGTTTGTCTTTACGGCGAAAGTAGACAACAGAAAAATATAGAAAAGGGTTGAACACAGTTATACTTTAATATTAACACCAAACTTCACAGTTGAACCCATTTTAGGACAACATGTTCTTGCGACTTGCAACCCGATGGAATGTGGTGAGATAAAAAGGCATTATGAAGTAATCCCGAGTTAGCAGTACGAAATTGATAAAAAAGGCAGCGCGAACCCGAGGGATACGATCGTATAAAAATGGCCCTCTCCTTTTACACATTCTCCCTTGGGTGGCCGGAAGTAGGAGACAGGATACCTTTTGCACCGAGGAACGGAGTCAAAAGCTCGCTTGGAACGTAGTTAAAAAGAATGAACAGTGTGAAGTACAAAAGAAATCAAGACTTCCAATGGAAAACTCCGAGTAGCATCCGATCCGAGTGTACGGCCGCACCCGTCGGATAACCTACATAAAAAAACACACACACACAGCTACACATGTATGGGGCGAGTTTTCCTTCTATTTGGCTGGGCAGAATTCCAGTATCCGGTTTCGGCATTACACAGCGCCGTTACGAGGGATGTTTCCTGGTGGCGCTGGTGATGACTCTGCTGCACGGAATGTGCGGAATCCCAGCAAAGCTTTCCCTCGGCCTCCCCCTCTAGTTCCAGTTTTCCTCTGCTGGGAAAAGCGAAAACGCTCTGAGAGGAACAAACCCGCCGTACACCGCAGTGTCGGTTCTTGGGAGAGCAAAGCCGGCGGCTCGCGAAAGCTCGCGGTCCGGCTGCACCCCGTCACTGATAAGGGCGCACTGATAACACAAACGGGCGCGATCGCAACATCCATCCCTTCCTCCCCCCAACCCCCACGCACAGCTTCGTGCGTTCGAGAGAAAATCGTGCGAGAACGTCGAGAGAAAATCCGCGGGAGTCGATCGGATCGGGCGAAGACGGTCGACGACTGCTCGGTGTCTTCGGGTGCCGAACGCCGAGCGCCACAGCACGACACGTTACGCCAGAACGCGACTGTCGTCCGGTGCGCGCTGGTAAACTAAATAAATAAAACTATTTTTACTCTCGCCGTGGACGGACGCAGCCGTCGTGGTCGGAAAAACTGCACCAGCACACCATCGAGGAACCGACCGGGGTGGTGCGACTCCGGCAGCGCAGTGCGGGTTTCCTCCCAGTCCCCGTGTGTCCGCGTGTGTAAGGGTGAGTGGAGGAGACAAACGTGGGCCACGGTGCCCTTTCAACCGACCGTATCAGTGAAATTGGAAACCGTAGGGAAAAACCCCCTATGTTTCAGGGAGGACAGTGTGAACCGATATATTTATGTCAATCGGAAAACTCTACGGCGGTGGGTGTGTGTTTTCCTTCGTTTTTCTCATTTAATTGTCTCCGAAGAACCTAGGCAAACCGCACGGGAGTGGTTCCGTTTTTCTTTCCCTTATGTTTTTGTAACGCACCGTTTGTGACACCGAGGTCACAAGCGCCAGCATCGTTATGTTGCAGTGGATGTTCAACCTTGTGCCAAAGCGTCTCCCTGACTGGGATGTTGTGTTCGTGCGTGCGTGAGTGTGTGTGTGTGCGTTGGAAAGATTGTATTACGACGCGCCTGTTGTGGAACTTCCGGTGCTGGACGACCCGCCCAAAAGCTGCCGACAGGCTGACGCTCGCGGAGAAACCCCGAACGCGCTGGTTTTCTCCGTGAGCGGAACTTTTGCTGGAGGATGTTCACTCCTTCTGAGCTGTGTGTCGATGGTCGACGAAGTGTGTTAGATAAATCACAAAACAACCACCAATTTGGCAACCAGTGTGCTAATCATCGGTGCGCCCAGCCCCGACGAACCGTTTGCTATCTTCACCTCTTTCGCGAGTCCTAAGCACCGAACCGACTTCCAGCTGTTGACTCGTAGTCATCTTAGAAGAGGGCGGTGGCTGTTTGGTGACATCCTTTGGCAAACAACTCGTTCTGAACGGTCACCCAAGTCATAGTTGTTTTTTCACACAATTGTTGACTACTTATAGGATATTCGGAGTATGAGAGTGAGACTTTTTAGCTACCGTAATATAATGTTGATCATTAGAACATACAAGATAGTGTAATTTGAGTAAGAAATGCATTGGTACAGTTCTGCTTAAAAATGCGTTTTGCTATTTTTATCGTCAAAAATATGTTACTATGATCCCTAAAGCAAGGTGTACTACAAAAACTGGAACTCCAAAACCAATTAATTTCATTTGTATCAGATGTTTTTCTTTGCTCCATCATTTCTCATTATCGTTTTATGAAAATATTTATGTTTTTTCGTTGAACATTGCATTGCCTAGAGAATACCCTGATCTCTTAGCAGTTGCCTCAATAAACGGCATGTTTCCCATGTAACGATCTCCATTGCCAAGTGAATGAAACAGATATCATCAATTAGATGGTATAAATCTTAGCCCAAAAGCGATGAGCTTCTTATCATCAGCTCCTATTCGAGCGGAAACAGTCCATTCGTTAATATTTTTACTTTTTGTTCGATTCACCGTTGTTGTGAATTTTCATTTCCCTTTTTCGCTTCCTCCCTTCCTGCTCGGCCAAAGCGAATGGGGCGACAGCATCGTTTGATGATTGGTGATGCTGACGGTAATGATGACGACACAGGAGGAAATCTCAAGAGCACGCAAGAAGCAAGCGAGAGCAAAAGGTTCCGGCATCAGAATGGAACTAGGAACTGTCGAGATGAGAGTGAGAGAAGGAGAGAGAGAGAGAGAACGAGGGAGAATTTCCACGAGAGGAAATACGAAGGCTGGGTGGTGGCGCGGATGCAAGGACGACGATTTTCGGGGAGATGCGAAAATTACATAATATTTTCGTCCTAATTGACAATTGCAATAAATTATACAGTTTTACACTGTTACCGTAAGCGCCAGGGAATCGTGCGCCCGAGGGGTAGCAAGAGGTGGGCAAGGGGTGGTGTAACGGTGCGTTGTTGGGGTTGAAATGTGGGTGGTGTATTTATGCGTTCGGATGCGTACGATTGTGTGTCTGTGTGTGAGTGTTGTTAAAGCAAAGCAAACAGGTGGGGCAGAACATTAGAGGTGCGAATTAAAAACGCCAGAACTTGCGGGTGCCTATCGTCAAAGCGGTTCATTGAAGCTGACATAATCGTGTGTTTGTGTGTGTTGAATCGTTGTGCTATTTGGCTGAGAACTCAATGTACCTCATCTGTTTGACTTTTTTTTTTAATTTTTCCGTTTACTATCAATTTGTCGTTCATTTAATTAAAACACATTTGAAGTAGCTCAAGTGGTCGAATAATTTCCGATCGAAGGTGTGTCTCGGCTTCATGAAAACTCAGTGCTAGAGAAACCAAGAATAAAGTACACTCACTCTGTTTCCGATCTCCGGCGAAAAATTAAGTAACTGAAAAAGCAATACAATAAAACCGAAAAAACACTAGGAAACGGACACAAGCATATCCTTCTTCAATCCTTCGACAGGTTTTCGATCGTATCACGGCGTTACGGCAGGGATTTCGCATCGGATACGGTCTAATCGGAACCGTAATCCAATTAACATACGACTGCTAATACCGAACATTGGCCTCCCGAACCCGTGCCAAACCGAAACCGAAACCAGGACCGGGCGTTTCCCTGGTAGCTTCTGCGTCGCTTTTCCCCTTTCGCAAAAAGTGCGGTCAGCCCCTGTCCGGCTCGGCTCATTCGCTAACGGCAGGGAAACGTAGAGGTGAGTAGCGGGGCGTAGTGTGGCGTGCAGTTCCTTTTCGGCGGTTTTCCATCGGGTTGATTTCTTTTTGGGCACTTTTTATGTTTACTCCATTACTTTCTTTCGATTCATGTCGGTTGGCGTTCCACTGCAGGCCATTTGGAGCGGGGATTATGGGTACAGCATAACGATTACGATTGCATTAGGGATTCGGATGCCGTTTTTCGAACACCGTCCACCCACTCGGGACACAAACGAACCAACACACTCGCATAGAACGACACACCTTGTAACGATGACGTCTGATGACCAGAAACGAAGGGAGGGATGGTGGGCTGAGGCATCGAGAATGACGTTTATGCCGTTTTTTTAAGCCTCTCCCCAAAAAGGATTACATGCGGGAGATGTTCGCACACACACACGTGTGCGCACATCCTCAGAACGTCACATCGTCCTGGAAACCGGACGCTCCGGTGCTCTAGCGACACTTTTCTTTTGCGCCTCTTGCGAGAGTGCACGTTAAATTTTATTGCCATTGGCCGTGCCGGAAAAACCTGCTGCATAATAAAATAGGACGAAGAGGAAATTCCAATCCCGAGAGTGATCGGAGACATAGACTAATGCGTAACTTGCTTTTGCGAGCAAAACGAAAGTAGCCTATAATGGAAATTATCCTACAGCAGGCGAAACATGTTTCTTCTGGAAGATCTTGGAAAACTGAAACCAACTTATTGCTCATGCAAGACGACAACAAATGTGATCGCTTTTATTAGTGATCTATACAAATTTGCCAATTGTTTAGGTTAAATTGGGTCTTAGTTAGGTTTCCAATATTTTAAAGCACTGTTCAGAACTGTTTTAAATAAAATTAATATTGATCCTAACTTGAAATTGACAAATGATTTTTAAACAAAAACACACTGAGAATTACGAAAATTATTTTGATAACGTGCTACCCGTTTTACTATCCAAAGGCGTTTGCCAAACCCTATCATACATTTATGTTTAAATATTTCTGGCATTGTACATTTTCATCGAATATCTCAGTATCTAAAAAGTATTCGAATAGTCTTATGATCTTTACTTAACAGTGTTAGTAGAACATTGCTTTAATAATCAGGAAACGAGTTAGTCTGCCCTTTAATATGGATACAATCATTGCATGTGTGGTTTTGCAACGTTTTCATTGAAGTTTCTGATTGATGTCTAGTACTTTCCCATGCTTGACTGGGTATCGAAACATTCATCACCTGTCCGAAGCTCCAATGGACTCGGGAGTCGCCTGTCTGGCTGTCTATCTTTCTGTCTATGTCCCTGTACCTCATGGAGACAACGATGTATCGTTAATCATCTACCAATACTCCCACAAACACCACCCAAGTCCATCAAAAGGACACGCACCGATGACTGCATCGGATAGTTTGTCAGAGGCCCATGGTGTCGTTGACCGGTGGAGCACGAGTGTGGGAATCCCGGTACGACTCTGATTAGAATTTACGTTCCACAAGTGGATGCGTTGGTCTCGTTACGGTCTTAGCCGGGTCAACACACATCCGACGATGTTAAGCTCCAGCGGAACATGCCCACCGGCCATGGGACGTCATGCCATTTACCTGTTCCAGGTCGTGTGTGTGTGATTGTGTGTGCTTCCTCTGGTAAAATGGCACTTTCCGGACGCAAAACGGATGAGGCTCGTCGTCGGCATTTGTGAAACAATTTCCGCGCTCCGCATGCAACTGCAATCGGGCAACAGGCAACCGGTTCGCCCTGGATGCATTCATTTGTCAGCGACGTCGTGCGGCTGGCGTCGTCCTGTCGCCCGATCCTTTCTCCTGCTGAACTGGAAGCGGCACTGGAACACATTAAAAAGTCCAACCCGTTCCGAGCGGGTGCGGTTCCACGGGCAACTGGGACACTCCATTGTTGGGCACGACCAGCAAGAAAGAAAGATAATGGAAGCGGGCATAAAAACAACATCACCATGGAGGCCACACCTAACGCCCTCGTTCCCGCGGCCTCCCCGCTTCCCATTTCCATTTCCCCTCTGGCCCAGCGATCATCAACGAGTCAATTGGAGTTGAGAGGTTAATGGGAAGCCCGTGTTCCGCCAGATGGCGCTGCCGTGCCTGTGTGTGTGTCTGACCGAGCGACGACAGCCTTTGTGAGCCGATCCTTCCGAGTCATTTCCTCGCCGGGGAACACCGCGCTCCCGCCAACGGATCGAGTGTCGTTTTTCATCCATGCTTTCCCTTCAGTTTCTTCCACGAAAGCGATGCAACATTGAAAGGACACCCGTTTGAAGGAAGAAGAATAGCACGGCACGCTTGCTTAAAATGACTATCGCGCCTTCAACAACCCGTGCCACGGTGGGTTGTTGACTCGGGCCCGTGTTTGAAAAGGAAAAACGCTGCACCGTTTCGGCGGGGGCCATCACGTCAAGCAGCTTATTTTGCTCGTGTCACTGCAAAATCGGCTACCATAAGAAAGTGCCTGCCAGGACGACGTCTACACGTCCTTTTGGGCCGCTTCTTGGCAAACTGTCTTCCTGGTGCACCGGGCATAGGGTTTTCTTTCATTCTTTTCTCCCTGCTCCCGGGCTGAAAGTAAACTCATCGGCATTTCAATTATGCTCAAGGTCGGGCGAGGAGGAGCGAGAGGGTTTCCCTGCCAAATGTAGGTCGAGAGAACGAGCCGAACGTCGCCAGATTGGCTGCCCGCCGTCGGATGCTGGCAAACGAAGAGCGGCCAGCGGATTGGGGTCGCAGGCTTATGCAATAAATGTGCATGAAGAGTTGCCCGAAGTGGATTTGTGTCGGCACGGTTTGGATTTCAAAAATCACGCCCTCATATGCTAACAGTAGAGCCCCGTATGCTGTAGGTACGATGGCTTCCGCCGGCAAGATAAAAGGAGCCCCCAAACGAGATTCGGGAGTTCGTTAGGGTAATCTCATCAGTAGCTACCGTACCCGTGGATATGTGTCTGCACATGTTTGTGCATGTCTTTTTGGACGCTGATTTGAAAACGTTAGCGAATGACTGGCAACATCCCACATACAGTCGTTTCGGAGCTACAAATCCCCCGGAACCAGCATTCCAGGTCCATCGTTTTTTTCATCGAGAGTACATAAACAGCCATGGTGTATGATTGGGCCCGACTTTTAAATCCATCACTCCAGGCTTTTAAACCCATCGAAAAATAGGGTTCACAGTACAAGATCTATGTGTAAGCAACTTTCTTTGCAGAATTATTCCATTATTAAAAAGAGATATAGTTGATACATTCTGTTCAAAAATTTGTTTTAGCGATGCTCATCCAACATGCTCAATAGCGATTTGCTTTTTATCATTACAGCCATACCCGCCAATTCATGAGATGCTGTTGCAGTAATAGATCGTCATGTTCTGTTTTGTTCAACTCCTGTATACACCTTGAGCCCGTAAGTGTTCGCCCAGTTTCCGCATGCTACCGTGTAGCATCATCATACACACTAACCCGAACGTTACAGGTCATTACTTGCAGGTCGCAACAACAGTTGCCCTTTCGGTCCTTGCGTTCGTTTGTTCACTTCATGCTCGAACGATCGATTGTTTGTTTCGTTGAGATGTTTTTTGATATCTTGTAACTTACTAAGTTTTGTCCGCTTATGGGAATGGAGAATTTTGTTCTTTTTTTTAAAGAATTTGATCATTGCATATTGATATACTCGTGGTACTGTTCGAAAGTTAAACATTGCTTATGTGTCTTGTTTGTGAATATGTTCGTATTTTGTTCGTGTTTCGAACTGATTATTAATTTCTTTTTCTTGTTTTCTATCTTTTTTTACTGCAACCACTTGAACCACAACTGCTATTAACTACTACGAATACTACTACTACTACTACTTATACTACTGCTACTACCTTCGTGTCTTCACCTGTTTTGGTCTTTCAATTGCTGTTTCGCGCTGCTCGCTGTATGTGTCTGTCATGAACTCTACGACGCATCATAAACATCCTCACCGACATCATACTCATCAACATCGACCGTCATTGCCATCGCCTGTTTTGTGAATGTGTGTTTGCCATGTTTGTGTATCATCTCAACTAGGATCTGCTAGCTTAAACAGTGAACCGTGCGTGAGTGCATTTATGTGATCGATTACTGTGGTATTTGAAAAAGAGAACAGATAAATTAATTCGAAACTGGTCTTGAGGCCAACTGCAACGCCCCAGAGTGGTAATCCAGTGGACGGTAATAGCATAACGATTGTATTTGTGTTATTTTTGCATTCAATTTTGCGATGGAAAACATTTGTAAAGTCTCCCCTTCTCTTCAACTTTCATCGCCGGACACAAAATGTAGATTACGATGTAACGGCAGGGAAGGTTGCACATCGTCAACCGCGTGTAACAATATTAATGTGTCCTTTTTGCTAATGGAGTGTGCACTCTACCTATGTGTATGTGCGTGATCGTGTGCTTGATTTCAATTAACCTTTCTCTGGTGTGATGGCGAGTGCAAGGGGCGTGTCACGTTTGCAATCGCTAGAAATGTGCACTATTGCATAAAGTTTGTTAGACGAGTTGACGAGAAAAGGGTTTACTTTAATATTGAATTTTTAATATTGAATATTTATGATGGGACGACCAAACTTGTATAAAGAGATGTACGTTTCTTAATTGATTCATTGGATTCATTTATACCGTATCACAACATTTTCACATGTCATCTATAGTCTGGATGTTATCGATAAGGAATAGCGCACGCTGTACTTTATTAGTTTGTAGCATTGTGTGTAACATTGGACTTTTTATAGCGTTGTTGTAAGTGTGTTAAAGTGATTCTTTTGATTCAGTATTACATCGTTATTTACTGTGTTAGAATGTAAGGCATACACTTATAATGTTGATGAGTTTTATTTTATACTATTTATTCAGCATTACTTATAACAAAAGGTTGAGAACTCAACAAGGGAATAATTACAGGATGAAATAGTCCCGCAACTGATTTCTATCGCATGGTATGCGCCTTCTTGGTGAGTTTGCTGACGAGAATCTGTTTCTGAGTTGTTAATTTCGCAATTTCGATGAAAATGCTTCACCGTGTGAAAATCCCTTCTCATCAAGCAACTCTATTCAAAATGTCGTTAGATTTGTCTAGGATATGGGAAACTCTGTGCAGAAGGCTCGTGCCTTTGAGGGTCCTTACAGCACGCTTCCAACTTAAACTTGAAGAGGACTCGACGGATTTGTTGTGTCCGAAGGACGAAGCCAAGCGTTCGTTGGCAAGTGGACATTGTTGTCCGTGGTTTTGGCAGAGCAAGCATTTGCTCAAGATTTCCTTAGTTCTCAGCGAACAATACGTTGCTGCGACCAGCACTAACCAACGCTCCGCCACCATGAGCATGCATATTAATAATCAAACGGATACGGACCTTTACGAGATAATCATCACGACGATCGTAAAGCTCTCGGTGCTTAAGAGACCCGAAATGAGCTGGCATCGGTTGATGGAACTGCTCTAGGGTGGTGGATACATATTTACTAGCTTCCATTTTGATTGGCATCGTTCGTAGGACTCCTTCGTTGAAGTTTTCCCCCTCACGACTTCTCGATTCTCCGTTCTCCCGGTCCTACGTGACTCACGCAGGACGTGTTTTGTAATGTTTTTACGCCAACACTACAGCTCACCCACACCGAGCGCAGCTCAGCACTGCATGGTGGTGCAATAAAATAGGCCATAAAGGCTGGACTCGCCTAAGTAATGGAGTTGTTTTTGATTTGCTGTTGGGGACATTTACAACACTGGCACGAGAAAATGATACAAACCTGTGTTGGGTTCGAATGTTGCTACAATTTTCCCTTCAACAAGTTCCCACACCGTTTGGGCGAACTCCAATGGGTGGTCTTGGGTATTTATTACTTTATTGTGGTTCAGGCAGCCATTCGTACTGTAGATGTATTTTGTTTCGTTAGTTTTTACGAGGAATATGTATGTCATTCCCGTGGTATGGTTTTACGGGCATGAAAAGCCGCAATAGAATCTAAATGGAAGGTGGAATAAAAACGCCAAAGAATGTGTTACTTAAGTCACTCGTTCTCACCAAACAGAAAGTGACATTTGGCCAAAACGAAAACGGCCATGATTATATAACTCGAAGAGCAAATTAAATGAATGCTCCATTGTGCCATTATGGGAGAACTTTCGTTCAACAGTTGTGCTTCTTTTCAATCCGCAAATCAACTTTTACGTGCAATTTAATATTGAAACAATGGATCGACCTGATTTGACTTTGCAAGGAACAAGTTTCGCAATTGTTCTTCTCCAACTCTTTCCCCCTCGGTATCCCCGCCGTATCCATTCTAAGATACTCGTCGTGTTGAATGTTTCGTCTCCCTACCAAGTTCACGCCGCCTAATACAATTAACAACGTTCTTCGTGTCGGTGGCATCATCATTATCTCACCTTCGACACATGTTCCCTGGATGCTGGGGGTGGTTGACGGCATCGAAGGTCGTACGGTGAAGCGTTTCCCACGCTGCGAAAGGAAACAACATGGCCCAAGCTCAAAGGCCGATCAAACTTGCACAATATCAATTACTCCAATTAGGTTGATGCGAAAGTCAGAGCAATCCATCGGTTCGGTGAGCGGTTACTGAGGTGAGGGAGGCGATTGGGGGCACACATGCATCACTAGTCAGCACAAGTTTTCTTTCGGGATGATAATGTTATTATTATCGTACGCCTCGAGCTCCTTCCGGTTGTAATGGAAGACAGAGTAGTGGCTAACTGTTCTCTAATGTGTTGTGTTGGGCAGATATATGCTTAAGTAATGGGAGCTCCCTGTCCTCATAACGAATCATTATATATTTCCCAAAAGTGTATACTTATCTGTAAATTGGTCATAACAAGCTAAAAATACTTTTTATTTTTATTTTTTAAGAAAAGCATATCTTTCTGTGCGTCCCCCAATATGCTTGACCCTTTTATCCTGCGGACATTTTTATTTTCATTGGTTACTTTTTCGCATTCTCGTGTTTACTCGGCTGTCGTAGCGAGTGGCTTCAACAGTCGTCACCGTTCAGGGAATTCGTGAATGAAATTTTTGTTTACTGCAGGGTTGTACAACATCACGTCCAAAGAATGAGAAAATGGGCGAGAATTGAATCCATCCACTGCTCACATTCCGTGCGTTCTCTGGTGGCCCATTTCCGCGAACGAAATGAGAGAACTTGGGGTTTAAAAAAGCCTTAGAATTGGACCGACTGAATGGTAGAGAGCGTTGAGCATCCTTTTGCGTGACACCATAGCAACCCTCTACCGCCTGTGTTAGGGGTTGAATCTAGGATGTCGTAGTGTTGGTCAACGGGTGAGAAGCGTGAGTGAGCGAATGAGTTTGTGTAGTCCTTGCGCTCTGCAGCATCCAGCCAAAGGACGACCAAGTGCGGATGAGTTCGGGCGCGATCTCACTCGCACTACATACCTACATATATACGCTTGCTAGTGCGGTCACTGCTCCTAATGCATGAGACGCTTTGCTCACTATAGTGAGATTGCTTCTCTGAAAAGGGTAAGATAGCTCATCTCATTTGTGAGTATGAAAGATGAAGGAGAAAACCTCCCCTTGGGAGGGAAAAGTATCCTTTCTCACGAACGCACACAATCGCCGAGGACACGGTGAGATGAACGTACAGTATGTCGGTGCGCACGTTGGAAGATGGGGTCGTGGTTGCTACTACTGCTACTACCACCAACACCGGGACCGTTACTCCAACCTAACACGGCGTGTCTCGGTGTGCGTTTGCGTGTGTTTTGTGCTCCATTGGCCAGCGCAGCATCCGGTAAGGATTTGGGAGCGCGAGTAGAACACACTAACAAACGCACACCAACACACGACGACATGGTGTGAATCGCTCGTCCCACCAACGTCGTCGGGGCGCGAGTCGTCGTGTTTGTAGGCAATGGTAATGCGTTCAGACAAATTTTCGTTCGCTCCCGGAAAGTATGACGTGTAGCAGCAGTGCGAGCGTGAGCATTGACAGAAAAGTTGGGCTTTTCCTCGTCGACGGTCGACGACGGTTTGAAGCAAAACGGTGCGAATCTGTTAGAAAACCTACGATCCAGCGTGTGATTGTGGAAAATACCCTAACCGTATCGTTTGGGTTAAGTTTTGCAGTGCATTGGATTTTCCTTCCCGTGTCAGTGGGACCCATTTGCGGATTTAGGGATTTGCGTGGGGTGCCCGTGTGTTTCTGCGGTCAGCCTCCTCAGTGGGAACTAGGTTACGGTGATTGGCAGCCTCCACCGTTCTCGCTGCCCATCTAGAATGTCGAGTAACCAGCATAGTAAAACATCGTTCGAACAGACTTAAATAAGACTGCATTTAGATCCACCCGAACGATTGATTTCTTGCGCTGGAGTTTTCGAGCGGAGCCCTGGTATCCCCCGTACGGGTGCGCACCTCGCCCCTGCACGAAGGGTGGTTCGAGCGAAAATCGATTAGTGACCAAAGTTTGGGTGAATTGGGACGCGAAGACATTCGGATCACAACAGCATACATATTCTGTATCACTCGTTCGCGAACGATGAGCGTGAGCTGGTGCGTGGATTCGAATGAGACAAATCAGCGTGAGCTGTGACACGCCGGTGTGAGTGAGGCTGTATGAGCTTGAGATGCTGCGAAAGTAGGGTGAGATGAGTTTGAATCTGTGCCGAATAGCGAATGCGAGTTTCTCACGCTCATCGATCGATAGGAAGTTGAATGCGAGAGTCCTTTCAGTTAAAGTGTGTTACCTTTTTTGTGCGAGACAAATTGAAGAAAATATCTAATTTTTTGTGCTTTTCGCGGTGTAGTTGGTGTTAATTATATGTTGGTGAAATTTTGCGTTGTTGTCGTACAAGGGTTCTTCTAAGAATTCCATCGTCAGGTGTTGGTTTGCATTCGGTGCTAAAGTGGGAAAACGAAGTATGAGGGAGCCCCCCCGTTAATGTCAGGAAAAATGTTACAGAAACTCATTCACGCCAAGACAACCAATGACGGTGTATCAGAGCTGCAATCATGTTTCCCACTTTCAACTTTGTTCTATTTTATCATTCGCATCAATGGTGTCCTGTAGTGTATGGTTTTTCCGCAAAACGTAACGTTTTCTAAGACGATGGGTGTGTTTGACGCATAGCTTTCTTCCTCTTAATTTTCCAGTTGTTTTCCTTTTTCGAATTGACAACATCTTTCCAACACACAGATAGATCAAGCGCGAGAAAAGAGAAATTTAATATAGTGAGAGTGAGAGGAGCGGAATAGAGGGATAGAGAGAGAAAGAGAGAGAGAGAGAGGGAAGAAGAGAGAGTGATTGCAAAGTGCTAAAATTTTACAAAAACACAACGGAGCCCGTATTTCGTACCACACTGTATATAACATGATTTAGTGAACTTTTTATACTTATGCCAACCGAAAACTTTTGCTAGAAAATAAAAGTTACATAAGGCAACCCCATCACAGAAAACAAAACAGTGAAAAACCAATTGAACTGAACGAGCTCGAGACAATTTTGCTGGCCTGTAAGCAATCGGTGCCAAACCGGAACGCAGAAATCCCGCTTAGAGAAACGTAGCGAGCGTTCTCTATAGCACGGGATTAAGCAATAGAAGAGGAAGATAAAGAGGAACAAAGCAAAACAAAACATAGAAAATGGGAGCCAAAGGTAGCGTAGAGGCTGCGAAGATGAACGCCGATGGCTGGGGCCACTTCGAGGTATGTTTTCCACGACACCATTTCAGGACGCACGTAGCATCCACCTTTGAATTTTCTTGTTTTCTTCTTTAATATCTTAACAACGATTCATTTCTCTTTTGTTTCCCACTTTTTTGGGGATTTTTTCTTTCTCAAAAACCACACAAAGTGAATCACAATTTAAAACCAACACACGACAATATTTTTAATGCCAACCGTTTTTGTTCGTTGAATCCTCCCTTACTGTTATTTTTAACACACCATTGGAGAGCAGCAATAAACGAGCAGATAAATCGACTAATCTGAGCTCCAGAAAGCAAAAGTGCTTCCAGTGCATTAAATCCTTCCCGACACTACAAAGTACCAACCAAAATTATTAAAAACTCATTTAAAAAAACCAACGACAACACTTCCAAAAATAATCCAAAGTGTATGCAACAACTTACAAGTTTCGCCGAAAACGCTAAGAGTGAAGAAAGGGTGTAAACACACAATAATAAAAAAGAGTAACACTATCCTATGAGAATGATGCAAAAGTGTGAGAATGAGCTTTGGTAAATAAAGCCAACACTCTGCCAGTGCTCTGCGGCCCAGGTTCTTATAGCTTCCTTTTCCATTCTTCATTTGCTCTAGTGTACAAAGTTTGTTTTTTCGATGCGATATGTGTGTGTGTGTATACCGATTTATTTTGTAACAATCATGTTCTGTTCTGGATAGTAGCGTGTAGAAGAGTCAATGCTGGCGTGCTATATTTTTGTAGTATTTCGTACAAGTTTCTATCACTTCTTTTAAACTTGCCTCGCCATGTAATATGCATTCCAGTGTTCGCCAACTTTTTTTTACTCATTTTACTGCGCTCGACAACGCTATCCCCGAGCGCCAGTGTATTTAAATGGTGGTTCACACATGTATAGCGCTGCTTCGGTAACATTTCGCTTTTCAGCGCCCTCGATGGCGATTGATGTGCATTTTGAACTTGCGACAAATCAGAATCGGCTTACGATCGTAGTTTGGTAGCGGTATTGGAGTATGGTTTCGTTCTCATGTAAATAGTTCAGCAGCTCAGCGATCGAACCAAAGACAATGCAAACAACACACCACACATTTGCCCTCTTAGCCGTACCATGCGAAACGCAATCATCTCTCGAACAATCCATCATTCTCATATCGATTGTACAGACGTAAAACCGGAATGTGTTGCCATCATCGTAGTGGTTGAAACCTTAAGTCATGTCTCAATTAGCTATGCAGTAAAACGATGAATTAAATCTGTGTTCGATAAATAAACTTTTCGATCTCTAAAAACCCACTCGTTTCCACCAATGCTCTTCATCCAACCCATCTTATCCCAGGAAACGCAAACCCCCAGCCAGTTCATAAGCATGCACTTCGTTTATAAGATATTCCATCAATAAAATCCATTCCGTCCTCTCCGACATCAAGAGTTTTCGATTAAAAACTTCCTCCCATTCAAAGTACGCCATCAAGAATGCTGCTACACTTTCCGTTCAGCCGCAAAATCCGGTTCCTTAGAAGGGGATCGAGTGAGAACAAGGATAAACCAAAGAGAAAGAGAGACAGAGAGAGAGAGAGAGAAATACAAAGAGAAAGAGAAAGAAAGAGAGTGGTCCCTTGGAGGGTTGGAAGGATCTTGCCTAATCTCACGCGCGACGTTTCCTGTCGATGGCAGCTCAATGATGAGAGTGTGTGGTATTAAATATAAATTTAGGTCAACCGAACCGACTCCGGTCCCCGGGTGTGACTGAAACGTGCCACCAACATCCTCGCACGTGCCGATGTAGCGACTCACGGCCACAACAGTCAAGTGAGCCAGCAGTGAGCCAGGATTGCACAGCTTCCGTAGTTGCATCCTTTCCTATGACCGTACGAAGAGTTTGGGGCTCGGCAAACTTGGTTGTCCTTTAATCGGAAGGAACATTCGTGCACGGTATTCTTTATGGCATACATTGAATGGGATATTGCCCCGCTACCTTTCCACCGTAGAAATCCACCGATGTAAGTTAATTACCCACCACCACCATCACCAGATCCCTAACTACAACTGCACCAATGGTAACCTTCCCACGAAACCGTCACATTCACATTAAGTGTGCTGAAGAAACCGTATCGCATAGGCCGTAGAGAGACTAATGCTGCACGTGCTGCACATTCTCTTCCTTTCCCGATCCTGTTTCTTTACAGCGTGGCAGCCGTCACTACAGCCACAGACACAATCAGCGGTCCCAGTCGTTGAACCGAGGCCAAGCTCTTTCACGGGCCGATGTCAGTGGGATGTGGTGACAGCAAGGAACCTCAGGTAACGTCTCGGTCCCCTTGGGACGAGCTCCACTGCGCCATAACTCTACGCTCATTCCAAATTCTAACCAAACTCGCCCATCCTTTTGCTCTTGCACTCCTACGCAATGCGTTCCTTCGCACCCGGCAGGAGGACAGGCTGGGTGCCCAAGCTGCGCCATGGGTAATAAACTAAGCTGCTCGTGTGCGCCGCTTATGCGGAAAGCGTACCGTTATGAAGATTCTCCTTGGCAAGCATCCCGACGCCGGGACGGCCATCTCCTGAGGTAAGTTTGCGCTACACAACGGTGAATTCCCTCGACGGTATCAAACCGACCGGTTACCGGGTTGCCGGTGTCATAGCTCCCACCCGGAGAGGAAGATAAACTCGGAATGAAACGTGACCGATATTTAATGAACCTTGTTCGTTCTCTCCCCGTTCAGGTTGTGGGCGGAAGTGTTCCACGTTTCGGCTAGCGGTGCCGGCACGGTCAAATGGCAGCAGGTGTCCGAGGATCTGGTCCCGGTGAACATCACCTGCATCCAGGACTCGCCCGAATGCATATTCCACATCACCGCGTACAACAGTCAGGTCGACAAGATCCTCGACGTACGACTAGTGCAGCCCGGTAAGACTTTGAACCAAACACCCCACGGAACGTTGGCCGGCACATGAACTCATCAGCCGTTCCACCCTTTTTCAGGTACACGCATCGGGCAGGCCTCGGAATGCTTCATCTACTGGAAAGACCCGATGACGAACGACACCTGGGGTCTGAACTTTACATCACCGATCGATGCAAAGCAGTTCCGTGAATGCTGTGTAAGTATAGCTAACGTCTCGTCAGTTTCTTCTTCTGCTGCTGCTGCTACTACTTCTACTTCTACTTCTACTGCTACTACTTCCACAACTTCTACTATTTCGCTGTTTCTCTCTGTCGTGGCTCTGTGTACAATCGATGTTTCTATGTGCGAGCCGCGTTCTGTCTGATTTTTGAATGTAAGAACCTCTCAAGCCGTCCGTCGCTAGATCCACTCTGGTTCCTCTGCACACTAGTCGGACGGCGACCTCCAACCCATCTGTGTACTGCATCTGTGTACTCTCTGCTGAATGTCGCTGTCTATTTCCACCGACTATCCTGATTCTTCCAAACAACATCTATACTACCACTTCTGCTACCCTTCTATCTCTAAACTATGCTGCTAATAAAATGTTGCACTATTATTTGTGAGTTATGAGCATCCCAACATCTGCTAAACGAACTGTCCAGCTAACATCCAAACTTAAATAAAGCAAAACCCGCTGCTCGTTCGAATCAAATCCACGGAGGCGGGGGCCACGTTGCCCCCATGCCACTGGCTATAACAAAATGAAACTAACAAACAACCACTAGCTACTGCCACCTCCATCGACACGTTCGTGCAGAACTCTTTAAAAACACAAACTGCAAACTGCGGGTCCTCACCGTCACAAGATCCACTCACATCTCACATCACATCCCACGCTCCCCGTTCCGAGCCCCCGCGCTCACGTGCCTTCACCACCGTGTCCTTTCACCAGCACCGCCGGGTGTCTTCGGGGTGCCCACCGCACCCCCCAGCACCCCGCAGCCCATCCGTTCGTGCTTTCCCCCACCAAGCCATTCATCACCCTAATAATAGTGCGACGTTTTACAGTCGCCTTCTTTCAAATTTTCACGAAAGGCCTCCTCAAGCTATTCACTAAAACTTGATCCACCTGGGAAGGGCAAGGTTAAGACGAAGAGGAAACCGCTCAGCACACCGGCGAGTCCGTCGCGCGCCCGGGAACCGCAGTGTACCTGCATGACGGCCGAGCAGTACGCGCGCATTCGGGCCCAGGATCCACGGTACCGGGGTACGTACTGAAAGCCGCCTTCCACCGGTGAACATCGCTGCACGTTGCTTCTGGTGTGGTAAGAGAACCTCGTTTTTTTTTCTTATTGTTCCGCCTAGGCTCTTCAACGCTGCCAAGGGCCACAAACCGGGCCACGGAGACGGAAGCACTGCGTAGTGAAAAGATTGCGACGGCCACTTCCAGCACCTCGCTGTATGACAATGTTGGAGCAAACAATACTCAGGGAAATACGATCAACACTCAAGGTGAGTGCGAACGGTTGGCGAACAAAGTTGCGAACATTGAAACGCTCGTACTAATCACTTAATTGAACTTCCAGAAACTGGCCACAGACAGACGAAATCCCAAGAAACGAGCACGATGACTAACGTCGGCACAGGAACGGCAGCCGCCGTTACGCAGAACCACGTTGGATCGCAGATTGGTCAAGAGGAGTCGGGCGGCCCCAGTATGGGCCAGCAGCGCCCAGAAGAAACCTCCAAGTCGGAAGGTACTCAGGCCGGCGGCACGCTGCAGCAACCGGAGCGATCTACCAAAACCACCTCCACCGGAACTGGCACCAGAACAAAGGACTTTAACGAGGAGATGGTAGGGACGGCTTATGCCTAAGGGATGCCGGATTTAGCCTGAATTGACTTCTTTCTTTTTTAGACCCGCGACCAACATGAGATGCATCACAACACGATCAATAACAACACGGCCAGACGCAATAAATCGAAGAGCACGGAAGATATGAATGTTGGTTAGTGTAGACGCTCGACATTGCTCCTTGTCTATGGCTCGATCAATTCATGAACTTCACTTAACGAACATTTGTTGCTGTTTCCGTTTCTACAGACACGTCTACAATGAAACGTATGCTGAAGCCGATGCCGAGTGCCGAGAGCCCAGTGACATCGCCGGAAATGGGCCGCCGTCGGTACAATTACTACAACTCTGCCACCAACACGCCCCACACGCACCAGCACGCTATCCACAATGCGCACATGATGAACAACAATGGCACCATTTCGCGTAACGCCAGCCAAAGCTCCCGGTTCTCTGGCTCAAGGTGGGTGTGGGACTCACAAAAAGCCTCATTAGTCAACATAAGTAACCTGGGATGTCTTTCTTTCTACTTAAAGATCGTCGCACGAAATAGGCAGAGGCCACCAACACGGTGGACGTGGGCTTTATCTGGAACTCGAGCGTGAGCGCAGCTGCGTGGAAGGCTCGCCGCCATCGGATAACGTGATGTTCGACAATCAGTGCTACGCTACCACGCCCAGCTCCAGCAACGGAAACTCGGATCAGGATCAGCCACCGTACGGAAGGCAGAGTGGTCGTCACTCGCATCATCACCAGGTATCCATTTCGGACGGAGCTGTGAAGTATTTTCTCGCAGCGCTTCTCACATCTGACGATTCAATTTTAGAATCCCCCGAATGTGACGCCTACACCGGGTTCACCAACATCACGCTTGCTGCTGGAGTACGAGATGCATCTGCGCAACACGCTGGCGAAGGGCATGGACGCAGAGTCCTACAGCTTGCACACGTTCGAGGCGCTGCTGTCGCAGAGCATGGAAAATCTCGAGCTGGCGGAAAGCCTACCGGGATCCAACCAGCGTAGCCCATATCCGATGAGACGTGGTGAGTTTGTTTTCTTACTTTTATCAATAAAATCTTCTTCTTAATTGGCTCAAAATCCCCAAGTGGGACTAGGCCTCTCTCCGTAGAGAGTTTCTGTGACCGAAAGATGGTAAATTATAGATCGGTGGTCAGCCGTTCGTAATACCGGGGAGTGCCAGACTCGGGATTCGATCCCACACCTATGTCGTGGTGTTTTCTAGCGCTACCGCTGCGCCATGGGCACCCCATGGCTCCCAAGACTAAGTAAGCTTTTTTTCAAAATGTAACGATTGAATATACATCGCATGACAAAATGAATGCATCGATCAATACAAATTTCGCGGATAGCACAAAATCAAATCTCTATGGTGTATTGCTCGAAGTTGACCTCACCCGAAACGAAGCAAATGGTATGCATCTCATATCCTTTGACATAAGGTACACTCACGGTCAACAGCTGCAAAATCAATCGATGTTTTTGTATCGATCGATGACATTGTAATACCTTCCGAAATGGAACCATCCTTCGGTTGCGATTCAAGCTAGCCTAATACAAACACCTAAAGATAAAACAGTTTGATGTAGAGTGTAGAAGAGTATTATGAATGAAGAATATTATGAATTTTGATACTATTGGTTTGGTAGACGTATTTTTCTTATACATATAAGTTATGTTAAGTTTTTAGTTATAGAGAATGATATTTCTCTATTCTCTTCTACCTTATTAATAATTAACTACTTCTTGCGTTCAATGGAAAAATACATGAACTAAGGCTTATCTACAGATACATCCACTAACAAGGAAGATTTTATTCTATTCTCAACATATAGGGACTTAAGTTATTTCTTTTAAGATGTTTTTTTCTCAAAAATCATAAGTGTTCCTTATAAAATGTTTTCAATCCTAGATCTGTTAAGCTGAAAGTAAATGGCGCGAAAGCGGATTTCATTTATCCATCAAAGCAATGAAGCATACGATTTCAATTTTAATACAAATAGGTCATGCAAAAATTGATGTAGCAGGCACTGGTATTTCATGCTTGGATGGAAAATGCAATTGACTGCTTCATCTTACTATACGATTTTTGAGATATGATACGCATAATAATGCCAACTTACCTGCCATTAAAATCTTAGGAGCATGCATCTATTCGTTATCACATGCAGCTTCAATAATGTCAAATCATTTACAGAATTGCTCATGCTCCGCATTCTAGTGTGAAAAAAAGCTTATGATTGAGTAAGGATGATCAATAGTAGTTA
>KE525352.1:1927870-1945110 GCA_000441895.2 Anopheles sinensis | reverse complement strand
ATTTCTGACGTCTGAATTGATGATAGGGCAATTGGGACCGTTCTAAATATCTACATTTTAAGTCTATTTTCTCGAAAATATAGGCCATAAATAGATGAGTGTATCTTTTATCAATTATGACTCCAATTTTTTTCAAACAATGTTTCATGCTGTTGTAATGACTGTGGTATGTTACTTCTAAGAATTTAATAAGCTAACCATATTAAGCTTAATGATGTACACTTCTTCTAAGAAATCATTGATCGGATTTGATAAACATGTTTTACAACAATGGTTATGCTTCGAGTAATTTATGATAAACCGAGCCATTTCCGCTAATTATTACCGCAAACAACCTTCATCAAGGTGATTGCAGACTATAACCTCTAAATTGTTTGACGTACGAAGGTTCATTACAGAGCATCAAAAGGATTAACAATGTCTCGCCACTACTGTGGCACAATGAAACAATTTAATAACCGCCGCATGAACAAACACGGCACACAAAAACACATACTAACACGTCCTGTCGCTCAAGAACACATACACACAGTCTGTGGGCTGGGAGCAAATTTTGAATAATTGATTAAATTTGATTGTGCCGGTGTTCGTCGAGCGTAGGGGTTGACATTTTGTTGCTGCCCTTTCGGTTGAGTTACCGTTTTTGATGATGCTGATGCCGGAGGAAACCTGATTTCCTGGAAGAAAAGCTAATTCGATAAATTAGTACGCCCTTCCCGGGGGCAAAAAAGGGGATGTGAAAACGATTTTACAACGTGGCAGGTTCAGGTGGGCTGTTGATTTTCCCACGCCAAGGGGAAAATTAATTTGATGAAGTGTGCGCTATGACGCACGACAATGTGTTTTCAGGTGGCGTGATTCATGTGTTTCTTTGTAACCTTCCTCTCGGGTGTTTCTGTAGCGAGTGCCAAATCGTCGACGCTTCCGTTGCCCCACCGTCTGGGTGGAACCGAGCGTCCGGTGCCGGTTCGAGAGCGAGATCGAGAACGTGACGGATACTACAGCGACCGGAACGAGCTGATACGCGAACGGGAACGTGACCGTGATCGCGACCGGGGCTACCTGAGTGACCACAACTCGAAGTGAGTGAGAATGTGCGAAATCAAGCGCGAATGATGAGATTTCTAATGTGTGTATTCCTTTTCCCACGTCCTACAGCTACTCGACTACGCCACGTTGCGCCTCATGCATCGGCGAATCGGCGAGGGCTCAGTGGTTCCGACACTCGGATGGATGGCGCTCCGGTAGCTCGACGTTCGGATCCGGCTCCGGTCCGGGACTGGTCTCTTCTCAGAGCACGGCCGGTGGTGCTGGCGGTGGAGGTGGTGGCGGTGGTGGCCACAAACGCTCCCCATGGGACTCACTGCCGTCACTTCGACAGGACTCGAGCCTGAACGATTCCGGTTACAAGAGCAACCGAGCCGACTCTTTCGAACAACGGTAGGTTTTTCCAAAAATTGTTTAAGTTTCTTCCGGTTAACTAACCATACTTTATTCCATAATCTACTTGTATACAGTGGAGTCTTCGATCGGCAGGATAGCCTTCGCTCGGACTACATGAGCGATCGGGAGCCTCGCTACGGCATCGTGCAGCAAGCATCGATCGACAGCACTGATTCGCGTCTCTGCTACTTGACATCTTCTGAGGTAGGTGCATGTTCTTTCCTCAATTTTACTACATTCAACTTCAACGCTTTGCTCCCTCCTCTATCATTTTTATCCGAAAATGTGTCTCACAGTGAAATCTAGCATTAATCACTGACTTGCACTGGAAAACTTAAATTTCATAAAAGTCATATTTGACTATCACCATTTAAATTTGAGTTTGTCATTGTAAAACGATTCTAATAGACTCTCTAATGGAATGGAACATACCATTACTCCACTTTTCTTGAACGCCAATGCAAAAATTGAACAACCTAGCTTCATATCACAATATGCTTGTTGATCAAAAATGATTAATCGTTTATGTTATTCAGTGTTATAATGGAATTTGTTGCTCACCAAAAGAGTTCCTCAACCAAGCAATACAAGTCTGCAAACTGGTTTTTTCGAACGACAAATTTGTCATATTCGATAACGGAAAAACTATATTGAAATTCTACCTTAAATGCAACCTTCAATTGATCGACTTGGGATTATCTTGTACGAAATTATAACGCTTTGGATTTGTAAAATGAGTCACACTGCTGCAGTCACAGTCCGCTGCTGCAGTCAACAAATCATTGAGACACGTTACGTTTCCCCTTTGGAAACACATGACGAATGGCTTCCCATATACATCGACATCTCACGAACGTTCGTTCAATCCCATCACGGACAAGCTGAGGGACGAATTTCAATTAATCAACACAGAATTATCATCGAACTGTGAGGGCCTCTTGGCTGCGCACCGGAATGCAATTGGTTCCTATTCAAAGGAGTCGCGATGTTGAATCAAGGTTGGTATTCAGTGTGGAAATTACGCTCTCATCAGGCTGCCCGCCCTCATTGATTGCCGATGTATCGGACACGTTTGTCTGATGCCTGTCTCATTCAATCGGGATATGCAGAAACGCGATGCAGTGAAACAGAGCCATGGCATGGGGTTGTTCCTTCACCTGGTCTGGGTGGTTCATGCCGTCGACATCTGTCAACAAGTTCTCCAGTTCGGTTCCAACATTCCGAGCAACGTTACATCCTCCATCCAACTTCTCTTCGCAGAACACACTGGGGATTACGTTAGCTCGCACATTGCATGATTAACTTTGTGAATCCGTATCCCTCACATTCCTTTGCAGGCACAGAACCTGTTTCGTAGCGCTGTGGGAAAACTTTCAAAACCCCGCACGGGATAGCGTACGAAGTGCTTAGCTGGTGAATAGCCGTTCGTTAAACTATTTTGCAACAAGTTCTGTTTCAGCGGTCTTCCCGTTCGGTAGATGCCACCAACCCCATCACGCGATCGATTCACTTATATATTGAACCGAAAAAGGGGTGGAACCGTAGGGAAGAGGTAAAGAAGGTTACTTCTTCGACAACTTTCTATTTCGAAGCTGTCGTGCAAAATGGCAACGAAGCGACGGAACGGAAACCCTTCTAGGGTGTTTTACCCCGATATCCTGTAGGGCTTTGCTCTGCGGTTGACATTTTGAAGTATCGGTCGTCCTTTGGTTGAAAGGTTTGAGCGGAAAACCCCTTGATAAGGATTATCGGTTTCTTTTGTAGTTGACTATTTCTAAATTACGAAACGAGGTCCTTCCATCGCTAACGACAAAGAGCAATTTAATTTAAAAAAGCTCATTTCCAAGAAATCTCGTAACGTAAATAGCTCATTGGGAATTTTAAATAGGACTTTTTGGTAAAATGATTGGTTGATAATTTCTTATTTGGTTCAATACCTATATTTTTACATTATTTCAACAATATATTGTAAGCTACCCCCAAACACCGCCATTATTCTTCTATTTTTTCTGTCTAGAATTGAAATTTCATAAATAAATACTGACAGTTACAAAAACGCTTGGGAAATTATTTAATGAATTAAACATATTAAATCCATACAAAAACGGCATTACGCAACGGAAATTGTTAATCACATCACTGTCGTACACGATCGAACAATCCACAATTATTGCTCTCGCAATATTCATGTCAAAAATAGTTTGCGTAAGCGTCAGGCATGTTTCCCAAACTTCTCCCAACCATCCCGGCACTCCGCCAAAACCTCACCGCCACTGCGTGGGTTCGACGGCATCCGGGATAACTTTTGCCGGGAAACTTTTCCAACCATCTGCCTTGATCGTCGCTTGCTTGCTGCGGCATGCCTAGCAGGCAGGACTATCGGAAAACGAGCTGTAAAAAGTAATCTAATTACAATAATTTTCATGAAATGTAACATAATTAATAAAGGGAAAAACTTTCATCCGGCTCTTGCCAGTGCTTGGCTCTCCGGTCGAGAGGAAAATGATACAGGGGAAAGAGAACTTTTCTGCTGAAATTTAATCCCTCAGTGTGTCGATGTTTCACCACAAGCGCCATTGCAGAACCCGGTTTGCGCTAGTGAGTAACAAAAACTGCAAATAAACCCTGGAGATTCCCCCAACATTGCGTCATCCCTAGCGATGTGTGAGCGAGAGAACCTTGTGGAAATGTCAGTAAAACTGTGACCTCATTATGTGTTGCCAGATCCATGGCAGCATTAAAGCCAGAAAAATGCTCATCATTGGAATTTTGCCGGTAGCCCCGAGGGACCGAAAATGATTGAGAATTTAAATTTTGTGGGAAGAACATAATTTGTTCGGTCAGTTTTGGTATGGGTGGAATGTTAAATGTTGCTTTCCACATAAACATCGGATCACCTGCCGCAGCGATGCTCAACATTTATAGTACACCAACACTTTGTGGCTTCAGGTTTGCCTCAAAACATTCTTTTCAAACTTCATGCCCAGAGTAGCCTCGGATCGATAACTGCAAGTGATGGAATATGAATCAATATTTTTGCAATAATTTTCCTTCGTTTATTAATGGAAGTCTTGCTAGTTTGCAATCAAAACGAAAATGATGGAAGCATTTTTATGGCAATAAATTTCACTTCACTAAGGCTGACGTTGATTTCTGACACTTTCATGATCCGTTCAGTTATTATCGAATATCCCCTTCTGAGTTCGTTCCACTATTTCTGCGAATAAAAATAACATGTCACATGGATTTCCCAATGTTTGCTACACCGTCTCCGTAAGTGGCGTTTGCGGAGGTTTGGGTAGCACATACGTGTGGTAGAGTGTTGAGTGAAGCCTTGTCACATCAGCTTTTCAACCATCACTCCACCAGCTCGGGGAGGCAAAAGACAAGACTTTTATTACTTTCCCCTGCAAGTGAGCGAAACGAGACGGCGTCGGCAAGCCACAAGAAAGGACGCTCGGAATCTGTGACAACTATGAGGATTTTTGTGATTCTTCTCTGCGCCATCCCGGGATTGAATGTGGGAGGTGGGGAGGAGGACTTCTGTGGTTTAAATGATGGAAAGTTTTGAATGATGGTTTTTTTTCCCACTGTCACCCAGTTTTGTTCTCAAGCATTCTGGGGAGTAGGAGAAGGCCCTTTTTTCACGCCCTCCGCCAGCTCACCCTTCAGTGCCATTAATCTACGTGCACTGTATAGGGGATATGCATGGTTTCGAATGGTTCTGTGTGAATTCTTGGTCGGGATTCTTTTGTGGCGAACAGATATAAGCCCGTACTAGCGCCGGCAGAAAGACACACTGGAGCATTTCCTCACGTACCTGCAAGAGTACCTGACACTTCCGGTTGCCGCTCAGTGCAGCGACGGATAAACCGCACGGATTTTACAGGGCTCGAGCAAAAGTGGTCCATCGGCAAACAAGGATAACGGTATCTTGGCTTCGGTGAAGCGATTTTCCAGTCCAATTTTTTCCTCCTTCACTGTGGTTGTGCAAAAACGTTCGCGCGTGGTACGGTAAACGGAACCGGAACGTGTTCAAAGTAAGTGGCAGCGACCGGATCTTCTGTTGCTCAAGGACTAAGGACCATATCCGTGAAAACGGGGTTTGAAGCGTCGTAGAACAAGTCTATAGTGAAGACGTTTCCGTGAGCTAGGAAGGAAACTAGTATGGGGGCTTTGAATTAAACTTGAATGACTCTTGGAATTATATGTATGCAATGAAGTGTTTAAACAATCTGCCTTGTAAATGTCGTGCAATGATTTCTCGATAAGTAAGTAAGAGTTTTGTCTTATTTTGCAACCAGCTCAACCAAAAACAACTTTTTCAAAGCCTAATCATGGCTGGAATGGTGAAAGTGCTTCATCAGTATTAGCTTGGTTTCACTCAAGTTCAAAATCATCCATCTTCGAATAAACAACTTACCGATTCGCTGAACCGTCAATGTATGAAGCTCTTCATCCACTTCGGAGTCGTAGTCGTCCCGGAACAGCTTAATTCACATCCACCATTACGATCCGGAGACACATGTTCAACCCACCCGTGCCCAGAAACCCGTGGAATAACTTCAGCTCCACTCCAGCTGCTATCCCAAATGGTCCCTTGTCGAGGGGCCAGTTACAACTTTTCCACCCGGGAAGCTCTCCACCCGAGCAATCATTTCTAATTTCTTCTGCTGATTGATGGTGCTTTGGAGTGCTGGGAAATAATACACCATCCTTCCGGGATGAAAGCAGTATGTGTTTGTGTGAACGCCGGAATTGATTCGTTCTGTCGGACGAAGTAGAAAACAAACTGGACGAAAAGGCACAAGTGCAGCGCCGGTAATTGAGTTTCGACTTTTAGATGTGTTTACAACTGCGTGTTAAAGTTATAATTGCCTGCCCGTCTGTATCCATCATCGATGGGCGCAACGAACGCCAAGTTTCGTCGTGGAAAACCCGGCTGCGGCCGAATGCGTCCAGATGGAAAAGCTTCGCAGTTCTTGGCGAACTCCATGGCGGGCGGAAGCCGTCATTCAACGTAGTTGAGGAATCAACCCGCCATGGAAGCCAGAACGAAGCACAACGAGCTAAACTTCCGGCCTCGGTGTGAGAGAAGGGAGAGTGGGGATAAATATTAGTCCCACTACAAGGCCATGTCCTTCACAGCTTTTCCCACCATCTCGTCCGAACTTCAGCGCTCGGACTCTACGCCCGGGTGAGTTCGTCGGAATGCCACTAAATGATGCGGTACGAACGAGATGACGTTCAGCAAAATGGAGAAACAAAACCGCGACAGAAAATCACGGGGCGGAAAAATAGGCAGTAAATAAGGACCAACCCCACGGGCATTACCGGTGTCGTTTGGGTTTCACCCCCGGGGTTGTGACACAATGTTCGTCTGTGGTTCTTTGCGCGGAAAATGTATCCCCGCCTCGAACAAACTGAACCACCAACTGGACAAAGTGGACGAGATAAAAAGTGCACAAACAAGAGCAGGCAAAAAAAACAGGACGAATCTACCGAATAAATGGTGGAGAATAAAAATGAACCGAAATGGTGTCTGGCGTTCTGGCGGCGTTTGGCAGATCCGGCACCTATTAGATAACCGAAGTATCAGAAGAAGAATATGGCCCCTTCGGGGGGAGAAATGTCAAGGAGCGAAATCTTGTTAGAGAGCGCCCGTTTCAAGGCCTTGTCGAGAACGAAAGCGCGAGGGAAAATTCGACACCGACCACCGCCGGGCAATGGTCGTTGAAATTGTGCTTCCGCACGGTTTGATGTAAATGGCTCCTCTTCCGTCGTTCCGTCACACGGCTCGAGTGCCACACCCGAAACCAAATTCGATATACACCGCAAGTGCGACAAACAAAACACGGGGAAAAAATGAAAACACTCAGTAATACACTTCCCACCCACCCGACCACTCGAGGCCGGGACACAAAATTAGTGTGGCGAAAGTTTGTGGCTGTTTTAATGATTTTATAGGCAAAGTCTGCTTGATTAATGAGCCGGGTGCGTTTGATATGAAGGCGGCGTTTGTTGCGGGGAATCTGGCGAGGGAGGGAACGAAAAGTGCGTTAAAATAATTTATGGTTATGACCGTTTTCGAAACGCGTCCCGCGAGTGGAAGGAGAGTGGTAAAAAATTGCATTAAAATAACACGTATCGTAAATTGGAAAATGGTTTACCACATGCGACTCCCCGAGCAAATGGTTTGCGAGAAATATAATTGGCGTAGGAAGCATAATGAATGTTATTTGCACGTGATTCAGATACTCAACTGTAGGGTAGAAGAAAACTGTGTATCGAAAATAAACGGACATATAGTTTTGCAGAGCTTTAACATTTTCAACTGACGGATGCTATTGAATGAAGCTATTTTAGAACGTGGACCTAGATAATAGTTAGTACAACCGTAGCATCCAATGGAGTTATTTGATTCTTTTCTTTTTCTTCGCAAGTAGGGAGTGAAAACCAATCTGTTGCACAAAACGGTTCGATTTTAATCATAAAACGAAGGACGAAGGTACCGTGCGCCATACGCAATCAGATGAAAAGAGGCTTTTCCCTCTCCCTTCACGGTTCTCGCTAACTTTTTTTTCCGATCCGTAGGACCCACACAACGTAGCAGAATTGTTTACGGACACTGACTTTAATTTATGGCTAATTTTGAAATTTAATTTCCCCTCGCCGCTCGCTCGCACTCAGAAAATGGAAGACAACATCGAACGATAGGTCGAAACGGAGGGGTTTTAATCTATTTTTCATTACGATAAAGGAAATAAAAATCAATTTTTTCACCCTCACGGGAGGGTGGGTTTCCTTTGCAAATGGATCAAAACAGTGTAACTCTAGAGGGGAAAAGAGTGTGGGTGAAGAATAATCAATCGGCAGAAAATAAGGTTAATGTTGAAGAATTTAATCGCACCGATGTAGCATAATCACAAAACATCAAAACCATGCTTTTCCAGCACGAAACGCTCAAAACCGTGCTGTAGCGACACTTAATGTGGTTCATTCGGTCCGTAAGGCACCCGAACCCATACAATGGCATTTTTGTAGCCATCATGAAGCGCTGGGAATGCTGTTTTCCGCAACTTGTCCGCGAAAAAAAAGGAAAGCGAGGATAATTACATCCAGTCAGGGCTTAATAAAATATGACGCAATGCTTATCCATCGCCCGGGTTCGCGACGACGGACGGATCTAAACGACTCGTGGAACTCGTGTGTCATGCACCGATACCTCCGCCATTGTCTAGCTGCCGTTGGAAGCTTTTCTTTCCCAGCCGCCCGGAAAAATTCCCCCCTGACCACACGCACGAATCATCGGGGAGGGGAGAAGGAAATAAAAAAACCTCAGGTCCCGAAAACCATTTGCGCGAGCCGGAGAACCTTCAACTTGGAGTGGCTTTTTATATGCTGGATAATTAAAATTGACTTGTTGTGTTTGTTCTTCTCGAGCCGCTACTGATCCGACAGCTCCTGTTGCTTCGTCTGAGGGTGGGGTCGTGGTGAAACGTGTGAGGCCAATGGTACCGGGGTATCCGTGACGGATAACACGCAACCAGAAGCCGTTCCGATGTCGAAGCGACCCCGACAGGACCCTCTCGCTTTTTTCTCGCTCACGTCACATCGTTTTTCCTTCCTGTACCTCAATTCCTGTCCTTGCATTTCAATGCGTGTGGGTGTGTATGTGTGTGTTTTTGCTTTTGCCACTCACTTCTGATTCCAATTACGGCGTGTTGGTCCGTCCCCATTCAAATTATCTTCATTGCTTCCTTTTGCTATCAAAAGTTGTTGGGAGTAGTATGTTGTTTTATTTCAGTACTTTCTCTTCCCCTCCCACTTGTTCACGCCTCGTGGCGTGTCGAATGCCCTTCGGCATTTTGGGGTGAAATTGCCGGCTGCTTAAGACAAAGCCGGAAAATTAAAGTTAACGATATCCTCTCGTCGCTAATGAAGATGTAGGCTGGCTGTTGTTTTTTAGTCCAACACTGCTGGTATTTGTCCTCTGGAGAAGTGAGGGTGAGAAGTGTGATGCAAGTGTTGAAGTGGAACGAGACTCGCAGCGAGTAATCATTATCATTTCAGTAATACTTTTCACTTGTAGCTCCGCTGTTGAGAGCTTTGGATTGGGACATCAAATTTAAAACATGTTGAACTGAATCCGTTCTTTGGAATAAGGCGTGGAGATTTTGATTCGTTTGTCGTCTTAAGAATTAAATTTGGGGTTTTTCGATGGTTTTTGGGAAGAATGAACTCAAAATAAATTCTTGTAATACTTATCGAATGTTTTAGAGGATTACGACAAGCCTTCCATTTGAGCCACCATCGACTGATCAATAGAGTTATGTTGGTTTCAACATAAATACTTCGATTATATATCTCGAATACACCATTTCTATTCCATAAGCAAAGCTTTTTATTCAATCGTGGATAGTCAACCTTGTTGTATTTTGTTCAATAGATAGAACAATGTTTTCTGTTACAAACTCGTCAAACAATAATATTTATCGGTTCATGTCCCTAGAAAGGATGAATTTTTCAGATTCGATAACCATTTTATCGCTCTGCAACCCACGCTTCGCAATCCTCGAAAGGAATAGACCCGGTTAATGAATATCCGAATTGATTATCTATCGGCTGGGAATTGGTAACATCTGTCGTATCGTCAGCGTCGAAGGAGGAGGGCATTTTCCTCGGGCTTACTTTATCACGTCCCTGCGCTCCACCTTCCATGCCCGATAAAACATGCTTTTTACACAAAAAAGCTACCGCCTTCGGTTGGCGTGGGTGTCACTGGAAGGATTTGCAAGACAAATGGTGTGTGTCTTCTTTGGTGGGATTCTTTCCCGTAGCAACACAACAAACGATCCACTCCGTGGCATGCAAAGTAAGTCGAGGATTCGGAACAAAAGGAAAATAGGGCACCCGACAATGCGTGTATGGTAGGTGAATTTCGCTGGAAAAATGTGCGTTACAGGAGCGGCAGGAGAGCGAAGGGGGGATCCTTGGGAAGATGGAAAACGATTCAATCGACGGCACCGTAACGAACGCCACCGGTACACAAATTCGTTAACCGATTTTCCGAAACGGAAAAACCCCGTACCGCGTGCCATTGGAAGCGGTGTTGGATTCTTTTCGCTTCACAGTTTGTTTTATTTGCATTCTTTCTCGATCGGTCGGATCACACGCATCTGGCAAAGGTGGACCAAAAAGCGGGATGAATGCTTTCCACACCCCTCCATCCCACTTCACAATAGGCCAACCTTTTACGATTTCAATCGGATTCGATCCCGCCTTTCCCCGTCGGAGCAGAAGTCTTTATCCATGGCCTTTAAAAAGAAAGCAACAACAAAAAAACCGAAACACTCTGAATTGGGGGAAAGCGGTCCCATCGAGACCGTGCGAGAGTTATCGAGTGAAAATATTTACTTTGGCACCTGACCCTGCGGTAACGTTCGTTGGCCCAACATTCCCAGCGTCCCGGGCCTTCCGGCCTTATGGGCAATCGTCCATGCCATGTCTGTCTGTGTCTGTGTCGGTGTGTGCATGTACTTCAATCCTCAAACCGAACGATGGGATCAAATTAAGTTTTATAACTGAACTTACGTCATCCCGAATGGAGTGCTCAATGTCGTTGTGATTGTGCGTCGAGGGCAGGGGGAAGCATTGTGTGGGAGAAGTCTTTCGACGTGGGCTTGCGGGAAACGGATGAGGAAGATGGGGTAGAGCGCTTTATTTGCTTAAGCATGTTTTGTTCCGGCAATCATTGTTGTTCGTCCTTATTTTTCCATCCGGATGAATTTCGCACGAACGTTTCTTTATTTTTCCGATCACGCGCCCCAAAAAACCCGGATCGTTGTCTATCTGATGGCCAGAGGTGATGGGGAGGTGAAAGGGCAGCAGGCGAAGGGGAGTGTTTATTCTTCTTATTTTTGGCTCATCTCGCTGTTCCGGTCACCTTCCGTCCCTTCGTTCGACCCTGAAGAGATTTTAGGGAAAAATCATTCACCGTTTTATCGCAATTCCGGCCTCATCAGAACGTCTGTTTGTAGGGTGTTTATATATTTGTGTGTGTAGGTGTGTATGTACGCTCGCCAATCCTGGGCTGAATCCTAATTGATTTAACGAACTACAGTTTTGCGCTCTGCCGGTTTGTTTTCCCCACACCACCGTTTTTGTCCCACATATTGTTTTGCTTTATCCTCGCATAACCCCATGCCACGGTAGGATCAAAGTTCTCGGAATGTTTGATTTTCCCGCCTTCATCCCCCGGGAGGGCGGACGTCGTTAGGAGGGGGGATTTATCGGCAAGTTTATCCACTCTACCGAATAAGAAAGAGCGGTAAAAAAAGAAGAAGCCTCTAATAGAGCAATAGAGAAACATACCGAGTGTCCCCACCCTATCCACAAGTAGTTTCCTTGGGTAAGGGAAAAGCATTTCCCTTTTCCACATCAAACGTTTGCTCCATCCATTGTAATAATCAGCTCACCGGGAGGCAAAACTTTCTCTTGCCATCATGGATGGACATCAGGAAATTTCCCACCGAGATGCTTCGCACACGTTTGACCTCTTGTTCCGCACCGTACAATGTGTGTGGGTCATGGGAGTGTACGTGTATGTTGATTCGGTTTTGATTGAACTTTTTATTTGCCTCATCAACGTTTATTAACTTTCGCTCACCATCAGTACGCGATGGCACGCAAAATCAGGGTGCGGTTTCAACCGTTTTCGTTAATTTTTCCAGCCTTCATACGTAAACTACACCAAGGTCCTTTTTCCCCACCGAGCAGGCGGACGAAAATAAATCAAAACAATGAAAAAACAAACAAACAAACGAGCTGATCCGCAAAGTGGAGCGAAAGCAAATAGAAAGTAAACTGAAGTAAACAAGGAAATGCGCTAAGGATTTGCTCAAGGTCTGCATCGATTTCCTCAGGCCGCGCGGAAAAAGCCTAACGAACTGGAAAGCAGAAAACAATCATTTCCTTTTGTGTCAAAATTGTCTTGTGCCATTTGTTCATTCCGGGATCCGATGGCCCGGCACCATGGATGATTTGCGTTCCCCAGTTCCGTTCTACCATCGTCCCTCATTGCTCACTCCCGTTCTATTTTTGTTTCCTACACCGCTGGCTTTCTTTACGCCAAGGATCTCCACACGCGCGGTTTTTCCTACCGATACAACCGAATCACGTGGTTGCTTTCTTTTTTCCGACTTATTTTCCACATCTTGCATCAAACGCTGGAATGGGTGGATTTCCATTTCGCCACTCACGCTGGGTTTGCCCGCAGCAAAACGTGAGCACATTGCTGCGCCCCTCCGAGTGAGCTGCTAGTTTTCCACGGTTACGAGCGGTAGAGGGTTCACGAGCGCAAGGAAAAGTGGGATCATTTCGAGGAGTTATTTGCCTTCACTAAAACACAACTTCGGGGCGGAGTTTTCGGCAGGATGGATGAAACGAGCAAATGAACACGAGCATACTAATGGAGCGTATTATGGGTATGGGTGAGGGAAAACGCTTTCTAGTGGGCTTCTCAATCCGGAGAGCTACGTTTTCTTTTGTTTTTTGTTTTTTGCTTTAACTCAAGAGCAAGGAAGACCGCGTGGCGGTGAGGACGAAGATTGATGACGGCACGAGACGACGGGCAATGACCGGGGTCGGTGAGAAAGTGGAAAAACGAAACCATGGTTGGTCCTGGAACATGGCAAGAGAAAGCGACAAACACTTTGTGCGAAGCCACACATCCAATGTTTGCGATGTTTGCTATACGGTTAGACAAAACCGGAGCACAATTTGGGAGAAAGTTTTGTATGTGTGATTGTATGTGAACATATGTGAAGTGAGTAATAATTGAAGCATTTAAGAACAATTAAACTTAATCTACGGGGGGAATAAACATACGAGAGATAAATGTGAAGTCTAACAAAAATAGGATAATGAGTTGGATTAAATAAAGAGAAATGATTGGTTCATCAAATCTATTCCCTTTAAAACAAAATATTTTTTAAATAATCAATTTTTTGTCATCAAATACTGAATCTCCATATGTGAAACGGTTTGGTTCGTTTTTCTTACTGTCGAATGTTTTCCCTTCCCTAACGCAAGAATAACGGATGGATAACTTTCCCATCAATCGGCGTGTAAAACATGGCGCGCAAATGCTGTTGTTTATTTACGTCAAGCCTATCGGATCGGACCCCGGAACTCCGGAATTTAGCCGGGAAACTCCTCCCCCTCTTCCCACCGGACTCGAGTCCACTAATCTGCACCGGCGAGTGAATGATCAAAATCCGAATCCAACCTTCCCCCGAGGGGTGGTTTCCCAGAAAAAAGCTCCGCTCCATCCCTCGGCGGGCGCGGAAAACCGGTGGACAGCTTTGGTCACAGTTCACGGTACGGGAAAGCTAACGTCGTTCGTTCGTTCGTTCGTCAACCGGAGCGTATCACACCGAACATCCTTCCAGCGGGCAATTTTTCGCTCGTCGATGAAATCCACTTTGACAAATGTCAACATCGACTGCCGGTCGTTGGAAACGCGATGCTGTGGGGAGAGCGGATCTAGCTTTTTTTCCTCTTTACTTCAGTAGAGACAGCAATGATTGGGAGGTCGTTGTATATAAATCTACATCTATTTATCGTCCCCGACATCTGCAGCCCCGAACCGTAACGACGAACGATCAGGAGCAACGGTTGGCTGCGGTACGAATTTTCACCCAGCGGGTGAACAAATAATAATAGTGCCTAGCCGGGGTGGGTCCCAATCTTGCAAGGGCCTCGGAGGAGACGCCTGCCAGCCCGCCGCGTCATCCCAGCGGAAATAAATATGTACATAAATCAGCCTTCGACAACAAGCCAACGGAAGCGGGAACGGGGTTCGTTGGTGGATTGTGGCGGGTTCTGCGAGCCGGAAGCCAACCACATCGATGATGACGATATTTCTTTTGTAACCCGTTGTACGATCTCCCCCGCTTCCTCCACCATCCGCATCTAGCTTTGCTTCCGTTGCGCCGTCGGAATGAAGTTAGGGAAATTTTCCTTGAATTTTCAAGCCACTCACGTCGCGTGGCAGAAGATACCACTCGGGAGACAAGGAGCCTGCGGTGCGAACAACGCGAGGAATCCTTACAAGCGGATACAGCTGGCTGCGGTTCCGGAACGCGATATCCGCCCGCTCGTTCCCGACCCGAGCTATAGATAGAGTTATCGATTCGTGCGTATCCGCGTTGCGTAATCATTCCCTCCCTCGTGGAAATGTTTTACTTTTCCGTGAACGGAAAGCGTATTGGGGGAAGCGTTGAGGTTGCGGCAGTTTTAAATTGGTTGCCCTGCACAATCTACAACAGATCAAATTGTTTTCGGAAGTGTGCCACACTCGAGTGAAGACGGGTGGCCATCGGAGGAACAACCGGTGGAAACGTGGAACAAAATAGATAGTAATGAAGAAGAGAGAGCGAGAAAACCTGACACATAGTGGTCTGCCTGCTAGACGGAGATAAATGAAGCGTCCCGGTAAGGACGGACTTGCGGTCGGTTGAAGTTGATTTTAAAATAATTAATTTATAATCCTTTAACTCGCCGACAACATACCGTCAAGCCGCTGGAACGGAGTGAGAAAGGCAAAGTTCCGATGAAACAACCGCAGAGCTAACAACCGATCAAGGGAATGGGGATTCAAACTCTGATGAAAGGAGTTTAAAATTGACGCTGCCGCGTCCAATCGTTGGCGAAGGACGAACACTAATCGCGTAGGAGAGAAGAAGAACGGAGGAAACTCCACCACCTGAAGTACGATGAAATGAGATCGGATTGCACGTTAATTGAGTGTCGGAAACGGAACAGAGTAAAGGTTTATTATTCCAAAATTATACCCAAAGGACTCCACACTCTATCAAAGTCTCGTTCACTCGATGCTGTTTATTTATTTTCCACTCATGAATGCCAGCATACTGGAACGCGTATCAACACCCGTCCAGCTGTGGATCATTGTACGTCGCGACTGGAATGAATATCTTTTCAAATTTACCTTCAAACCGCTTGAACATGTGGTGGGTTTAAATCCTTTGCTTGGTTGTTTTTTTTTAGGATTAATCAGCGCGGCATTGTGATGGTGGATTTTATTGCATCTGCCGGGCGGTCCGGCACTGCAAGGGCCACAAATCCATTTGGGATCGGTGATTTATGCTTCAATAGCCGCCAGAGTGTGTGCGTGTTTGTTTATTTGTTTTTTTTCCAGCTATTCCAAAACGCATTTTGTCGGCCACTTCAATGTGGAGCGTGGCTAAGCTCGCTGAAGGGCTCAGGATGTCATGGTACCCCTTAACGGCGTTTGTGGTGGTAAAATTAGAAACGCCAAACAATTGCCTACCCACCTACACACGAGGGCACAAAGCGATTTGACAGGCTTTATAAAATTTCAACAACAACAAAAAAACGCACACCCAGGAACTAATTTAGCAAGTGAGTGCAACGGCGCTGCACTCGACAGCAGTTCGCTATATTGCAAGCAATTTTTCATTGTGGTGTCGGGTTTTTTTTGTTGTTTCTGTGGGCTTTTCATCCTACAATCAACAGCAATATTGTGCCTGCAGCGCTGTGATTGTACGATCATGTTTGTTTTCTTTGCCTACTCCATACACGTTCGCTTTATTTGTCCATTTACATTGAAGAGCCAAGAGCCAAACGAGAAAATAGAAATGGAAGCCACACATCAGCATACATTGGAAAAAAATTGGGTTCTGGATTCATTTCCCACCGACTGTGGAAAAACTGTCGAACACCAAGGCAACGGATTCGTGGCGATGAAACAAATAGGTATTGACATTTGACGAACACAAACCGGGTGCGAGCTCGGGACAGCTGCTAGCTGTTAGGGGTTTATTGTTTTTCCTCCTGTGTGACTTATGAATCTCAATCCAGCGCTGGCTTTTTCTCTCTGGGGGTTTTCCCGCTGGGCTGTGGCTTGTCCGATTTTCACAACCGAAATCGAACCGATGCAAATGGAAACCTGGTGGCGTTGTAATGCCGAAATAAGAGACAGTTGGGATGCAGATGGAATCGTAGTGCAGTTCGGGCTAATCTAACCCAACCGGGTTTTATTTTCTTCCGTTGGCTTAATGACGTTTGGAGTAACCCAGTTTTCTTCAGTATATGTTGCGCTAGGATGGTTTCAAACTGCCTCATTTACATAATATGTGGAAAGGTATGGTGCCATTTTTATGCAACGTGGCGTATTTGCATATACTTTGCACCCTTTCATAGCACTTTTCCTTTGTCATAACGTATGCATTAAAAAAAATGACAAATTTTCATCGACGATAAGAAAAAAGTTAACCAAGCTAAATGAATGAAGTAAATTTTATTGTAAAGTAACATCACTTAAGTACTTATGAAAAATATGTTGACGGTCAGTAAGGCGGCCATACGGTACCTGGTCGAAACTTTAGCCATAACCGCAAAACCAATCGTGTAAGGTTGTTTTTCAGTAGTTGTGTGGCCTACATGACCACCTGCTGCTCCACTTGGGTTTTAAATTGTTGGAATAGATCCTGCGTTTGAGATTTATCAAGGTTTTATCAGTTGGAAGTGGTTGAGGGACATAGATCTAATTATTACTGCTGGAATCGATTATGATATTTGACCGAATTTTGTGATTTTCCGAGCACATGTCTTACAGGAGCTTCGAGCCGGTTTGTTTAAGTGACTGGCCTCGATCGCGTCATCTGTATAACAATCCCCATCTTTTCTAAGTTTTCTTAACTATTTGGCCGGTTNAAGCAACATTTTGATCCAAAAAACGGATTATTAGGCCA
>KE525352.1:1823961-1921806 GCA_000441895.2 Anopheles sinensis | reverse complement strand
GAAGAGAGAGAGAGAGAGAGAGCAAGAGAGAGAGAGACAGTGAGAAGGCGGGAGAAAACCAGAGAGCACCCCTTTTTCCAGTGAATAAGGGCGTCATGTCATCATAAGCATGAGTCGACTTCTCCAAAAACCACCTTTTTCAAAAGTTTAGTTGATTCGCGGTCCTCCTGCGGTAACTATACGAGCCCGTTCGCGGATACAGGTTCCACGGTTCCCGTGCGCGTGTGGAAAGGAACCTGACGGAAACACATTTAAAAAAGACCGTGCGCACACACACGTACCCACAGCCACACAATAGTGATTGTTGGTGAAAACCGTGGCTGTGACTAGCCTTTCTTGCAAGTCAGCATCCCATTCGATGGTTTGCCATCGTGCTTTTGCACAGGGTGAAAGAAAACGCTGTGCTAGGTGCTAGGATAAGGGCCCACGGGCTGGGAGGAGTTGAGCACGGCACAACCTGGCGAACAGAAGGACAAACGTTTGTGCTGCTAGCGCTCCTTAGCTTAGGCAGCCTCTTTTCTCTCGTGCACTGGCTGCTTTCCTTTCCGTCACCGAACCAGTCAGTCGGCCGTGCGATGTTGTGCCGAGTGCGCGTGCAAGGTGAAACGGTGCTCGGAATGTACGTTGTTTGCCCTGTTTTGGCAAAGCTGCTGTGGTCGCACGCGAGTCCTTGAAGGCGACGAGTGTAGAGCGAATGTCCTGCCTTCCGTTTGGCGTGTTGTGAAATTCCTCGTGCATACGAGCAAAACGGAAAGCGTCCGACCCCGTGTAGACTCAGTTAACGCCGAAGCTTTATAGTGTGGAGAACCCTATTCAGTTGTGTTGCTACGAGCCTTTCGCGAGTGCGACGACGGATTTCGTTTTGCGCGTCGAAGTTCAATTCTGCAACGCGGGAACCTCCTCCAGCTACGGAATAGATCTTCCCCGTGCCCACGTAGGGTTTTTTCAATCGTTTCGCACTCCAACGGTCCCCTGAACACTTATCCGAAAGGACGCAGAGACCGAGAACGGTTGTACGGTGGACCGTTCGACAACAAGACTTCCGAAACCCGATACGATCTGTACGTCACACGGTCACACCGCGCGCTCTGTGTTTTCAATTCTGCCAAGCCCTCTCCGTGTGGCGTTTGTGTGAGTGACTGTGAGACTGAGTGTGTGTGTGCCAGTATTTTTTTCCTCGAGCCCTATCTTTGCGTTCGAAAGTGGCACGCGGTTGTTTGTATCTTAGGCGTGCCGTAATCGGTTTACATAATTGTACGCTCAATGCGACACCAATTAGTAGGCTAAGCTCCGGACCAAAGGTTGCGCTGCCCGACGGCGATGACAGGTTGACTGGCAGATGAACCATGTGTGTGTATGTGTGTTTGTGTGAAAAACGACGGCACAGGATGGCTGTTCGCGGTTAGCGTCCTGATGATGTTACGGTTGCTAGTAGCACCTAGACGAGTGCTGCTGCTCCAGCTGCCCTTTTCCTGTGCAGATCCACTGCAGGGGGTACGTTCGCAGCGCTGTGTGCGATGACGTCGACAACGTCTCCAGCAACGTAAACCAGTGAAGTCCATAGTTAGAAGGATAAGAAAACAAGGTGTTGCAGTATCATTCGCATCGAATGAGCCACCTCTAGGAGAGTGGCCTTGCACCTTGCCTAAGTCGGTGGAAATTAAGCGGCCTCAAGTGCCTGAAGGCTGAACGCAAATCAAAACGCATTTGTTTTACCAGCACCAAATAACACCATTTAGCATACAAACATAACTGTGCAGCTTGCACACTGATCTGGACACCGCGGGAACTCACACAAAATACAGAAGAAGTACGGGAAACAACACTGCACATGGTTACAATGATAACCCAACAACGTCAGTGCATGATCATGGTCGCCTATAACCAACCCGTCTTCACGAACCTTGAATGAGGAGTAACCCTTTTATTGTATCACTTATGCCTCCTGCATACAAGCCACCTGTGGTGATAGTGTTTGTGTGTTGAAGTTAGGCTCCGCTGTGTGAAAATTCTTGGCCAGAATCTAGCGCAGAAGATATTGAAGATCGTTCGAAGGGTGTCTGTTGAAGTTCATAGTCTGTGTTTTCGAGAGATGGTTTACAGTTGATGCATGTTTGCATTGTAGTGGAGTTGGAACGATCCGACTCGAAGCGATCGGTTGTAGTGCAAACGGAAGTTATTCAAACCAGTTAACAAAAGTGTGCTATGACATGAGCGGCAGTAGTGCAACGCTGCCAACTCCCGAACGCTCGCATTACCCTCAGCTCGTACACTTGCGTCATCCCGAACGAACCCGGGCGGCCGAGTTTCCCGTACTGGGTGAGACGACACCTCGCCTAGTGCCGCACGGACCGCATCTTCGTGGCACGTTGTTGAAAGCTATCACACCCCCTCACGCACCGAATCGTTGCTCATTCTGGCAGCGTTACAGCAATACTCCTCCACGGATCAGCAGCAACAGCAGGTATCTTCCGCACAGGATACGACCACCGTTTGCAACGGTGGTGGCGGTGGTGTACAGACAGTCGATAGTGTCCAGCAGCAGCAGCAACAACAACCACAAACCCCTGGCAAGTCGCCCAACACCCTCCTACTACACTGTTGCTGCGTGATCGTACAGATTACCCCCGTAGCTCCCGGCCGGAGTCACGTGACGACGACGGCTTCGGCCAAGAAGTCCGCCATAGGTGACGATGGAGGAGGCGGAGCCGGAGGAGGAGGAGGAGGCAGTGGAGCCGGTGGGACTGGGCGAACCCCGGTCTGTCGCTGCAACACGCAGTACAAGCTGCAGGACCTTAAGGCACTCGCTGCTTCGCAACAGAAGCAGTCCCTCACCCACTCGAACGCCCAGTCGTCCTCGACCAGTGCGCTTAATGCGGTAGGCACTGGCGCTCCAGGTCAGGGCATACTGAAGACGTCCGCTACCCACCGGCAACACCAACCCCTCCAACAGCAGCATTCCTCCCAATCGCTCGCGTACGGAACCGGAGCGTCAACGTCGTCGGGTCAGCCTGCCACAGCCTCGGGACCTCCACGCCAGGGCCAGGAACTCACGAACGAGGAGCTGATCCGGTTTCTGCAGCAGATCAATGCCGACATCAAGTGGATCGAACAGCTGAAGCAGTACAAGTACGAGATCGAGAAGTCCACCTCGACCGACAAGACGAACGCACGGAACATCAATCGGCCGCATCAGCCGCTGCTGGCCAATGGACACCTTGGCTCGAAACCAAAGTCCGAACCGATGTTACCGTCTGCGGTGGGTGCAGGGGTGACCAACACCGCTTACCCCAACTCCACCGCTACTGGTGCCATCGCAAAGACGGAGTTCTTCGATAGGAACCTCAAGCAGCGACACTCTTCCCGCTCGGTGGACGCCAGTACGGCACGGCGCGATGAGGAGGAGTACGGGAAAGAAGGTGGTGCTGGTCATCAGAGACATTCGTCTGGACCGAGCGACCTGCAGCTGCTGAAGTCAGATATCTCCGAATGGCTGCTGAATCTGCCACTGATGAAGAGCGTCGAGTTCCTGCAGAAGGCCAAAGATGCCCAGCTTCGCTACGAAAAGGAGCAGGAACTGCAGCTACTTCAGCAGCTCGTGCAGAAACCTCAACTGCAGCGCCAGTTTTCGGGAGGACTAGGACCGGAAATCCCGGTCAGTAGGCAACAACAACAACAACAACAACAACAACAACAACAACAACAACATCAAAAACAACAACAGGCGGCAGCTCCTCCACCTGAGATCGCTCTGACACGCGACGACATCCTCGAGTGGTTGAAGAAGCAGCAGATCTTCAGCAAGGTGAACGAGGAAACGGCCGCACCGACGAAAAAGTGCAAAGACAAGGAAGAAATTACGCTTCATCAGTACGATCCGGGAGCGGCCGTCGCATCACGAGGCACGACGTCAACGACGGTGGCGAAGCTTCTCAAGCGACACTCGCTTGGTCCGAACGAGGAGTTCTTCCGCAAGCAACCGATCGCGCCGACCGATTGGATCCAGTATCCGCTGCGACAGCTAAAGAAGCATACGTTCGATCCAACCCAGTCGAGCTGCACCGACATCCGGCGGAAGGAGCACTCCGGGCGCACTGGCGAGCACAGTGGACATAGTCATCGGGAACGCAAGCTGCGTCACTCGGCCAGTGAGGTGGTTACGTCGTCCCAGTCCGACCTGCCAGTACACTCTCAATCCCGCATTGCACCTCAGAAGCCGGAACGCACCTTCCGGTATCACTCCCGCGACCGGGACCAGTCCCGCATGCCGCCAGCTCCTCCGACGGCGGTTTCCACCGGCCGAGAGCACTCACTGCCACAGATCCCTTTCCAGCAGCAGCAGCAGTCGGGACTGCCGCCGCCAATGCAACACTTCCAGTATCCCCCGCCCCAGCAACTGCTGGGACAGCAACCGTCGACATCGACTTTCGTGCCTCAGGTGCCTGCCGTCAAGCCCGCCGCCACGCGGAAAGAGCGCTCCCGACGTCACCGAACGCAGCGTTCGGCCACGGTCGGTGACATCAATCAGTTCCAGAAGTCCACCGCTGGCTATCCGCACACGGCGGGCGCAGGAAGTGGAGTGAAGGGCCACGGGCCGGGTCATGGCCATGGGTCTAGATCTGGGACGCAGTCCCGCTCGGCCGAACGAAGTGCCTCGCTGACGCGCTGTGCCGATCCGAGCTGCTCGGTGATGTCGTTGTGTGACGACCCCAACTGCTACCTGTTCGGAGGGGTGACGACCACAACGTCAGCCACGGTCACCACCAGCGCCAACGCCAGCGCCATCGCCAGCACCACCGTCGGCTACTACGACACACCCCGGTGTGCCTCATTGCCCCGGGTGCTCCCGCGCGCTACTCCCAAGTGTGGTCCCATGTGCTACGAGTGTAACAACAAGTGCAACTCGCTGCCACGCTGCACGGACGCACGCTGTCAGGCCTCTGGAGGTCCACCGACGACGCTCCAGGCCAAGAGCAACTCACTGCCACGGAACGCCGAGAGCTACACGCACCGCCAGGGGCGAGGCGCCGGGTCGCGAATGTCACGCGACGAAGGATGCGGATCGCTCCCTCACCGGTCGTCGTTCAAATCGTCCAAGAAGCGGTCAGCGTCGGCTTCCGGATCCGGCTCGAACGGAGGCTCCAAGCTGACCAAGTCCCAGTCCGCCGCGTCACTCAACTCGCGACGCCGACGCCACAAGACCGTACACTTCGGCGAGAACCTGCTGCGCGAGGTGTGTCAGAACCGCAAGCTGATACAACCGCTGCAGGAGACACCTTCCGGGTCGGCGCCACTCCAGCCGAACATTCAGATGCTGTACAACTTCGTCGAGGGTGTGTTGAGTGCTTGGGTCGATGACGAAGATGATCCGAACAAATCCGGCCCCGAATCGGAACCGGAGCGCGGTGCCATCCTCAAACCGATGCACCGCTGTAACCGAGCACGATTCCAAACCATCCGACGCATCGTGAACGAGGCCGCCGAATTGAAGGGTTCGTCGAAGCTGGGCAACTCCCGGTACCGTCACCGACACTGGCGTGGGACTGCCAAGGATTGCAACGAGCGGTTCCTCCGAAAGGTAGTCTATTTGATATGTTTTTACCTCATCGAAGCTCATACTGCAGCGCAGCTAATGTCGTTGGTACTAGGCTGGAGTGCTTCCTTAGTAACTGAATCCGCACCGTTGAACTCTTATGTTACTTGATGATGTGTATGCGTTTGCCGGAAGGAGTAAAAACAACCATCAAGGCCTTTGATCGCTCTCCGGGGTTGAGATGTTATTTTTGCATTGCTTTCCATCGATTCGCAAAACATGTCCGGAATACGTCCCGAGGGTTTCTTCCAGGAACATTAGAATAAAGCTCCTCTATATGGCATCCTAGGTAAGGTTTCCCTGTACGAGCTTGGACTCTGCTTGCCTTCCAAAAGCGACGCAATGGATGGATGTTTACCACCAGCTTCAGTTTCTTTCTCGAGCGAAAAAATCCGGCAATGTAAAGCCGTTCGATTCACCGAACGAGACATCATTACATCCTGCGGCATACACCGCCCGCTGGTTTTCCATACAAAATGTCTCATTTTCTTCCCACTGGATACGGTGCGCTAAGGGATGCCGCATCAGGGATGGGTTTAAAAATAGCCTAATTTGCCCTAATCGCACGAAAATTACCTCCTTCCCGTTGTATCCCATCTGTGACCTTGGTGTAACGTACGCCAAAGTCACCCTCGCGCGCTGACGGTAGACGATGTAAAGTTCCTCCCTTCTCTACTCCAGCTTTCATTAACTTTGCCGGAAGCTAATTACGCTCCGGCGACCTGGAAAACCCCTTGCTCTCGTTTTTTTTTCCTAGCCTGCCAGCATGAGGTTATGTTTTTTGAGGCATTCCTTCGCTTTTCCTTGAACTTCCGCCGAGGATATGCAGGGAGGATTTCATTCGGTTCTCCGTGAAGGATGTGTGGTGTTGTACGTGCATGTAGCAGGCGGTGTACTCTGAAGCCACTCATCCAACCGTTGCCCGAGGCAACTCTTTCCTATCACAGCTGTGTTTGTGAACGCTGTGATATTCTTCTTTATGCACGCTTGGCAAACCGACCTAGTACCGGATCTTAAGATGATCCAGTTTTGAATTCCGTTCAAGTACAGGGTTTTTCTTTGTTGTGTAAATGCGATCTACTTACACACACCTTCAAATGGTACGACTCTCAGGTGGAAAAATAAGGTAACAACGATGGTGTCACTTTAAAGGTTCACTTACTGTTAGACGTATTTGAACAGTGTAAATGTTTTAATGAAATTTCCATACGATTCGATTGTAAGGACTCGCTATACATATTTGCAAATGGTCTTTGTTCGAACCATATGCATTTCAACAAATGTCCCACCATTATGGAGTATTTTAAGTTCTATCAAATTGCTCCCATCAGACTAACCAGTTGGAGTTGGACGATTATTCTTTCACTAAATCAAACCCCGCACACAATGCGTGCAACATAAATGCGTCAACTGGTTTGAAATGACCTCGCGTCGGAGGTGTGCTGTCGTTGAACGGCATCACCACAGCCATCACCTGCAAATCACCGTCCACAAGGTACAAGTGGTCAGCAGGTTATGGTTGTGATGCCAAATCGTTTCCAAAATTGCGACATCCTGTTCCCACCCCCCGGCCGGGCCTCGGGTGGGCTCGACAGTGTATGTCCAAACAGCCCGTAGGTGCCACCCGTTCGTGGCTCACCATCGACGGCACAGCAAACGGTGCGGTGTCGTTGTGGTTGCTAGAGTACGCGTTAATAGTCGTGAACAACGTGACGCCCGGCTGCCAGCATGACGTCATCTCGCAGACTCCGAGCGTGGCGAAGCTGTACGTGGAAAGCGCTGGCGCGCGCGCATTGCGAATCATCGTCATCAGGATGACGTAGGTCGCTCCCATCCTGAAAGGATCTCCCTCGTTTCACTACTCCTTCCCACGTCCTCCCCACCAAGCAGTGCAGCGAAAAGAGTTGCATCACTGCAGCCTGCAGGAGGTCACCGACGAAGCGAGTGAACATTGTATACGAGCCGCGCCGTGTTCACATAGTGTACACATTATTCTCGACACTTTTTCCCACCCTACCCGTGTCCGTCCCGCTCGCTCTACACTTTTCTGGACAAACTGTTTTCGATCCCCACTCCGGATGGACAACTCTTGTTGCAGTGGATGCGTTCGTGCTGACTTTTCCGTGTGCCATCGTTTTCCTGCACATCTTTCGGACACCGTCCACCGCGTGCCTCCTACTTTTCTAGTAGAGTTGGTGCAGTTGTACGATCATTTGCATTTGCCCGGTGTGCACCACAAGGACGTTCCACCCAGCCTGCGCCTCTACCATCCAAATAGAACTTGCTGACTTGTTTTTCGCCTTCTAACGGGTGGAACGATTTTACAACGATTTGCCAACAAATGTAGCAACTTCCGGAGCGAGATAGGCACCCGAGTCGGGGCGCTTCGGGCTTCAGGTACGGGCGTACGCTTCGTTTCATTCGTTTGGCTTTCACTTTGGGCTGGCACACCTCCCTCGCATCTACTCTATCGCATCCTCTCCTGAGTTCTACCGAAAACGCTCCGTTCGGTTCGGTGTCTAATTGTAATTCGAAATTCAAATGAGTTTCGGGATTGGTATGGCACACTGCGCACCCATCGCACGGTTGTAGGACGACGTGGGAGAGATATGTTGATTTCTGCCCGCCTCCACCCTCGCTCACACATACCTTCGGAAATCGCAAAAGCTATTTGCGATACGGCAGTAGCGATGTAGTTTCCATCCGAGCGAAAAGCGTGAAGTGAGGAGAGAGAAAGACGGTCGCGCAGCTGCTCGGGAAGCAATCGTAAAAATTATGGAGGCCCGTGGCCCGAAATGGTAGCTGATTACATTTCCGATTGGAATTTTGATGGTCTTTAGATCAAACATCTGTCGAACATGTTAGAGTAATTTCTAATGAGCAGCAAGGCTTGTTTGGAACGGTAAAGTTTTACACAGAGCCGTTGCTGACGGTGGTCTGCTGTGCTGAAATCAATGTTAAGAGAAGTTGTGAATACCATTTGCTGGATATATGAAACACAAGAATGATCCATCTTTAACGGCGTGTCCGAATTGTACCAATCGAAGTGCGTATTACAAGAAATTATGTTCTAAAAGAAATGAATGCAATTAGATGCAGTTCATATGAACATTTCCAATGCAATTTGGACCTTGTTACTTGGATCTCAAATTAAAACGAGCTTTGAACGATTACATCTGATTGAATGCATTGGTTTAATTTTCCCGATTTCGACGAATGTATCATCTAAGGGAAGTGATTCGTACCAAAGAGGGCTGAATGATTGAAAAGGATCAACAAGATTTTTCAAGAATTCATTTGAATTGTAAAGGAAAATCTTAATCAAGCATCGTTCGATCTGAAGCTCGAATAAACTGTAATCGAATTGTTTACTCCACAATCATCTGACCCGACCCTTCATCGGATTCATTCCAAACTTCAATTGATTGTCGTAACCTCTTTCTGGAACTGATCAAGACCTTTGCCAATTTAATGCTGCTCATCTCCAATTTTTTATTTCGCTCTCTCTATCTCTCTTTATCTGTTACCGGCATGCCGGTCCATCGAACGACTTTGAACATCATTTCTCGCAAATTATCACCCATTCGCTAAATGTGATTGCGACCACTTTCTAATTACATCTTCTTTCTTCTCTTTCCCTTTCTTTCTCAATCTCTTTCCCTTCTCATTCGGCAGGTATGTGTTGCACAAAACGGCCAGCCCTCGGTACTTGATAATTAGATTTACAGATTCGATAAGGTAACGTAGCCTACCTTCCATCCCGGTGTACCTAAAAAACCCCGTAATACAATTACGCGGGCGGCGCAGTCCGTGCGGAGCCGGGAAAAAGGTGGAAAGGCGTCCGCTAGCAACGTTGGCTCTGCGGATTCGATTCGAACGACGCCGTCGGTTTTTGGGGCGCCCAAATGGCGATCGAAATTTGATTCCAGCATCGTAATAATCACACCCGGAAGGCATGCTTTCATCACGTGGTCGCCGTGCAGGAATGTTGCGACCGTGAGCTGATGGTTTTCGTCAGTTCAATTTGATTGCCATCTGCAATCTCGCTAGTTCTGGAGCCCGTTGGTGGCGTGAACCGGGTAGCCTGGTTCGCATATCGATATGCCATCGACTGTCGTCGGTGGTGATCGTGGGGATCATTTCACTTTTTTTCCAATGACATTCTTTTTTTACCCACAACCCCTTGTCAGACCGTGCTCAATAACAGCTCAGCAACTCCAAATATAAATCCTTCCTTCCGAGACGGATTTAGCTGCGTGTGTTCCTTTCGTCCACCCGAAGGAATACTTTCAAACCAACTTCGACACCCTGAAGGAGCGAAAAGTGAACTCGGTTTTGAGTGACACGGGTCCGGGGTATCTTGCCAACTCTTCCCCTATCTCGATAACGGGGAAAAAGCATCCAACTCGAAGCTCGAAAAGAGAGTTGAAAAAGGAAGGCTTGGAAGTATATCGTATTAACGCTCCTTAATCGCATTTTTCTACTGGTAGATCTTTTTCTATTTCCTTGGTTGAACTCCCTTCGGTTCTTAAATGATACATCGAATCGAGCACCAGGAAGGTCTTGGTGGGAAACACTTGTCCCGTGCGGTTATGTCACTGGCGGTACGTCAGTGTCAGCCTTGGGTCTCCCGTGCCGCGGAAACAGCGAGCATAAACTTCAGTCAAACTTCGTCACCTTTCATTTCCAGAGTCTGCTAGTGATGGATTTGGCGTTTTTTCTCTACTCTTCAAAGAGTGGCTCAACGGCCAAAAGGGAAGCTGGGTTTGGCATTGATTCCTATTGGCACCAGGTTTTTCTACTGTCAATAGCGAAAGGCATTTTAAAAACGAAACCACTTACGAAAACACACCAGCAAGGTATAACCTTTGCATTTTTACCGACGCCCTTTGTTAGGAACGTTTACAATATTGTGAGAATTTGATTTTTCCATCAATTTTGAGATTGGCGATAAGATATTGATTCGTCGCCGTTCGATGGAAAAAACATTCAAATCTAATAAACGTGTTGACCATAAGATCAGTTGACCTTGTTTGGAGGAAAACTAACAAAGTATGTGAATTAGCATTCTCTTTCCAGGGATGCTATACCGTGTTATCCAATAGAACCATTCGAACTGTTTCATATTTACAAAAAGCTATTCCATTCTCAAACCCCGGCAGTATTGTTGCCAAATCTCGGCAGATTGTGACCCCGCATGATCTCCAGTGAATCCATTCGGTTGGCATTGGGATGTTTCTTTCTTGAACTCATCATATAGAGCAACCTTCGAGATGTGTGTGCCTGTAGAGTGTTGCTGTTTGGAAGGAAACCTCCTTCTTCTCTATAATTAGGAAAGCGCTCCGGAAGGACACCATCGGACTGTAACCGGATTCGGTAAGCCGCAAGAACAACAACGATACCGACGGTCCTTCTAGGGTGGGTTCGATTTCACGAGAGTCAATTTTTGCTTTCTTTTATACCGCACCGATGAATCCGAAACAGAACACACACAACCGGTGTAAGGGAAACCACCCACCCAAGGCCCAATCTTGGTGTGATGCTTTCCTATGCTTTGACTTAATGTTTGAGCCCTAAACACTGTCCTCGGGAAGGCCCAAATAAGACGTTGGCTAGAAAACGGAAGGCAGCTTTCGATGCTAGGGAGGATGTTTTCCATTAAGTCGATTCACCGAACGGCTGCCCAAGGCGACGCCATCTTGCTCGCCCCCTTCTGAGCGCAGGGTGGCAGTTGGAAACTTCGGCGGTCCTGTTCGATGATGAGATGAGACTGAAACTTTTTCCGAAAACCCCAAACGGAAACGATAAAGAAAGAACACATTTCCTTTGAACCTGCAGACTTTCCCACCGTGATAAACCCGGTGCCAGTACGTTAGCAGGAAAAAGAAGTCAAGTGGGGGAGACTAAGGAACAAAACAACACAAAAAAATATCTACACTCTAACAACAAAGCTCTTGTTTTCTAGGATCGTAGTAAAAAAGTTAAAACACCCCCTGAAAGGAGGGAAAGTTTTAATTTGACGAATTTTCGTCCGACACAGCAAATGTCGAGTGCTTATCAACTCGCTACCGGATTGTTTCATGTCCCTTTGCAATTATGCCATTCTTCGCGTGCGCTTCGTTTGTTTCCTGTCGAGCAGCACCATACTTAACGCACAGCATAATTTTACTCAAAGTTCGGCAGAGAGAATTATATGCGAAACTTTGTGTTCCGACAAAGTAAGGGATTTCTGTGTTCCGTCTTTTTGTTGCTGTGTGAATAAAGTAAACCTCCAAAGACCCGGACACGTGCAACACGTGCCCAACGCGGTGGGCGCTAAGGGTTTCACGTTTGCTTCTGTTTTATTTTCTTCACCGCTTTTGTTCAAATCATTCGAATTCAATTTGACGCATTGCCGAGAGCTTTTATGAGCGCCCAAACTCATTTTAACGATTCGAGCTCGAACGACATGACACGAAGGGTCCTCGGAAAAACGGAACCACCCGCAAAACCCTCGACGATGTAATTGATAATCCCGCACCGCACCCAGTTCACGTTTCACATTATTACTTTTCCGAGCCGGAAAATCAACCCACACGCCAGTCCATACACAAATACACACACACACACACACGCGCCATCATCTTTGATCAAGACGCGCCGACGGAAGTTGTAAAGCTTTATAGATGCTCTTCACACATTAAATCCAATAATGGCACCGAACCGAACACATCCGGAATGCGGGCGCCCTTTATGGTCCGGAAGGCGGCGAGATTCGGCGCCTTCGCCGCACCGTCCACCCCGTCGACCGTCGCCCGCCCGCTTCGAGGTGGGGTTTGTGAGTGCTATTTTTGATTTTACGCATCGTTAAAACTTTCCCGAAAATCATTTCGCGCACATCGAAAACCTCAGACTCATTTTCGCGTTGTGAACCAGGCAGCTTCTGCCACTGACTTCTGCTTGACTGTTACCACGTATAGCCACGTGTGTGGGTGTGCTGATGTATGTGTGAGTGCATGCATGCGTGTGGCGGTGCGGTTTTAATGGGAAGGAAATTTACGAATTATGGTGGCGGCTCCTAGTTCAAGTTTTGCGATCGCGCCCTAAAGGAGGCCAACATTTGCTGATTGTTGCTTAACACCGGGGCCACAATTTCCGCCCGGATTTTCCCTACCTCCCACGATGTCTGTACCATACGATGGCGATGAGTTACTTGTCGTCACCACCATGAAGCGAATGCTGACTTTTGCAGAAGAAACGAGAACAAAAAAAAGGAAGCTTTCACGAAAACCGGAATGAAAATCAGCAACTTTTTCCTGGTGGTTACAATGCCTGGCTCTCGAGTTACAATGCTGTTGAACAGTGGGATGAACTTTTCCTGGCGAAAACGTTTAACTTCACGCCCCGCTACACCGCCGTCTGTGCGTGTGAAGTGGTTCAAAAAGCACCACGAACCGCTTCTCGCTTGCAAATATCAATTTATTTCGATTTGCACCGAGCTCGCCGGCCTGCTCCCCGTCCGCGGCGGAAGTTCTCATTCCCTTTTAGTTCGGGGCGACAATTTCGTACGATTTTTCTGTCCCCTACCCCGAAGGCCCTTTACCACCGCCCAGAGCTAAGATCTCATTTGCTTATCGCACTCGGCTCGCGAAGGCTTTGGTAGGCCACTTGATCTCTTTTATGTTACGCAAAAGGGGAAGAGGGCACTTACTTCCGCTTCGGTCTGGCGGATAGGAGAACCGAGGGGCGACTGAAGAAGACACTTTCACCCCCACTCGAAAGAGCCTCTTGGTGACCCGGCCATCCCGTTTTCTTCGCTTCCCACCCGCGAAGTTCTTTTCCACGTCACAACGGACACGTGGGTTTACTTGTGTTCGTTTCGCGCTCGTCGTCTTCTCTTCACTGTTGGTTAGAAATTGAAATTTTACCACCCGACACAATAGTGAGGGGCAAAAGAACGGAAAGCGACCGTGCCGACGGGCCACAGAAAATAGCAACACGATTTCCATCGAATTGTTCGGCGACATGACTCAATGTCCGTTGATAATTTTTCCCTAGCAGAAGCGTCACCGGAATGGGTGGTGGGAAAACCGGGCCAAAAGTACGCTTCATCTGCATTAACGACATCCGATGTTAATTTATAATTTTCCTTTCATCTTTTTCAATCGAACCGGATGGCGTGGTTTGTGTATTAAAATGTGTCCAAAATTGGACACGGCTTCAAAGTGCCCTGCCCGAATGACAACGAGCAGCAATTTTCCGAAGGGTGTGATGGCTGCTGGAAAGTTCAATAGGGCGCCCACATCCTTCTCTCGCTGCAGCTGTGTTCAGTGCCGAACGTGCTGGTGAAAATCATATTTCCATGGAACGCCAAAGCACAATTCTTTGGGAAAATTTACGCTTGCCAGCAATGCCGAGCGCGGCTCGGACGTTGGAAGGTTTTGATCGAAAATGGACGAAAAAAACATCGGTGAACAAATCGAGCGAGCAAAATGCGTCCTGAAAATGCCAGCTTCATCGGGGGGCGCTCGTTGGTGCAAAATTATTACACGGTAGCGCGCACCATTTATTCCACCCGAATGGGTTCCGTAGGATTTTTGCCTCCCCTTTATTCGGTTTCCCGTCGCCGTGCGTCGCATACAAATCGCGCCCCCGACGAGACATATCATCCTTTTACCGTTTTCCAACCGTAAGAACATCGTACCTAAACCGGGTTCCTTTTTTGTATTTGTTGGCCAAGCAACCGCAAAATGTGCTTAGCGATGGACTTTTCGCATTGCACCTTTTTCCCGGCACCCTTTCTAGCGCGCCAAAAGGACCTTTCGGAAGACAGACCGCCGGAGCGCCCGCCATCTTGGAACTTTTCCCGGAGAGTGGGAATTGAAATTATTTATGAAATCGGTTTAACCGCGGAAAACCCCACACTGCGGTGCCGCCGAAAGTGGCACTTTTGCTGAGTCTACTTTACTTTTATTCCTCCCCATTCTTAATCCCGGCCCGTTTTATTTTATTTATATATATATATTTTGTTGTCTTCTATTCGCAACCGACGCCGGGCTTGCCGGTGATGTGGCTACACTCCAAGTGATCCCCCGGATAAGCCCTTATCGGGGTGGCATTTATTGGCCATTCCGAACCCGCGCGGCTTCCCTCCCTTTGTACGGTGCCTTGCCCGATTGTGATGGCTTAGTTGATGGCCACATTTATTGCGATGATTATTTCACGACAACTTCCTCCGAAAATCCGGCCGCTTTGAAAGTAAATCAAAAGCAATCCCATGCTTCCTCCAAACATCGAGATGGTCGGGCGAGAAGGTCTCGCGGGGATGAGTACTCGTGTACTAGGATTTGAGCGGGCAACAATTGCCGGTCCCGGATTTAACCGAGGGATTGATGAGCCAAGCGTTTCCTTCGTGATGCGTAAACTTCAAACGATATCCTCGGACGGAAATGCCGGACATACTCGACTGGTTGAGGGTCGTTATCAATGTCCTTATCACCATGATTATTGCTCTCGCCTGCAGCTCCAAGCGTAGCTAAGCAAGCTCAGTAGCAACAAACGGATGGTGCGATTAATTACCCTGCGGAGGAGGGCAAAGGCCCTGGCGCCGAGATAACCCTTCGGTACGGTGTGCAATCAAACGTTCGTTGAGTTTCATTCTAATCAATGGTCAATCATCAGCAATATCGAGCAAACGCGGTGCCAAGCTACTGTGCCCCGAGGAAATATAATGTTGATGGGTCCAGTTGGATCCGCTACAGATGTGTTCAAAATTTTAGCATCCAATATTTTATCTTGCAAAGGTGTAGAGTCGAAATAAATCAAAGCCTATAACTCACACTACTATTTTTGTTTATATCATCATTGACGTTCTAAACAAAATTCATTTTAAATTTTTTTATTTAAGGTTCTTTACAGTCATAATGAAGAAAATTTCCACTGTATAACACATGGGAAGTACGCCACGTGTGGTGACTTTTATGAAGGAGTTATTTTGAACAGTTTCATGTGCATATCTTCCACAAACATTGAACAATACTGTGTCGAAACGCAATCGGGAAGCCCTTGGCGATGTGAACGAATACCGGAATCATATTGCCTATGAAACATTGTATACGCCATTCTCATCCTTTCCGGACGTAGGACATAGTATTGCTGTTTTTTCGAGCAGCGCTGTTCGAGGAAGTTAGTTCCTCCGTTTCCGGAAGGACTTCAAAAGAACGAAGATACGGCCCTTTGTTTTGCATGCAGCCCACTCGACTCCTTCAGGGCTTCGGCCCGTGCGAGAAGTGAGCCGTTTGATACTTCAGTATCATATCACTCGGATATTTGTTGCTTGATTATACGACCGTCCAAGCGCAGTGGCTGGAACCCTCGTACCATCGATCATTCGTCACCTCTTGCCGGGTCAAATGAGGCCCCAGGTTTTGCTCTGAAAAGCCGACAGCAGAAGCAGACACATAACTTGATCTCGTAATGATACCTTTGACATTTGCGCATGTTTCGAAGAGTGGTGCGACCCGAACACGGTCGAGCTCCTAATTGAGTTCGGAAACCACCGGCCATCGGGGTCCTGCTTGCTGGCATTCCGTGCAATGTTTGATTTGCAAGCGCCGTTGACGAGTGATTTTCAAACAGCATTTAATTATGCTCCCGCTTCTTCTCGACTTTGCGTCTCGCACAAGCGGTTGAACACTTTCCCAGCTTCCGAAACCGATGAAGTTTTCCGACCAACCGAGGGAACAATATTTATAAACGCCGTGCAGAACGATGCTGTCCAGAACGAGCCGTTTTTTTTGCACTCTCTCTCTCTCCCTCTCTTGTTCTTCTGTTTGCGTACATCATTTTCTAATGGTACTTAGATACGTTGATTCTGCAACATGACCGAGCTGGCGAACATCGTTCATTTGTTCCCCTCTGCCACTTAGTAATCAGTGGAGAGTAATTGGGTTATAATTATTTGCCCCTCGTGACCTGCAACGTGCGCAACGAATCGTGAACACTTTGTGCGTGTGGCAAGCGATTCGTACTGGGTTTGCAACACCACTTCAACGAATTGCAATTGTGGGAAGGTAAGAAAGAAGAACTTTAAGATGCTCGAAAGCTTGACGGCGAACCAATACCCGCGAGCAAATAACTTTAAGGAGGTTTAAATTGCATATCACTTTGAGTTTACGTGTGGAAACATTTAAACAACCTTCCATATGGTGTCCTTTGGGAAAAGGATTAATCAAATATTGATAATCTGCAAGCCATCGTTCAACTGCTTATAAAATTGATTCGAAAAATACGGGTTCCACACTACTGAAATAGTGTGTTTGCATTTCTATTTTGGAAAGTATAAAAAATTAGCACCGCACTCACTCACACATTTAAATGGTTCTCATTGTCTCCTCGTTAGTCGATGGAAAGCGATTTTCACTCTCGAGAGGATTAACGATCCATTGTTCAAGTGATACGAAAAAATTGTTATTTCAATTGCTATTGAAATCGAGGAAAACGATACGTGCAACCTGCGTTCGAAGGAATGAAGTAATGTAACAAATTTTCCGCATAACAATCACCTCAACGGCATCTTCAAGTTCTACCAAGATGAAGAGATTTATCTGCAGTACGAAGATAAGGCGCCCGTTATGATTCGCAAATTATGACATAACACGCCCCCAAACGCAGACTGTCGGAGGGGTTTGTTGTGGCGCAACGGATGAAGCCCGATCATCCAGAAAACCCCATCCCGCGAGGAGGAAACTAAACGCCACCGTGACCCATAATCAGTATAATTGAGCCATACGAAATAGAAACGGAGAACGTCCGTCGCGTTGGGCGTCGCACACCACCAAAGTTCACACCATCGCTTTTGTTCTTTGACCCCTTTCGTCCCCTTTCCCTTTCCTACTACGCGACGGCTGGGTTGGGGAAAATTAAAATTCTGCTCACGATAATGATGATTACGAGGGGCGCAGACGCAGATAAGGGCGCAGAACGTGGCACAGGAAGACAACAATATCATTATACACCGGAAAGAAATGGCCAGGGTTGACCCGGAGGGAAGGTAGAGGGCGGCAATGCCATAGAGTACCAACCGGAGGTTCACAAGCAACGTCCTACCGGGGTCTCGGATCGCAATAACGCAAATAGCAACAGCGCAAAGATGGCGAACAGTGGAAACCCAAAAAAAAAATTATGAGGAAAACAAGAGGCGAAAAAAGTTGTGCCCGGCGCTGGACGGACGCACTCGAAATGCACACTCGGAGCAGCAAAAAACAGGGTGAAACCAAAGGAAAAGAACAGCATGGGATGGTGGCCGGGAAAAGCAAAGCGGCGGGAAGTAATCGAGAAACAAGAGCAAGTACCTTTAAAGAACACTTGTCGGCGGCACAAGGATACGTTCACACAGTTTTCCACCTTGCTCGTTGCTTTTTGTTGAGGAAAGACGCCGAAGGAGAACGACGGAAGAGAAGGATGAAATTACCAACCCCCTTCCGCCATCTCGGGGCCATTTGTTCCGCCCCCTTCAGCCATATGCTGCAACCCAACTCCTTCGGTCGAGTTGTTTCCATCCTTGCTTGACCTATTCCTCGTCGGGTTTGCTTCCCCTCTGTCGGTCAGCTTACGTTTACCCTCGCTGACGTTGGCCACGCTGTTACCACCCAGATTGCAATCCAAGGGTTCGTCGCTTGCTTTTCCTTTATTGTTACTCCTTGGTTTTTTTTCTCATTTCTAACCATGTTTTGTGCTTTTCTGCGGCCCACAAAGCGAAGAGAAACAGCGTGTCCTCTAGGTGTAGAAGAGTTTGTCACACCATTCCCAGACGCATCTAAAGGGTGGCCTGCCGGATGTTGCCAGTCGCCTTTGTCAGTGTCTAGTTGAGGCGACCACGGTGTGTCACGAAAACCCGGTACAATTCGCCAGCCACCCACAGTTTCCGACTGGCTTCTGAGGTGGGGAAACTCTGAAAGTGGAGCAAACAAAAACGAGGAAGAAGTTAAAGCAAAACCTCACTGACTCTCCAAAGCCCTCTACCGCAATATGCACGAAATAGAGCCAAGATGGCGTAGCCAGGATTGGATTTCAACCCCATCGTGACGCTTTTCCACGGTCCGATTGTATTCACTCACCACCAACGTGCTAGCTTTTTGATGCTCAGTCCTGTGAGAAGATTGCGTATATGTGTGCGCGTTGCTTTTTTTGTTAGGATGTTTTGGTGTGAGCGATTTAGTTTTTTACTTTCACTCTTTCAGTGCTATAAATCCTTCATTCCGCCGATGGGAGTTTGTACACATTTTTTCCTAATCTTCTTCTACTAAGTGGCAGCAATTTTTTGTTTGAAGATCCTCGATCCCATACTTCTTGCTTTCTTGACACCCTTCTGTCCCATGCTTAACCTGATGGAAACAAAAACGAGTCACTCCCTCAGCCTCCCCGGTAAGCGGATAAATATTCATGAAATATTATATTAGCGTGAAAATCAGCTCGTTTGAGTTATTTTTCGCCCACGCGCTCGTGGATAAATTGTCGTTCCTCTGCCCATTATCCCGTCGCTGGCGGATGGCGGTAGAAAATCAACCCAAACGGGAGGGTAAAAATCTTGTTGGGGTGTACCTTAGCGAGAAACAGAAACCTGTATAAAAAACCTGTTTCTAGCTGATATTTTTACCACTCTTCTGCCAAGATGCCTCATGCAAAAGGTCTCATCTGGCGGGAAAGTTTAGCACACATACATACACATATAAATAAAACAAAACGCTTCTTCATTTCCATTTTTCTCGAGCGTTGTGATCGTCTGCTACAAACCGTTCGGGACGTTTCTCTTTGGCATTTACCCCGAGCACTGTGTCTGTGTGTGTGTGTGGTGGAGGAGAGGGAGAGGTATTTGCGGAAGTACGAAAAACCTCGTCCCATTACATCACCATCACCGTCAAGTCAGCACTTTTCCTTCATCAGTGGAACGGGATAGCATAACGGAAGTGAACCTGTTCCCGGGGGGTGAACCGGAAAAACGGGTCTCTCACTGTGAAGTAGGAAGCTGTGCCTTCGTAATGGTGTGCGCTGCACGGCGAAACACACTGTAACACTACACGCTTCAACACCCGAAGGAGGCCGACGAAGCCCTTTGGCAGCCATTTCGGGAAAAGCCCGGGCTCCCCGGGTGTAATTAAATCATGCCCCAGACGAGGTGAGCCCCAAAGCTTTGACTAAGTAATTAGAACGTTTCGTGGAATGCCGGCAGCAGAGCCGGGCGCATACATACACACCCTGCGGCTAGACGCTGGCTTCTTGCGGGTTTGCCTGCCGGCCGTTGCGAAAGGTACACACGCAGAAGAAAGTTCGTTTTGCGAGCTGAAAGGGTTTTTTTCCGGCCAACGCCGTCGTCCTAATCCGGATGATAAACCACCGGCTCCGAAAAGTGGGTGCCGGTGGTGGTGAAGGTGTCAAAAAAGACCAAAGAAGCAAAAAATGTGCAGCCTTTCCCAAACTTTAACCCCTTCCAAAAGCCAAGGATCTATCTACTCACCTATTTTATCCTGCCCAGCATAGCGAGGATGTCATCATCTTTTATGTTACTTTTTTTCCCCTCAGCTCAGACCTGTTTACTTTCTCGGCTTCCAAGCCAAACCCACCTTAACATTTGATACCTTCGGAGTAAGGGAGGAAAATGCGGTTGAAACATTAGAAATAAAGTTTTTTGCGGAACCATTTGTGGCCACACACACACAAGCACACCTACACCTTCCAGCAGCAGTTAACGTCCGGTTAATAGATATTTAATGGTAATTTGCTCCAACATTTCTCCAACATTATCCATAATCATTGGAACCATTGGCCATGTATTTTTGCCCCGACCAGCAAAGTTGCTCTTCCCGTACACACCGAACCGATATGAGCACCGAAGCGTGCGTTACATGGTAGAAAGAAGGGCCAAATGTGTGAGCAGAACGTGCTGACAGCCTTTGCTAGCACGGATGCCACACGTTTGAATGGATGCCGACGAGTCATTGGCTCGTGATCGATCGAAGTTGATCATCGGGTGGATTGGGTTCGCCCTCTGGAAACCTTCCCGTCCGTGAACGTGCACTCCGAGGTTTGGCACATGATTTACGGGTTTGGAAAAGTTTCGCCCACACATCGCTTCGCTCGGAAGTTAGACAGGACCAGGTGGTTCCGAAGGTGGGTGGGTCGAGTGGGTGAAGCAGAAGTCCATAGTCGATTGAGCGTTAATGAAACTTTGCTTCATGGTACCGAAAATCGGCACCTGCGACCTGGCGGAACGTTCGAAAGGAGCATTTTTCCGGACCCGAAACTACGTACAATCGACATTTTGGCTCCAGTACGTCGGAAACTTTTGCCCGAACCGAAGTCGAACCAAGGAAAAGCCAAGGATCGTTTTGGGTACCATTTATTCACCGCACATCACACCTCGGTACTGCTTCTTACTGTCCGGGGAAGCCTTACCGTTGGAAGGGCGTCCTAGCTCGGAAAATCATCACTCGAGGGATCCATTCAAGCGTACTGCATCGATTCGACACAATCACCAAATGCACTAAATCAGACTCAACGGCCAGCCCTTTCCGGTGGGGAAGAAGTAATAAGGGCGTGCACCCACAGAAAGTGGTGATTTGCAAGGATAATCTACTGGTAATGCATTTTAATCCTGCGAATGGGATGCCCAACCGCCCGAAGGCGACCTGACCGGTTCGAAGTTCGAAAACATTTCCCGTCGTATGAATTGCCTCATACATACCTAGCAAACAACTTGCACTTGGATGGGTATTTTACATTCATATCTTATTTTGGGTCCATAACAAGTGGATTATTGGAGGATTATACGTGTTTAAAAAAATTCCATAATTGACTTTTGATTAAAGCAAACTCGTGTTTGGTTTGGAAGGAAGCGTCGTAGAAAACGAAGCACACATGTGTTTACCTCCAGTATCTAATTTTATTTTGACTCTTTTGATCATTACAAGCAAAAAAAGAGAACAGGCTACCAGCTTTGTGTGTTATATTACCTACCTAATGCCTTGTTTAGAAACTATCAACTAAGAAGAGCTTCACTAGTTCTGAAAAAGATAACCTTTGGTTGGGAACACTTAACTAATGAGCAAGTTTGATAATTTATAAAATTATTGCACCTATGTTATCTGCACATCTAATGTACATAAAAATGTATAAAACAAGATTCAGAAGTTAAGTTTACAGAGCCGTTTGCGAAAGGATTTTGTTAACATGCTGTGCCATCATTCAAGAGCATAGCAATCGATAGTAAATATTTATCCTTTTTCCAGCCAACAAAATCCACATGCGCACATAAGCATCAACATGTTAATCCATTTGCATGCAGGAGAATGAATATCAATCACCTTTGGAACGTTTTCGCCGCTTCTTTCCTGGAAGAACGTCTCGCACTCACCCCAGCCGGCAGTCGGTTTTTCTTTCGTGGCGTGTGCACACAATAATATTCCACAACACTGGATACACTGTGCAAACACTTGGAACGATCAAACACAGATCCGTTCTATCCGGAGCAGCCGGAATTCATATTCCTCCGAGAAATATTACACAAAATGTAATCGTCTCTGGAGGGTGCGTGTGCATATGTTTGCCGTCTACGGCTTCGCACTACAATCATGCATCATTGCGGCGGACCAAACAAAGCTGTGATTGACAAAACTAGTGCTCTACCACCACCCAAAACCCGGGTAGTTCCGGATCCGGTTCTAGCTGCGAGCTTCAAAAGGGAAGACAGCTTCCCGAGACACCGAAACAAGGCGGGGCGAAGGAATGGTACGGTTAGTTTCGCTTCTTTTTGCTATCCGTTTATTATTACAGCAACGTTTCCTCCCACTCAGTTCCCAAGCTATGAAGCATCCTGCTTGTTGGGCGACCTGTTTGCACACCAGTCTCGACATATCCGGACAGATGTCATCCCGGTCGGGTGGGTGAGAAAAGGTGATCCCTAGTAGAACCATGACACCTTGTGTGCGTCCATCCGAAGATGTCAGCAAGTAAACTACCCGACTTCCAACACACCACGCTTCCTTCGTGATTTGAACTGGTCTAGGGAAGCAGGCGAAAAATTATAGAAACGCAGCCCTTCGGTAGTGGTGGAAAGGCACCTGGTTTTTCTTTTGCCACCATTTCGGAACGAATCGACCTTATCTTCGAAGGGTGAAGGAACCGCACCAGAAAGCGTATGAAATTTCCGCTCCGTAGATACACGAGATGTACGACCATTAATGTGTTGGTACATTTGCATACACGGTCTATGCGCGTGGTACAGAAGGGTGCAGAGGAAGGCGCGGAAGGATGACACAAACATCATATTATATTCAATTCCTGTTCAAGAGATCCTTTCGCCAGCCGAACCGTGTGCTCTCAGGCTATAAATATTTGTCTTACTTGACACACATCGCTCCACTCCAGCACAACATCCCATTAGGAGGGAGCGGAGAAGCCAAGGAGTCAGCGTCCGGTCCTGTTTGGGACGTTTGTGCATCGGTGCAAAAATAAAAGAAGACCTGTTGTCGGACCCCTGCTCTGCTCTTTTCGTTCTATTCGCCGTGTAGGCAAAGAGTTTCGCCAGGACGGAAGTCGGTACTCGAGTGAAGCTAGAAATGGTACATGCCAACATCCCCCATTTGACGACCATTGAAGCCCTAGCCTGCTTTCGTTCCGCCGCGTGACCGAACAGTTTACCGTTTCCTGTTCGCCGCTACGGAAGTCGGAACGCGGCTTGGTCTAGTACTCTCGCTTTCGCTGCACTTTTGCCGTCGTGACTCCGCTGGAGTCCCTCCCGAAACTCCCATGTCCACCGCGGAACGTCGCTCTCATTTTCCATCACACCTGGGTTCAAATCTGTCTCATTTCAATTTTACAACAAGAAAAAAAAGCTGAACCTGAACAACAAAAACCAACGGCGGAAAACGGAGCAAGAACCTTTGATGTTTTAATAATGAACACTTGGCGCAAGCGGCGGATGCCAGACTGGTGCCGGGGACGTTTTCGGATACCATGTTTCATCTGAACCCTCCATGGTCGGTGTATTACTGTCGTTATTTGCATTTGTTGCGCCAATCGTCGTATCTGCAACTCATTGCGACCATGTTTTAATTTTCCGACGCAAAGTTTGCTATGTTTGATGCGTTTTCGCTTAAAGGGCATGGTGGTGATAACGTGAGGAAGTGTGGAAGTGGGTCGTTTTGTGGACGATAGTTTACCGTTAGATGCAATTTTATTTGCATAAAGAAAAACATAAATCTCCCCCCGTAAACTGGTCTCATGAAAATTGTGTATGCGTTTTTAGAAAGGCAGCTCTATAGGGAAAAAGTGTAGTAACAAAGTTGTTCTTGCGAGGCTTGGATTTTACGTATCGTACACTAAATATAATACTTTCCATAGCCAGTTTTGCGTTTCACTCTATGAGAATACTTGGCAGAAAATGTGCTCGAAACGAACTCAAGTTGCACTTACGTTTCACTACTATAATTAGCAGTGAGTTTGAAGGGCCGACACGGAAATCGTACTCGCAACGCTGGATGCTAGGATTCCGTAAGCCTTGTTTTCCCGGAAGGTGCGCAGCTAGCGTTTGCATCGGCGGAAAATGGAGGTATTGGGCTAATTTTAACTGGACAGTCGAAGACTTTGGCGAAGGTCCAGCGAGCGAATGAGTAAGAAATGCTACCTTCAATGACGCTGCACGCCATCGTTGTCGAGGCGCAGCAATAAAACAATTTACAATCATCGCACCAGGTGAGTCGGAAAAACTCAAACACGTGGAACTAATTCGGTCGCTCACTTACCCGACCGGGACGACAAGGATTCCCAGGAATCTTCGCCCGTATCCCGGCGGATGTGTGTCCGCATCTTCGGGAATGCACACTAACTCCACTTCGGAAGGGTTTTCCAATTTCTTCCACTTACCGAATTCTCCAACTCCTGCGCCTTTTTCTCAACCGGGGGAGAGGTTTCCAATCCCGGTTGCCAATAGTTGCAATTTGCGATGGTATGGATTGTTCCCGACATTTCTATCTCCCGGCAGGACGTTCACCGAAGCTGGCTGGCTAGTTCGTTGCTTTTCTTTGCGCGACGGATTGCCCGGTCGAACGGAAATGGTTCTCCCTCCGGGAACGATACCGACGGAAAAGCGGGATTCAGCCGCGATGCACAAACCCGTATGGACTGGTCGTGTTTAGAAAAAAACGGACAAAACTGAATCCACAAAAGACAGATAGATTGCAGAAGCGAGAAGTATAATTCCTGGAAGAACGGTTTGACGGGACACATATTTTCTTGCCCAAGCTCGCGCCCATTTTCCGACATATGTCCGTGGCGATAAGGTGCTCGGGAGTGCACACCGAGAGGGAAGAAAAATGCGGGACCGGGACCGGGCGGCAATACTCCGGAGGGCACCAATCATTCGGCTCCAAATACGTCAGAGAATGAGTAACGACGTTTCCATTCGACTTGTTCCCGGCCCGTTCGCTCGCACCCACCCACGAAAGGGTGGCTTTTCCAGGGAACCATTTCGCTTGAATGCGCGCAGAATGGCAACAGACAGAGATAATAAAAATTGAACGCCAGCGAGCGCTCGATATGACATCATCCAGCGTGAAGTGTGCACACTTCATGAGAAAGCGATCGGTTTGGGGATAAAAATAATGGAGGAAAAATGAAATTGGTACATTTTTCCCACTCGGCACCAATCTGCCACGGTTGGAGATGCCATCCTGACGGTTCCTCGAAGCGGGAGCTTGGACCTATATTCCTATTGGCGTCCTGACATCACTTGCAGAACTGCGCCACACGAAACACAATCCACTACGTTTCTGGCGTTCCGTTTGCAAGCACTTCGCTAAGTCTGCTCGGGATAAAATTTAAGGAGTAAAATCGACTCGTACTCGGCAACGGCGATATTGTGCTACCGTAAAGCCGAAATGTTCCATCAATCTCGAATCAAATCCACTAAGCGAAGAACAAGTCGCCGTTGATGTGCATTCAAACGAGCGTGAAATCAAACCGCCAGAGTAAAATACAAAGTAAAGAAACGAAAACTCGCTGGGAAAACATGAGCTACGAATAGGGTAATGTCTGAAAAATGTAGATTGATGATCGTTCTCACCTTCCGTTCGCTGTGTTTGGCTGGATCATTGTACATAGACGAACGTACATGTCATCGAGGTTTCCCTAGCCTCTGGATTCACGCAAAACGAACCATAAATGATGGCCGTTATGTGATTCAGCTAAAGTGTCACCATTTGAGTAGATTCAGTTTGCTCTCTCCGCTTTTTCGCTCGATAAACATGGGAATGAATAGGGAGCAACAATTATGACCCACGGTGCACAGGATTCACAAAACATCAGTTCAGCCATACGATCTGTAATCCTTTGTCAATTTGAACCTCCTATCTTGTTACTTATGTGATTTAGCCGAAAAATATTCCACCATTCAGGACTCCAAGCTGAAGTTTGAAGATCAATTCAGCTCTCGAGTCCAAAGTTGTAGAGTTTTCCCAGATTGATGGATATATTTGGGTCAATAGATTAAAAAGTTTAACAAAATCAAAAACACAGGCAAAATTTCAAGATAGGACTACTTATCTTATTTGTTTATCAAATTGATTGTGAATTTCAAGAATCAAACCTCTTCAACCTAATTCTGAACTTCCCTATACGAGTCGGTGCACTTTTGAAGAATCTGCATCGTTCCTTCACGAGTCCTAGGGTTCAGATTACTGTAAATCGCTGTAGTGCACCGGTCGTGTGTCGAACCTGTCGTATGAAGTTGTTATGCATTTACATAGAGAGAACAAAGAAGAGAAACGATTTTAGATTTCGAAATGCTGCTGGATGCAAGTTTTTCTCACACAACATCCAGGGATTATGGCGATATTTGCATAAAGGGGTTTTGTGAACAACACACGGTTGAAACATGAAACTTGAAACTGAACAAACGTTGTTCGAATGACATAAAATATACCAATGTGAGAATCTACCTACACTTAAACGAAAAGCCCTCATGCTGCCAATGATGACAAAGAAGTTGACCTACTACCACATGACCAAAAAAACGGGAAGTTATAGGAAATAATCCCTAGACTTCTATATATAGTAGGACAACTTCCCACTTGTGTTATCAAACCAGGGTACGTCTTCGCTACTTATGGTACGTATCGTAAGAACGATTACATGACATGAAAAATATAAATTGATGACCAAACGATTGGCCGTGCCATGACATGTTGCCAAATGATCGGTTGCATAACATAAATAAAAGTAGGCAGCGATATCTGAAAGCAGGGCAAGCTTTAGCAATGAGCAAACCTCGACAAATAATACGAGCTTAGTCTGCACCGTACGACAAACACCATCCATTATTGTGTTTATCGTACAAACAACGGCTGTTATGCTAATGTTGGCCGGAAGCGGGGGGGAATCATTTCTGGTCGAATCGAAGCGAAACTGGAACAGTGTAGGTCGGTGCAATTGCTACCACTTCCGGTGCATAAAAGACGTACCGGTGGGGAGCTCGGTACCACGATGCTAATTAAAGAAAAATCCAGTAAAAAATCGTAAGAATGTTGCACAATCATGCTCGAGTACGAATGGAGCAAAATGCACCCTAACGAGATGTTCTTTTCTGTTCCACTTTTCAGCAAGGAATTTTTATTTTTCTGCTGTTTTCTCTTTCTCATTTCAAAACCAACCAACCATCAGTGTCACTAAGGACACAGCAACACGAACTTTTATATGTTTTAGGAATGTGTATCGTATCTTTCGTACATCATACCAGCCCTGACTATCCTGCTATATTGTCGAACCTTTCCAGAGGACGCTACTTCCGGGAAATGCTCGAGAACAATAAATTTTCCACCACAGAAGATTTCTATTTTCTATTCCCCACTGGAAAAATATGTTCAACTATATAATAAAATAGGACACCCTTTAGAAGCATTTTTCTCACCTAGAATCCAATTTCCTTTTGTGTTTTTCTAAGCTGGGGTTCGTTCTTTAATGGGCCGATTTGCTAACCGAAAAGCAAACCTAAAAAAGTCACATTTATGATGTATAAACCGTGGTGGTTTCATATTTCTTCAGGAACGCATTTTCCTCTAGAGCTTTTTTGAAAACTCAATATTTTTCTAAATTACGACCTGATTGAGTTTTCCAAATATTTTTGGGAGAAAAATAAACACCCAAATCAAACGAGTTTTCCATTCGGTTCATGCAGAAGATTCACCTCATTCGTACGTTTGCTTCTCGTATGGGTGCCACTTAATGCTACCCGGAAAAGCGATGACGCTTGCAGTGAAACTTTGCCCCATTGCCAGGAGCGGAGCATTTCGGTTTGGGAAAGTAACTTCTGCCTACCGATCCAGCATCCACAACGTCAACGTGAAGTGAAAATTTATGACGGGAAATTCTACCACTTGCATAACACCGGCTGTGCAGTTTTCAGATTTGTTTTTCCTAGCTTGTTTTTTGCTCGTCGCAAAACCACCCTCGAAAGGGGCTGCTGATGACGAGGGCAGAAACTAATGCGACCGTTGCTAGTCGGTCGGGAAAACAACGGTCTCGGGCACGCATGGCCGAACGCCTATGCTGCTGAGCTTTCTACCGCCGGTGAGGTGTCGGGTGAAAGATGAGGGGGGAGTTGGTTTTTCCTTCGCTACGACACGGTACCCTTACCATTGTGGCCATCGGATTGTCAACAACAATCCACTCGCAATCTCTTTCCTCCGCTGTTTCGCTCTCGCTCGCTCTCGAGCCCTTTGCTCGCAGCAATCGTCATTAACATCATCATCATAGTTGTCATCGAAACAAGCAGGACGACGTGCGGCACAGGTGAAAGGATTTTGTTAGCATCGTCATGCATCGTGCCTTTTGACGACGACGACGACAACGACGACGAAGGCTACCGTGCAAAAGATGGTGAACTATTATCTTGTTTACACAGCTTCGCAACACTACCAATCGCGTCTCCTTTTTCCTGATCCATTACCAGCGGGATGCATTTCACATTCCATCGGATCATCGTGTCGGTTGGGCGTGGGTACGGTAAAACGGGCTCGAAAGGTAGGGCTGGGCTACGCTTTCTGGACGGTATGTTTACCGACCGGGTAAGCGTGCTCTTGCTGACACAACCGGTTGGACAACGAGCCAACGTGCTGGCGCAATGTGATGAGTTTTCCAGCCGTGCCAGCCCTTTTTCCCGGGCATGCACCACGTGAACGCAAATCGCGTCATAAATCACATGCGGGAGCAGATGCAATCCCGGGCCATTATTTGCCGAAACCAAACCTATCCACCCCTTGTCTGCGTCGTCTTCGTCATCGCCAAGAAACAAACAACACGTGTAGCATTATGCTACAAGAAGAACGTTTGGCGAGGAAGCTGGGTACAACCAACACTTCATCATAATCGCGCTATATTGCTTCTCGATCGAAAAAAAACTCGTACACCGCCCTGCTAAAGGAAAATCGCTGCACGCCAGCACCCGCCCATTCACTCCGGGAAACACGCAATCGAAAGTGAAATATAATGGGGTTTTATGAGATTTTTCGTAAGTTTCCACACTCTGCTTTTGTTTCCACTTGTCGCAGTATTCATCACACGGGATCAGGTTCAATGCAATTATGCAACTTGACCTCTTGTCACTTTCGTGTTTCATTTGTTGCCAAATTGATGACAATTTCATGGTAATCCGGAGTCACGATGGACGCAAACAAGAACCTTTAAATTACTTTATTGCCGAGTACCAAGAACATGACTTTGGAACATCTTTTCACGAATGGCTAATCAAATAACATAATAATTTACCTTCAACGAAACTAATAAAGCGTTCTGGTCTTATATTAAATTTTACCTAGTGTTGGTCGGTTTAAATTTAAATAAAACACCAACTTCTAGGAAAACCGTTCATTAACATACTATCGTCACTTCAACGCATAATTTTACCCAATCGAATAAACATTGTAACGTTAAAGCAATTACCATGTGCACATTAATAACTCACCCTTGCAAACGGACAATATTGATTTACCTCGCCCTCGCCCTGAGCTAGCAGTCACGGATATGTTGTAGGAGTTGTAGCGCTCTGGTGGACGTAAATTAGTTTGCCATTTAATTTAAAACAAGCTCGCCCGCAAGAAACCCTCACTCGGGAGGGCAAAAAACTGCTATGGCTTTTAATTAAACGTTCACATCCGGGTGGGACTTACGTGCTTAATCAGTCGACAAAACTGGTTATCATTTGCAACGGCAAGTTTGCCCCACACAAACGCATCGAATTATCCGCCCCGAAATGCAACCGGTTGGATGCGCTTTCCCTATTCTCGCCCACACGCACAATGCGGTTACATGATTTCCGTGCGATTTCACAAGCCACGTCATGGTGGAGCGAGTGAAGGATACCAGCAGTTTTCCGTACCGCCCATATTTAGCACCGTTGACTAGACACAGTTCAACTGTGGACACTTTGTTGCATAACAGAGTGTGGGCCGTATCGCGACACGGCCCACCCTAATCAATCGATCAATCCGACGCCCGAGGCGAGGCGTTTATGCTAATGTTTACTCCGACCCTGTTTCACATTTTCGAAGGAGTGGTCCGCTTCGTGGTTCGAATATGGTTAGAAGGAATTATGCTTTTCGTTGTACAGTGTTAGATCAGTTGATTTTCCGTGTCGAATCCCTTCCTGACATTACTAACGCTTTCCGCTTCCGGATTTTATTCTTCTTCCAGATATCCGACGATGATCGCATGAGCCTGACGACGGCCGTCTCGGATGAGGACGACGGGGAGAGTGTGATGGCGTCACCGTACAAAGCGAAAGCAACAGGTACGGCGGCGGCGTCCTTCAACTGCACCGGAGCCGTACGGAAGGCCGGGTAAGTACCTATTTTCCTTTCCAAACGAGGCCTGTTCTGGACCGAATCCGGTTTCCCTGTGGTTTGCAGCTTCCTGTCGGTGAAGAAGTGGCTGCTGCGCAAGAAGCACCAGATCGAGCTGGCCCGCAAGCGCGGCTGGAAGGGCTACTGGGTCTGCCTGAAGGGTACGACCCTGCTGTTCTATCCGTGCGACTCGCGCGAGGGCCGCTCGGTCGAGGCCGCCCCGAAGCATCTGATCATCGTCGACGGTGCGATCATGCAGCCGATCCCGGAGCATCCGAAGCGCGACTACATCTTCTGCCTCAGCACGGCGTTCGGTGACGCGTACCTGTTCCAGGCGCCGTGCCAGGTCGAGCTGGAGAACTGGGTCAACAGCATACACAGTGCGTGCGCGGCCGCATTCGCTCGCCATCGTGGCAAAACAGGCACACTCCACCTGCTGCAGGAGGAAATCTTCCGGCTGGAGAAAGCAATAGAATCGGTAGGTTGCCCTAATCAATTTTTTCACTGTTTCCGTTTTGATTATTAAAACAAGCGATTGGGCGTCAGGCCCAAGTTCTGAACGCCTAAGAACTTGAGGACCCACTCTATTTCATTCCTTTAAACTGGTGTTGATTTTCGTACACATTTGACACAGGATCACAAGCTGAAGCATATGGCCGATCTGCAGCAGAGTGTCGTCACCGACGGAGACACGCGCCACCAGATCCAACAACAGATCTTGCAGTGGGAAGAGAACCTGGAGCGGCTGCACTGCGAACAGTTCCGCTTGCGCTGCTACATGGCCTCGCTGCAGAACGGAGAGCTTCCGAATCCGAAGGTAAGTACTGCCATCGGCTATCATCGACGTCTAGGCCGTGATGTTGATTGGATTGGACATTCACGTTCTCACTCTACGTCCCCACCAGTCCCTCCTGACGCACGTATCGCGCCCCACCAAGAACACGCTGAACAAGCTCGGCGTCTTTACGGTTTCCTCGTTCCACGCGTTCATCTGCGCCCGCTCGCCATCGCTGCTGAACAACCTGCTGGCGGGTCGTGGAGCGACCAAGCGTCGTCCGCCCATCCTGTCGCGCTCGAACAGCGGCTCCAGCCGGCGCTCGATGCAAATCAACTCGCGCGACGAGCCAGAGAAGAGCTACAAGGTCGCACTGCCGGAGAACACGTTCGCCACGGTGTACCTGCGCGAGGGTATGTCGGTCGAAGAGTTCCTGGCCAGCGCTTGCAGTCGCAAGAGCCTGAACCCGATGGAGCACTTCGTGCGGGTGAAGAAGCGCCGCGACATGGAAGACCACAACTACTTTGTTCCTCACAGAAACGATTTGATTGAGACATATGTAAGTAGCGCGAGGGGGTGTGAGCACGTGTCAACCAGGCGCCATCATTTGCTTGTTTGTTTTTTCTCATTCCCAGCTACACACCCACGAGGTGGTCGAAGTGTGCGCGAAAATTTTATATCAAGTAGAACTACAACGAACGACGCTCGAGCAGATGTGGGGCTTCTCGGTCGAGGCGGAACTAATCGAAAACGCCGACCGGCAGGACGAACTGTGCTGCTACGTTAGCCGCGTCGAGGACAAGAGCGTCGCCATGCAGAACGGTAAGCATGCTCGACTGGCGTGCTGCCTCGCAACCGAAGTGGCTCACCCTGTCTTATCTCATCCATCGCTTTTCGTAGGTGTCATTAAAGGTGATGAAATAATTGTGATAAACGGTGCAATCGTTTCCGACCTGGACATGATGTACTTGGAAAGTGTGCTTCAAGAAGAGCAAGCCTTATGCATGATGATGAGGTAAGTGCGAACGTTGTCCTCAAGCGTTGGCGGTGGGTATTCATTACGGACCATCTCTCCACGCCATTTCCCCCCGTGCAGATCCTCCCGTACGGAGCCACCGGATCTCGTTGGCATTATGCGCTCCACCGACGACATCATCGAGTCGCTCGTGTGTCCACCACCACCGTCGGACCCGCCAGTTATCAGCGAGGAGATGATCTCGGGCCTAATCGTTCCTGCACCGGGCTGGCGTAAGTATCGATCTGGTATATTTTCACTTTGCGAACCCTGCAAATGGCTTCTTTCCTTCCCGAATGGGAATGGGAGGGTTTTCCGCTTGGCTGGAGCCAGAGGAAAACGTGCGTGTCGGGTTGCTGGTTTTTCTTTGTTCATTCGTGTTATTGTGCAACGTAGTGCTATGGCATTTCACCCGTATCACCTACCCACTCGCTGTTCTTCGGTCAAATGAAGGACGTTCGTGTATTGCAGGCAAGGAGGTGTACTCGCCGGAAGTCGAGAGCTCGCCGGCCCCGTCCTCCAACGATCCGCACCTGTCCGCGATGGACCGCTCGAAGCCGTCGTCGCGCACGAGCAGCTTCGAGATCGAGAATCTACTCAAGTCCGCCGAGCAGGTCACTGGCTTCTGCCGCTCGCCACAGGAGACGCGCAAGTCGAGCCCGACCGGTTCCGTCGCTTCGTCGATGTCGAACGTTATGCTGACCCCGTCGCGTCAGCTCACCGACGCTGAAAAGCTACGCAAGGTTATCCTCGAGCTGGTCGACACGGAAAAGTCGTACGTGAAGGTAAGTGTGGATTGCAATACGTGTAGTTCTTCTCACTCACCAACTGCACGACGGTATCCATCCCGGCAGCACTTGAACAATCTTCTCGAGTACTACCTGGAGCCCCTGAAGCGGGAAACGTTCCTCTCAAATGCCGAAATCACAGCCCTGTTCGGCAACATACAGGAGATCGTCACTTTCCAGCGTCAGTTCTTGAACAACCTCGAGGAGGCGCTCGATCTGGAACCCGACTTCCATCAGTTGGAGCATCCTAGCCAGTTCAAGGTACGGAGCTCGGTACACTTATTCGCTGCACTTGAACTTACCAGCGTTCGATTTGAAATTCTTCTAGAATGTACTCTTTGCCATCGGGTCTGCATTTTTGTACTACGTCAACCACTTCAAACTGTACTCCTCCTTCTGCGCCAGCCACAGCAAGGCACAGAAAGTGCTTCATCCAAGTAAGCATCGGTCCCATCTGTCGTCTTATCCTGACACCTTTGCACAGTACCGCTAACCCATAATTTCTTTGTGCACAGATGAAGGCAATCAAGCGTTGCAGGAGTTCCTGGCCGCTCGGAATCCGAAGCAACAGCACAGCAGCACCCTGGAGTCGTTCCTCATCAAACCGATCCAGCGCATCCTGAAGTACCCGTTGCTGCTGCAGCAGTTGCGCAACCTCACTGACCCGAATGCGGCCGAACATCTGCACCTGGTCGAGGCCCTCAAGGGCATGGAGAAGGTGGCCGAGCACATCAACGAGATGCAGCGCATCCACGAAGAGTACGGGGCGATCTTCGATCATCTCTTCCGCCAGCACCAGAAGTCCTGCAAGCAACCGATCGACCTCAGCCCTGGTAGTATGGACGCCAAAAGTCCCCCTTTCCTAGCCATTTCGTTTTCTTGTTTTTTACCCTCGTTTCAATCACTTCCTCTCGTTCATAACACTACTTCCTGTAACGCTATAACGGATCTACAATTGTGCCCTCTCTTACCCACCAAACGACCTAGGTGATCTGCTGTACTATGGTGGCGTTGAGTGGCTCAACATTTCCGACTTCCTCGGCAAGATCAAGAAGGGCTTGGAGCTGCACGCCATGTGCTTCGTGTTCAAATCGGCCGTCGTTTTCCTGTGCAAGGAGCGTTTGCGTCAAAAGAAGAAACTGATGGTAAGTGGCGGCTCCAACAATATAATTTCCCTTTCTTTTCCCTGCGTTGTGCGTTGTTTCTTCGTACATGAAGCTGCATTTCTCGTTCCTTCGTTCTTTATTCCACAGGGTGTCTCGAGCAAGAACGCCACCAACGAGGTGGAGATTATCCGCTATCAGGTGCTGATTCCGGTCACCGAAGTACAAGTAAGGGCTTCCTCCGCCAAGGACATGGACTCGCACTTCCTCTGGGAGCTGATCCACCTCAGGTCGCAACTACAACGAAGATCGGAGAAGGTGTACGTGCTGTCGAACAGGTAAGTTCCGTATGCCATCCCGGCACTGCTGGGAAGTAAAATCCAATTTCAAATGTTTTCCATTCGATGGATCAACCACTAAAGCTATAGGTTTCAGAACAGTTTTGCTCAAACTGTCCCAGTTATGACGGGGGATATGAGCTAACACTGCATATCCGACCCGGGGAGCGTTTCCTGTCCTTGCCGATAAACATGTTATACATGTGTTCCACAAACTCTACCCGGAACGAACGAACCGGAGAGAATAACAGAAATCTATTAATTTAAATCGGATTACGTTGCAGCGTGGCGGGATAAAAGAACATGTTTTTCGTGTGCATCTTTCCCGTGCTCTCGAATAGATTTTGGAAGAAAACAGAAATCTCTGCCCTAGTCTTCCGACGACATACTTACGCCGGTAGTTTCTTTATGGGAATAACTATTTTATTTCCTGCACATATCCACTCCCGGTCTTCCGACCAACAAAGCTCTCTATCGAAAACACGAACCGCATCACGAGCAATCACTATTTTCCGGATTGAACCGCGCCAAACCGGGCTTTATTGCATTGCGCTAAGCCAGAAGATTATTGAGGGTTGGGTGGATGTTGGGTATGCTTACAAAAGTTAACATTACAGCCATCGATTCGGTGACTGAAGAAAACAAGTTGTGTTTCGTGCAAGGTTGTTGAGAAAATGTTCCGTTCATGGAAACGATAAAAGAGAAGGACGTCGCAAGGAAGCGCTCGAACTTACGTTTGCTCGTAAACTGGATGGAAAATTAAATTGGTACACACTCTTTCTGCGCCAGTGCACTGTTTTTCTTGGATAGTGTGTTTTCCCGCAAGTTGGAAACGGGATTGAGAAGAGATAAAAATGCATCCTTCGCCCGGAACTGGGAAAGCTTGTAACTGCCACAACGTAAACTTCCGGAGCGAAGATGAACATGCTTACGCTTCGACGCTTTGTTTGACTTTCACATTGCTATGGAATTCATTTATGCTTTCCTGAACCCCCTTCGCTTACACTTTACACTTCCCGCCTCGCTCCATTCGCAGCACCGCCGAGTTCCGCAATGCGTTCCTCAAGACAATCCGGCAGATCATACGGGAAAGCGTTCGCAACATGTCGATACCGTCGCTGAAGAGCATGGGTGGCAGCACGAACTCGATGACGGGCGTCGGAAATTCGTCCGGAAATTCGCAAACTCTCGAACGACCGAAGCAGCAGGTTCGTAGATGTTTAAACACACGCCTCGTAGGAAGATGAAGTTTTTATCACTAACATCCGCACTGTTTTGTTTCTTTTCCGCCCGGTTGGGATTTATCTTTTCTTGGCTTTTTTATTTGTGGCAGCCTCAAATCATGCAAGGTTCTCAGACACTCGGAAAGCCGAAGAAATCGAAGATCAACCAGCGCCACTCGTCCGGTAACATCGACTACGACAACACGACCTCAGGCAGTCAGGAAGCGGACGACCCACCGGTTCCGCAGTACAGTGGCCAGTTCCGGATGCGCAGCAAGACAGTTGGCGACGTTGGAGGTAGGACTGCTTTTTGATTCTGCAGAAAATCGTCCTATTCAACTTATGCGTACTTCTTCCTTCCTCCTATGACCTGCAGAGCAAGTTGCCGCCTGCCGACGAAACATGAGCGAACGTGAGCAGGAAAAACCGGACCCGGGTACAAAGTCCGAGGGGGAGGATGATTCCCAGCAGGGCACGGTGAAGCCAAAGTCATCTCTGGGCAAAACGCCAAACCATCTAACGCTGAGGTAAGCTAGGGCTAGGCTTAGTCTCCGGCACTAAGTGTGCACGATGTTCAACGACAAGCAGCAAATATGTTTCGTTAAATTAACACACCACTTGCGTTCTGTTTCGCTTTCTTTTCACTCGGTTATCACGACCACTAGCACCACTTCTACACTCTCCGTGGGCAGCACCGGTAGCCAGGCACGTTTGATACAGTCGTCCCATCCGCCGGCCACCTACCATCCGGTGCTGATGAAAGATCTAGGTAAGCGAGTTTCTCCTAGTAGCGATAAGAGTGTAGTAGAGATGTTTGACGCGAGCAAGGGCGTGACTCCCGAGCAACAACAGCGACCGAAGCAAGCAGGCGATAGTGCAGGGGACAGCGCGATGGACAAGCACCTGAAGAATCTCAATCTCGACAGTCTAATAGAGACCGACATAGTAGAGTACATGGAGAACCTGAAGGAGAAGCACCTAGAGAGCGAGCAGACCGTACAGCAGGGCACCGGTAGTACATTGGTAGTAGCGTCGCACGCTGGCAGTGTCACACCGATAGTCACCTCACCGCCACTGACACGTTCACCTCCCGCTAACACCTCCGATCACACCACTCAGTCACACAATCAGACGCAGAATTCACTTCCGATCTCAGCCTCGCAAGCTTCCACCCATTCCCAGTCCCCCCGTAAAGTGTCCCAAGCGCAGGTCCCAGAGTCGTTGAAATCATCTACCGAATCCGCTGAAATGTCGCCCGGCCAAACGTCCGGCTTCGAGCAGTCTTCCAGTTCCGGGTCCGGCAAGAGTGATGATAGCTGCTCGTCGGAACCGCCGGCGGAAAAGTCTTCTACCTCGATGGTAGCGTCATCGTCGGTGGCAGACGGTGGCCCGTCGAGGCTCAGTGCTTCGTCGGCGACTTCTTCGCCCGAGGGTACGCTTAGTCCAAAGATCGAAAAGTCCAAATCTCCCAAGCGTACCAAGTCGGTGGAGAGAGAAAAAAGTCCGATACGGATCATCAAGATCAAGTCGCCACGGAACAGTATCGACATTGAGCGGCACGTGCGCATCGAAAAGAGTCCGGATAGAGCGAGACGTGCCTCGAGCCCAAGCGCTAACGTGACTACAGCAGGAACTAAAAAGGCCACCGAAGGTGGCATCCTGAAGAAGAAACTTTCCAACGGTGGAGGAGTTGTTGGGGGTATTCTGAAGCGATCCTCCAGCCCGGCCATGGTAACCGGCAGCAAACCTTCCGAGAGCTCTGATAGCACGGCCTCGCGCACTGATGCTAATCTATCGTCAGACTACGAACAGTATCAGGCGACGACCAGTGGTAACCGCTGCTATCTGTCACTATCGAGCGAGTACCTCGGTGTGGAGAAGGACTACCCGCACATCTATCAGAACACAACCAGGGAGGAGAAGGTTCGGCGTGCTAAGAGAAGTGCCTCGGTTGGCAGTGCGGAACGGATGCGCTCGGTCGAAGGCTATGAGTCGTCCTGTGGCTATTCGCCAAACACAAGCTTCGATGCCTCTTCGGTGGAGGGAAGCAACGGTCGAAAGCGCTACAGCATCTCTTCGGAGAGGTCGCCAAGCGAGTACCGTAAATCGTACAGCCGCTCAAGTTCGCCAACGCTCAACGCATACAGCCGGGACGTGTCACCAAGCCGCTGCTATGCACGCGGCCTTTCCCCACAAACCTCCTTAACCCGCGGCCTTTCCCTTTCGCCCCAGTCCTCCTTTAAAGGCATCTCCCCACAGAGTTCGTTCAGTCGCGGACCATCCCCTCAGCGGGGGCCCTACAGTAGTCGGGGTCCTTCCCCGCAACGATCCGCCCATCCGAGTCGTGGACCCTCACCCATGCGTGACGGTCGAGGCGGTGGTGCATACTACCGGGGAAGTTCCCCGCACGGCTATGGCCGCGGACTATCTCCCCAGCCTAGCTACGCTAGTAGTCGAGGTGCTTCCCCAACACGATCCAGCTACCCTCGCGGCCTCTCGCCACAGCGGCGCGGTAGCCGCCACTACTCGCCGCCCAAAGATCACCCCCACCACTATCCTCATTATCAACAGCGAGGTGGTGGCGTATCCCCGCAACGCTTCTACAGCCGGGCTCCCTCCCCCGAACGGCACTATGAGCGTCCGCGTGGTCCCATTCCGATTCCGAAGAGCTACAGCCGTGGCGCCTCACCCCAGCGTCAGTATCGGCTCACTTCATCTCGCTCCATCGACAGCTCCTCGTTCCTGGACTACGACCAAAACCCGAACCTACACTACGCTCGCATCGAGCACGACCGACGAACCTATCAGCAACAACAACAACAACAACAGCAACAACAGCAACAGCAGCAGCAACAGCAACATCATCAACATCACCTCCATCAACAACAGCAGCAGCAGCAGCAGCAGCATCAATACCCGTCGCAGACGCACGCCTCTTGCATGGAGTGCATCATGCAGGACATGCAGCCTCCATCGCAAAAGGCCCGCGCACGGCAAAGTCGTGCACGGAAAAAGTCGTCCCGGGCCAAGCTGTTCCACCAGGCGAGCTTCGATAAGTCGCCGTCCTTCGATCACGACGAAATCCACGTTTAAGCTGAACAGAACGCAACGCAACCTGCTCGAACCAAAGATGATATACAAGACATAACCTAACCGAGGATCTACACTAACCACTATGCAACCGTACCGTATACGTTCAATATTGTCGATACATTCCTATTATGAGTAGAAGAGTAGCAGCACATCACGCACGCAAAGTCACACAGATCCGCAAAACAAAACAAAAAGGAAAACACAGGACACAACAGAAACCCTTATCAACTGCGGGGGAAACAATCCCCCCAAATACCCACTTCCGCCCGACGGATGGCTTCGTAGCAGTAAAATCAAAACTAAATCTAATCAAAATAGCAACAGAACGAGTGAGCGAAAACCCAGAATCAAAAGGCGCTTACCTGTGGCAGCAGCAAATCAAACCACTGTAGGAGAGATAGTACATTACAATAATCAACTACATATTTATGATAACCTGGGACATACATAACTATATAGCCAAAACTAGCCATCCATGCGGAGAGCATATGTAGAGTGAGACAAAACCTAGTTCCAACTACTACCACCAAAACAGGCACAGAAGGTTCTTCGTTCTTCAGCACAGCGGATATCATAAGGGCAAACATTTCAGCACCCGGATTCGGTTTGATTTCAGCGAAGAACGCGCTTCTCTTCCCATTTTCCTTCTCCAAAGCCTTATTTAAAGTGTGAAATGGGAGTTTTTGTTAGTTAATCGTGCTAGTGTCGATTCTTCCGTAAATGGCCAAACTTCTTAAACCGTTTTTCATGGCGCTCTGCTTGTTGCTTTCCTTAAGATGTTCCGTATACCCAACGAAAATTAACGATATTCTTCAACGGTTTGACGACGTAGAAGTGCAACAAGTAGATTTCTTGCGCTTCGTCAGGGTCCTTTCGTGCCAAGGGACAATTTGTTATACAGTCTTCTGCACATGACCGAGTTCTGCCACTGCCAAACACAACCGAAACACGCTATAAAAACCACAATCCCCAAGAGCGGGTAATACGCTTTCGAAATTAAATTACCAGCAGACCGCAACTCGATCCCCGTTCGGTACCCGAGACCTTGGGATGGAAATGGGATGTCTTGTTGCACTGGGCTTGGCCAGCCGTGCTACGGCGTGAAAATTGCTGGACGTCGGAATTCAATTACGGTTGCACCGCCACCGCACTGGTTTTCCGACTATCGTCCAGTCTTCCATACCTTTGCAAGTGTGTTTTTGCAGGTGCAAGTGAAGCATGAGCTTTTTTTCTGGGTTTTTGTTTTGTTTTTTACTTTTCATCACCTAATCGAACACCTTCCAGCCCCTCGAGGTCACTGTGAACTACCATTACCGTTTAGCACACAAACGTTACACTCTTAACAAACATAGCATCAACATAACGGAGCCATAACGTACAGTAATGATAAAAGAATAAATAAAAAGTAACACATTTATACAAATATAAACGACGTATACGTATTAACATACATCATACTCGCAACAACAAAATACAAAGCAAACCCGTGTTAACCAAAGTAATAATCAAGGACAGCTAGACACCAGGCAGCATATACAGGATAACTAAATAGATGAAACATAACATACATTACCGTAGTACATTCACACAGTATCTGTGAGTTTGTGTGTGTGTGTGAGCGTGCATTAAAATATAGGATAAAGCAAAATAGTAGAATTAGGAATAGAAAAAAAATCAAACAAGTTAGGAACAATATTAGCCAACCGAATTGAAAATACTATTGTACTAATCGAAGTAATCATAATGTCGTAAAGGTGCGCTTATACAGTCGCAACCTTAGTGTTTACATGAGGTGCATTACATTCTCCTGCCCCATCCCTCCCTTTCCTCTTCGGCTCACATTAACACCCCCACCCATATCCATCTCCCCCATTAATAATTCACCTAGGTTCCCATAGAAATCCTTCGAAAGCCCGATTTTTGGGTCAAGCATCGATGCGTTGAGGAATTTCTACGATACATTTAGAAGCAATTAAGGATAGGAAATTATAAGCAAAGACAATGGGAAAAGGTACTTGAATTTAGACCGATAACCATGCAGTATAATTACACTAGGACAAACATAGATACTTAACAAAAATCAATTCCCGAAAACGCACCTTCGCGCCCGCCCCCTCCCACGAACGAATTCCCGCGATGGCGCCGAGTGTTTTTTGATCGAGCGAATGTGTATATGCAAAAGTTGTGATTTTGTGCCAATTATCTTATAAGTCAGGGGCGAGATACCATTCACATATTGATTACCGGTATTGATATGATAAACGATTTTAATATAGTCCAATCGAATCGAGGAAAGATTAAAACATAAATTAAATCCAACGTATTCCTATTCTCGCAAATGCACGACGACTTTCGGACATTTTTCGGAAACGTTATCGAAAACTTACGATAGAAGGGATTGCATTTAGTTTAGTCAATTCTCCGGTGCGATGCGATTTCGAACGAACACGTTTTACTTTATAATACACAAAATAATCATTGATACATTTAACCAACGTTATTGATGTTGCCCGCGACGCGAAAGCGGACCGAAAGGTTGTTGTTGAATCGACAATCGAGTACAGGTTACTTGTTATTGCTGCTAAGTGCCAGAGAACTGGTTCCATTGCTTACCGGGGGTGCGTTTCGTTGCGAGCCCATATGGAAAGTGGAACCTTGTTCTGATGGTCGTTACTTATTGCAACCATCGTGCCGCAAACCCGGTTATAATACGTTTTAGTATGTCCAAACACGCCAAAACCGGCCGTGTGTATCTATCTCTTGAGTGCAGTACTTTACGAAACAAAACAGAGCATGTTTTGATACTTAAAATTACACCTTTTTTTCGGCCAGTTGTAGCCGGATACCCCAATGATATTATGAATAATCTCGGAGCGAACTTTTTATAACATTACGTACGGACGACACGATTCGGGATAAATCACTTTAGATAGAATAACGTTTTCATTGATCTATGCTACGTTTGCTGTTATCAAAGGAAAAACACTCTTTCGCATTGTAATTTACGCAAAGATTTTACTATTGAAAAAATATATATTCACTCACCCATACATCCACACACATACACGAACACAGTCGTTAGACGGTTTTAACGAAAAACCTCTTCTCTAATCAAAAGTAGCTCACGAGAGTACTATTTTTCTACAGATGCATCTTTTATCGCTTGTTCGGGAGAAGAAGGAAAAATACGGGGGTTGAGAAACATAGGTTGGCACAAGCAATGCAACGTTAGTTAGAGTTTTACAAGGGAATGTGAACAACAGTTCAAAACAACGGAATTAAATAGCAAAAGAAGGAATTTGATTTCTTATTCGTTGCTCTAGCGATCATCGAAGAGACTACTAATGGCGGAGAAGGTGAAACTTTATGTTGCGTAATAAAAAGGATGATTAGGGCCTTGCTCTGCTTGGCCCTCAGGCTCGAGAGATATTTATTTAGAGACGAAACAGATTTTCATATTTCCGCTGTACTATTTTTGCACTCTTTCAGTGGTAAAATAGAAGAAAAGGTTGTTAATTACTGTCCTTTGGGATTATTTTTAGTGGATATGAAAAACTAACTGGAGGCTGCACTAGGGCTTAAGAGAATAAAAGTAATGTTAGCTTATCACCCTTCAGCATGTTTTAAATTGGTCAATCGGTTTTAAAGGATAATTATAATGTACGATAATTGTTTTTACTTCACTTTAAAATGTACACACACATCCACACACCAGCGAGAAATTGATAAAAGACACAAAACCACTCAAAAAAATTCCCAGTGCTACCTATCTGCCGGTTAGACAAGCCCAAACACACACACACACATCCCTACACCTACACTGGTTAAACGCCCGTTAGAAGAACCGGAAACCAGAGACTGCAACAACTGATTAGCGAAACTCACAACAACCTGACGATGATGTCCAGCCTTACGCAGCTTTGAGCAAAACTCATACTGCCGGAAACCGAACGACTGTATTTGCCGTAGAATACACCCCGATCGCCCGCCTGCCTGTCACCCCACTCCTCGTTTTAGCTTAGGTTTAGCAGTAGCATGTACAGGAATGCTCCCTTCCGACAGCTTGTGAAGGTGGTGTCAGTAGAACTGACAGTGGCTGAACTGAAAGCAATAGCGCCAAAAATCGTAGAATTTGTTGCAACGGTTAAAAGTGACAAACTCTTAGTTACACTCTTTTAACTCTCCCCGCGCTGTTGGTATATGTGCTACCCCAATGTTAGTCGAACAGATAATAGATGAAAACCTTCCCGTAAAAAAGGATACAGACGGGACAACGCACGACGATTCCGCACGATGACGAAAGTGTCCGATGGTTAACACACCAAAAGTATTTGAGTATCTGCTGTTGTTGCTTACATCCTTTTCCAACCTTCCAATTGCAACATTGTGATTCCCTAATGTTAACAGTTCCTGCATCCTTCCCCACTTATTCGATCACTTTTATTATCCGGTTTAAATTGATGTTGTTTCTTGTTTTTAATGCAATTTTTATCTACGATATGATTGTTTAGTTTTCCTTTCTAGTCCTAGATACAATAATTTAATTTCTATAACGTTTTGATGTGTCTTATATCAACGTTGTTTCTTGTTACGCTCATTTCGAAGCAAATGAGCCACCCTAGTTTGATAACCGTAAAGTATCGAACAATCCCTATTTTACTGCAGCAGCCTTAGCGTTTCTAGAGTAGTAGATCCGGAATTCGTGCACTGCCTACGGACCATCCCGTAGTTCCTACCAAATGACCCACTTAGTAATTAGTGTAAACAAAAGTTCTTGTCGATACAAGTAAAGTACATCTTTTGAAATTTCACACCAAGCTTAGCAAATAGACCACATGTATCCAAACTTCCCCCAGCAGCAAAACTGTGTACTAAAGTCACTGTTTAGCAAGCCACCGAGCAAAGCCAAAGCATACCAAAGCTGCTGAAGGTGAGAAATTGTTTCTTCAACTTTGTTGCCCACCGTACCATTCCGGTCGCCTTGTAGCCTATGTTTGTGCCCGTTGCTTTTTTGTAACAATTTTCCCACTGTTTTTACTCTCTCAATCTACCTCTATCAACTTTCTCTTTCTCTCACTCTAGCTCTGTCTTCATCAGTATTAGTATTTTACATTACTGAATTTAAGATAATTTGAATTTTATCTTCTTTCTGCCAACCTTCAAAAATTCTGTTATTTTTTATTCTACACTCATGTAATTGTGATTCCGGTTCCAGCTGTTTTTTTTTACAATTCATTATTTTCAAAATCATTTAATCCTATACATTTCCCAAATATTATTCCTTCAAATCCGTTTTCCTTCCTTTTCCCAAACTATTCTTCTCTAGGTTTTAAGTTAAGTTAGCTGAAATTGGATGCATTCAAATTTCAAACACTAAATCAAACCAAAACCAAAGTGTATCAAAAGAAGCGAAAGCCAACACGATTTGATAACCAAAAATAATAAACCAAAACTAATAAAACACTACCATTCGAACAATTTCATTAAATCTGGCCATTTGTTTTTCTTTTTTAATTGTAGGATCCCCGGTGTGGAAGCCTAGAGACATGATTAGTTTAAGTGACGCCCCGTCGACATCGCGTAAAGATGAAAGTAAATAACTTTTCTCGTTATCATCCTAAATCTTTCTGAAACCCGATACCGTAGAGCAAATGCAAGCCCACAACCAAACAAACAAACAATCCAAACCAATAATATTCCAACTATTACTGCCCGTTTCGGGCACAATCGACTCAATTATTCCGAGTCACTGAGACAATGAGGAGGCAGTCGCGGTCGAAGGTGTTAGCTAGAGCAATAGAGAGTGGGCACGGGACACATCGATATGAAGTGTTGCCATGTACACAGGATAATGCCTAACACATGGTAGGATTTGTAAAGGATACACCTTGCTACAAGCACGTAGGCATTTTTAAGTACTCCACATTGCAGGTGCCATAATGTAGCATGAAATTAGAAGAAAACTCTAGTCTCATAGCACTACCGTGGATAATCCGCGCCCTGAATGACACGGAATCACCGTTAAGCACCGTGGGGTAGTTCAGGTCTTGATGCTGCACAGGAAAAAATCAAGGTTTGCCTAACGATAGATAATGATTTAAAAAAAAACCCCGAATACAAACTCTAAAGGTAACGATCTGAAGGCGATAGTTATTAGCCCCAAACTACGTGCAAACAGTAATCCAATAAAAAGCAGAAGGGCAAACAAACGGAATCATACAATCGGTACAGGTATTTTTCTAATTATTCAAATATATGCAAGGCAGCTGAAACGGGAAACTGAAGGTAATAAGGTCGAGAACTAAAATAGGCATCACTCACAACTGTAACAAATATGTCACCCGTTGTTGTTTCCACAAGTAAACTCGTGTCCTTTGCGTGCTCATCTTCTCAGCTATTCCCACACTCATAGTTTTTCCCGAACATAGACAGACAGACTCACAAACTTAAACACGCTCCCATCAGGCATCCGGATCCCTCTCGTAGTACATCCCGTTTCCACATGATCTACACCTCTATACGCCGGTCATGGGCCGTGTGTCGTGAAAGTTATCGAATGATATTGATTTCACTGTTCAAGAGATATCAGATACAGAAAACATTAGGAGAATTAATCGATTTTCACAGTTTAAAATAATAAAAGTATTGAAAAAAGACAAGAAATCGCTACACTGTTTGACTGGTAGAAACAGAATAGCACAGCAGCACGGCTCAGAGCAGCCATGCCGGTGAAAGCAACGCCCGCCAAATGTGGCGAAAGTAGAAACAATTTAAGAATATGTGAAAAGAAAAATGTAACGATGTTTGTATTAGTGGCAATTGAATGAAACGTCTCTGAAACGTGTTTAAACTAGAACCATAGAAAAAGAATTCAATATGAAGGACGTACGTAAGACCCTAGAAGGTGAAAAAGGCGTAGATCCCACAGCAAGTGAGATGAATCGATTCGAACGAAAAATTAAGAACGCAAACGAAAATCATCACATTGGACGGACAGTATGTTTCGAAGAAGAAAACTTTCAATAGTAATTCGAAGCCCTAGCAAGCCCAAAGTACTACCTTTTGAGCCAACGCTCAACAGCAGTGCGGAGCGAAAGATGGGCAAAGATTGAAACTAACGAATAAGGAGAACGAAAAAAATTGTGTTGAAGAGATGACGAGATTGTTTAGAGTTTGTTTTACATTTTTGATCATTTTTAACCCTAACCAATGCATAGCGTTTAAATATCAAACTGTATAATCGAACGAATGCTATCGGTGTCGGTTGAGGCGAAAAGAGAGAAAATCGAGACCTAACGAAGTAAGATACTTAAGACTACTGCGCAGAGAGCGGATCTTCGGAAAATGCAATTTAAAATGGGCCGAAGAAGCAAGAAAATCGATTCTTATACACGCTATACTCATATTCAGGTCACAACCTTCACCCTGGATTGCAAGAATGAATCCCCTCTCGCCCTCTTTCACTTCCCGAGCAGCAGCAGCATACACGAATAGAAGGCACACGTTTTTAACATGTTTTTTTGTCGTTCAGGACGCCTTCCTCGTTCTGGTCAAGAAGAAACGATCCAAAACCAAACAGATTGTTACTGTCGCTGTTCTTTCACTAGTGTTTTATTTCCAACACTCGACAGTCAACTGGAGACTTTGGGGTTAGGGAGAGAATTCGTGAACTGCATTAGAACATCCACAGGACATAGAACAAATGAACTGAACAGGGAGAGGAAAAAATAAATAAAATAAAACGACAAAATAACCACAATTCACAAGCGAAGGAGAAAACTTGTAGAAAAGGTTGCAGAAAAAGACAAAAACACATGCAAACACACGTGCAATGCAAACGTTATAGTAGAAGTTAATAAGCTCACTCACAAAATCTACATTTACGATGGAAAAGGGAATTGAATTTTATAACAAACAAAAACTAATGAAAAAAAAATAGCGCAAAAAATTACCGTTTAAGAGGAAAACGAACACAACAACCACTACTGCAACCGTGTATGGGCTGGAACAACAAGCAAATCGGTGCGAGCGGGAGCCGAGAAAGACTTTACGCCGAAGACGCACACGGATCACGACAAGGATAAACCGCATGCTGCAGCATACAGCAAATATAAGAAAATCTATACAAAATTACTAACACTACTAAACTACTAAATACTAACGATTATTATGATTACTACACATTCCAAATCACACAACCATCATACACGTAACGGCAAAGAGTAGAAAGAGTTATTAAACACAAACATTGACACGTTAGTGAACCAAAAGTAAATAAATAAACACGCACTGGTACGTTTAAGGCGGCGCATAACGAATAGATTTGATCCACTTCCACTGTGCGGGTTTACGATGTATTTTTCTATTTTCAACAATCAATTTGTGAGATCAATGAGTGCTATTCATACACCTGCAATAGGGCAACCATTTCCCATTTATGTTGATGGTGATTTGATAGGTTCATCGTTAATAGTTGAACTTGAGACACTTGGAATCACAAAGTTATTTTTATGACTTAGTAAATTCGTCAATAAGAACCTACGTAACACATTCTGAACTACACCGAAAAATAAACACATAAGCATACTACAATGCAAGAAACCCCCGCAACAACCAACAAATAAAAACGTTGACAGTTTATATAGAAATATATTAGTTAATAATCAATCAGCAAGGCAGGCCAAAAACTACACAAATAACGAAATAAAATTACCCCCAAAAAAGAGAGCACGTGGCAGCACATGTTTTGTTGTGCGGTTCGGTACCATAATCCATTTCAAGGATACCATCATGGCATGGATTTGAGATACTTTTGGCGCCCGCGAAAGCACGGGAATGCTTGCCCATGTGCGTTATCATCGTTACGCAATCGGCTATCGAACGAATGTTTGTTGTTCAATATGTGTTCAGTTTGCCCCTTATCCTTTATTGCTCCTCATGAAAAGATACAAACAAAACACCATGTCAATCCCAACTAATCGATCGAAATCGAAAGCATAGAGCAACTGATGCTCAAGGAGATTCAAGCAATGGTCACTTTTTTCTCCCTACCAAATGATGATGAACTGCAGATTAGACGATCATTTGTTGGGTCCCTGGGACAAACTATCCTAATCTACCTATCTCTTTCTCTCTCTATCTATCTTCCACGTTATCTTTCTCTTACTTACCACACACACGCCTAATCCGATTCTTAATTGAGTAAAATTAAACAGAAAAATAGAAACAAGACGACCTACAAAACAAATATTGAACCCTGTGCCAATTATTGATAAGAGAAGTTAGAAATCAAATGACTCTGTCCCAGTGACGAGGGCAGAGAGAACCCTATCCTCACGTCGCCAAACTGCACCTACACTGCAGCCGAGCAATCGTTTCGATGGAGGAATAAAGGCGATTCCTAAGACGAGCAAAAGACAACAAATTAAGAAGAAAAAGACGAGGACAGATAAAAAAAGCTATAGTTAATGCACCTAGCAAGTGAGAAAAGTGAAATCCGTGAGCGTTCTTTGTATACTTCCTTTTTCTGTCCGTACTTTTGTTGACGACATTAACGTTAATATACTTAAAACTAACTAGTACTCATTTTACCCACACACACACACATTAACATTAAGCGTCGGACCCAGGGCGAACGATCTACTTCGGGTTCGTTGTTAGTCAGCCAAAGGAAAAAAAAGAAAATGAGTCAAACAGAAGGTGGGAACTAATAACAATCGAAGTATTACGAAACTCAAACGACCCAATGGTGGCAACGGAAATCCAGAAACTGGACACCTCTGAGCTGGTTTGGAGGATAGGGCAGAAGAGGGCAGAATAAACCAAAGTTCTAGTTAAGAACCGAAGGACAGAAAGATGAACCGCAGCCAATGAAGCTGCAATCGATGCTCGCACGAACAGTTTCTTAAGGTTCTTCAGTTGGTTTTTGTACTCCTTTGGAAATGTCTAAGTATTCAAATAAAGATATTGTACACACAACATACACACACACACACACACCCAAATACATACACATGCATACACACATAACACATGCACTTGTGCAAGCGGCAGTATCAGCCTAAAAATGCTGCAGCCGACGAGTGAAAACTAGATCACGAAGTTGAAACAGAACCTAACAAGAAAAATCAACAAAGCAAGAAAACGTAAACCAACAGCAGAATATTGAAAACAACACTCACACAAAAAAAAACATGTTCTGAAGTCGTTAAGAAAACGTACCTGTCTAACTGGATTGAAGGAAAGAAAAATTTGCTCGGGGAACGGAAGAAACCGGATAACACTATTGTGCATACATAAGCGGTAAGTATTTCATTTTGCAAGGGATAATAATTTGGTGAAGTTCAAGCCATCAACCTGTTTCTAAAAAGTCTAAGATAGAGTGAATGTTTCTATCAACGTTACTGAACGTGTGGTTGTTATTAGTCACTCTATAACAAAGTTACAAAGTGCGTAACTTACGCACAGAAATCACGTGCACTACAAAAAAACAGACATTCTTGCAGCGTGCGTATTACGATGGCCTTCCAGTGCCTATGAGAGCCTAACAAAGCAATGAGCAGCTTTCGATTCATATATAAGATGTGAAACTTGCGTTTTGAGACTGATTGACTTGCTCGTACTCCACAAGTCACCTTTGCAGCCCTTCAACAAACATGAAGAACATCCCTGGAATCTCTGTACCGGCTGTGCTTTTATTACTGATGGCCACCTCGTACATCTTAGGTTTGCTTGAATGGTTTTTTCTTGATTTAAAAACTGTACGTTTAACAAGTCCGTTTGTATTCACAGCTTGTCCCCACGAACCAGTTTGCGGAGTGAATGAGGAATTCAAAACTTGTGGAACTGCCTGTCCTGATACTTGTACTACTCAGAAGAAGCCGTGCACTAAGCAGTGCGTGATCGGATGCTTCTGCAAAGAAGGATATGTGCTACACGAAGGTGAATGCATTCTCAAATGCAACTGCCCAAAGCCTTGTCCCTATTGATGCCAGCGTTACTTTGCAACTGCCACATAAATGTTTTTAAACAACCGTTCTTTTTTTAATAGCACAAAATGTTGACAATAATCGCTCATAAACGAAATCAATAAAAGCAATTAATTACGAAATGAACCCTTATTATATGATATTATATTCTCCAAATATCACATGCGAACTGAATTAAAAACTTCTTTCCACTTCTTTCTGTACATACCAAAAAATCTGCTGTCGTAAAAATGTAACATAAAACTTCTTCTTGGCGTAACGACCTCTTGGTCATGCCTGCCACCTAAAGGGCTTACAAGACTGTTTCCCTATGTGTACGTGGATAGTCAGTCCTCTCGTACAGGGGAGGGCCCGGTCTCGGATGGGATTCGCGAAGATTCGATCACTTTAAATTTTTGAGATGTGGGATTATTATCTGCAACTTCCACATTTCAAAATTATTATTCATCACAATCACAGTGTACAAATAACATACAGTTAGATGCCTTAGACTTCTTTAGAGATGATTAGCCTTCTCAAGAATTTGCATGACCTTTCTTATAAAACATGAAGTATAAACATGATGTCACCTTTTCCTTTATGTCGCTCATACATAAAGACATTTGTTTATCAAGCATGCTCAACGAGAAAGAAATACTCCACGCAACGCATGAAACGCGCGAATTATCTTATAGTTGGGTAAACAAAGGATAGACATCAACGCCGATTGCTCTTATAAAACGAATGATTCCAAGCATCAATTCATCAGTAATCAGCGGTAAACGGTCACAGCTACAACAATCGCCTCAAACATAACAAGTATTTGTTCATTTCTTGAGAAGAACATAAAACCACGGAAGATGAAGATCGCGCAAGTTCTCATCTCTACCATCGTGATGATGATGGTGGTGAAGACCGTTTTCGGTGGTAAGTAGCATGGATACAGCGAATAACTACCTGCCCTTTGGAAGGATATATAATGCATCTACTTCTAGCGTGTCCTTACGTCCTACCTCCCCCTAATGTGTGTGGTCCCAACGAGGAGTACTCCGAATGCGGTACGGCCTGTGAAGAGACCTGTTCGACTCCACCAAACCAAGCCTGCACGTTGCAGTGCGTTCAGGGATGCTTCTGCAAACCGGGATTCGTTCGAGAGCACGAAAAAGGTGCCTGCATACCGAAATGCCAGTGTCCTCCGTGTTACTGATAAAGTGCTTTAGCCGACACAATTAAATTGCAACATATCGGTTTGATAAAGAAATCAATAAAAGGTGATTGCAATCATCCCAATATTACTCTTTAAAATAAGTATTTTCTTAATGCTTGATTAAAAACCAACTCGATTTGCGAGTGTTTTGAGTATTTTTCATTCTACTACCATCTTTAGCTACGTTAGGCTGAAGACTATCCACTGACTGTTTACTTTAGGATCAGTTTAATTTGAATTGAACATTTAAATCTTAAGACGCCATACAATAACAACAATAACAACAATATGTAGATCATGTTTGAAACAAATTGTTTGTTCTAAATATTGAAACGACCATCAAATTGTGTCGAATTGACTACGCAGTTTTAAATAAATAAGCTATTGGAACAATGTTCAACTCAGTTCGAAGCGAAAAGCAGAACAAACAACAGCAATTTATCAACGGCAGTGAAAATACACTATAATGAAAATCGTGCACGCGTTAGTAGCAACCATCGTCCTGGCGATGATTGTTCCATCAGTTTTTTGTGGTACGCACTCCCGAGAGCCGAAAAAAAAAACTAAATCCTATAAAACCATAGCCGTAGGATAACAAAAGAGATGTATTTTTTTCCAGTGTGTCCTACGAACCCCGTATCACCAGAAATATGCGGACCGCATGAGGAATTCTCCACCTGTTTCACATCCTGTGAACCAACCTGTGCGAAGACTGAGAAACTTAAAGCTTGCACATTGGAATGTTGTGTAGGATGCATATGTGAAGCAGGTTACATTCGCACAGACGAATTAGGGCCATGTATCCCAGAATCGCAGTGCATTGGGCGGAAATAAACTTTCAAATTCTAATAAAACATATAATAAAATTGATGATTTAAATGTCTCAAATCAAACATTCATGATAGTTCCGCAACGATTTTTCTTGTATATCAAAACAAGACAAAGAATACTACAATCACTTTGTATCGGAGGTAAATGTTCCTAATTTCAAATAAAGAATTCAGCTCTTCATTCAACCATCATTTACCAATCGATGTACGAATCTTACATCCCGCTTAAGCCACAACACAAACAATATGCAGAGCATTAAATATACATTCGTCATTAGTATAGTACAGGAGTGTATTAAATCACCCAGATCGTAAAGTTTTTTTGCAACAGGAGAATGTGAAAAAAAAATTGCACTTTTGCTTATTTTAAAATATTTACATTAGATGCAATGGTAACGCAGAACCTTAAAAGAAACACATGGGATGTTTACAAATCCTTAATCCACCGTGCAATTTCCAACACCTGGCGAGTCAAATTACCTAGTGTTTTTATAAACGTCCACTTTTAAAGATATTTTACTCACTTACCTTATCAGTTAGTAGCAGTCAAGCGTCGAAACAGGAACCACTTTAATTACGTTCTGTGAACAGAAAACAAAATGGTGATGAAAATAATCTTAACAATCGTCCTACCGATGATCGTACAGTCTGTGTTCAGCGGTAAGAAGGCATATAATCGAAGAATTAAACTACCTTTGTATAGGATAACTATAGATTTGGATTTCTTTCGACTGGTTAGTAGATCCTGCGTCCTGTGGTGCTAACGAGCAATATTCCAACTGTGGTACCGCCTGCGAAGCCGACTGCAATAGTTACCCGTACGATGCCTGCACACTACAGTGCATTCCGGGATGTTTTTGCTTACCGGGATACATTCGCGAAAAACCACAGGGTGCCTGCATTCCGAAGTGGCAATGCGTTCATGGGAAATGATATACGCTGTTGCTGATAAATGAAAGAGAAATGGAAATCGAAAACATAATCGTATTCGCATACGGTGATAAATAAAAGGAATGAAATCATGTTGGACTACTATGTTTAATGCTTTTTTCATAATAAACATGATTTATTCCTACGAACAAGGAATACACCTATAATCAGTTCAGTTTCTATAGAAAGGTCTACGAATCAAAATTGACATTAACGTCCGGAGGTAGCGAATGAGATCAACCGAACCAATGGGCCGCCATGCAATCTCTTGTCCAGGGCGTCTGACAGACCCAGCACCACTCGAAACCACAGCCCGAACGAGTGCATACCATGTGCATGCAGCCGCCATCCCTTTCCGTTGCCGTGCGACACTGAGGGCACGGTTTGGTCGTTACTTTGATCGCAATCTTTGTCGCCTCGTCCCACCGAGCTTCCGAGGCACGGGCCAGGTCGATCGCATATCCATGCTCACCTCCGGCGTTGAGCTGCGTTGGCGTTTCCAAACACTCTCCCAGGTGGTACCCTTGCAAGCAACTTCGACAGAACACATACTAAATGGGAAAACGAAGAATAATAACATTCGGTGATCTATCAGAAAGCATTTTCAATTTTACGCCACACTTACACCACAACCACTCTGGCACTGAATCCGACGGCATTCGGGATCAACCAGCAGCCCCATGCCACATCCGGGCTGCGGACACAACACTCCTCCATTCTTCAGCACAAACTCTTCGGTGGCAAAGCGCTGATAGCGATCGTACTGGTCTTTGCTAAGCAGCTTGAAGTGATGCACGTCCTCGATGAAGGAATTCTCGCATCCAGCTGGACATCGGAGAGTGTAACCTCCGGCCGGATGTTCAACGAACTGCCGTTCGAGCAAACGCGTCACACAGTACTGGCGGAAGCAGTCCAGGCAGGTTACATGGCCAGCTTCACACGGGAAGACTAGAATAGTTTCACTGTAGATGCGTATAGCGTAAATGATAAATCCTTATAAAATGTAAACCACTTTGGATAGATCCGGATTTTACCTCACATCGGTACACGCGATACAAGGGATGTTTTTGTGGTTTGTTTTTATGAGGTTCAACGGTGCAGCAAAGTCTTTCTCTCCCCCGGAAGAATGTTCCGCACATTTGAAGTAAAATTCCGTAAATGGAGGTTCACCCTCGTTGTTTTCCTGCACATGGAAACAAGCCAGATTAGTCACAGATCGCTAGAAACAACACGCAAAACCGGTTTGTAAACACTTACCACACAGGGAACTTCGAAATTTTCACAATGTCCGGTAATACGCTTCCGTTTCAGCACATCATCCCAACAGGTTGGATCCCGGTGGACGGTAAACGCTCCGCTACTGCAAATTCCACAACGTACCCTCAGCTTTCCCGTGCAAACCTTCTCACACTGAGAACAGTAAACGAAAAAGTGGGCCTTTCTACGCATGGAAGGATCATCCGATGGCCGCGGTGATCCGGTATTCCGTTCATCCAGCTCCGTAAGCTCGACCATCGTCTCGGAGAGCGGTTTGGAAGCATGTTCTTCAGCTGCTGCATCCTCTGAAATGGTCTCGTTTAAGGCTTGTTTCGTCGTTTTCTTCTGCGGCGGTTGTTGCCTTGATTTAACAACGTGTATTATTGATTGCTGACCAAGGTCACATTCCTACAGGTGGCAGGTAAATGGAACCCAATGAAAATACGTGACGCAATGCGAAGATGGTACATCATTTACTCACACTGATTGTCGTTGAATCAGACAATTCGCGGCCAGCAAAAATTATCTTTAACTCTTGCGGTTCTAGACCAAGTTTCGGTGCCACCATTTCCTTCACATCTTTGATATCCATGTGCGGCTCCAAGTCGACCGCCAGAGTGTTTCCCGTGTTTGTTTTCACGTACACGCTGAGCGAGTTGGAAATTTTCTTCCTACCGAACGAAAAAATCGCCAACATACTGCTGATAAGTTCCCGTATGAAGCCAAACAGATCGAACATCACTAGCCACCAATCGTCCCGGGGGACATTTGAGGCAGAAAATTGCGTTGCAAGCACAAAGAACTGATAGGAACCGCACTACACACGACTATGTTGCTTACAAAGCATGTTATTGTTTTGATGGCGCAATAGACAGCGGTACAAACAGCTGATCAAAATGACATTCGCCAACCGGGCGAACCGGTAATAATCCCGCGGGTTTTGTTCGCAGAGTCTTGACCTTGTCTCCCGGTGGAAAAACAAAGGTCCTTTCCGGTAATTTTTAAACAAATGCCGTTATTTAAAATTCTTAGAGACGTTCTAATAATAATGTGGGCCTTTTAAATGCAGAAAATGAAATAAAACAGTTCAATGATTTGAATAAAAAATTACACCAGGAACACAACATTTTTAAAAATTATGAAAAAGTTTATATTGTTGGTGGAAATTTCAATTCAAGAGAATTCACGCATCATATATTTGAGACCATATTCAATAGTTCGTAATAATTTGATTCGAGACCAAAAAGTTTACATCAATCCGAAATGAAAGAAACGTTGTTAAAAAGAAACTCATTTTCTTCACCAACATGCCCAAAACGAGCTGAAATATTTACAATTATTCATGCAAAATCTCTTGATGCTCTTAAGAATCTTCAGCTTAAAACTAGATTCCCTTCTACCGCAACATAGATTTGATATGAATGAGTATTTAACCCGTTCATGTTGAACCTACCGCTATGATAGTGATTATCCAGCAATTCCAAACAACTCTAGTCAGTAAAAAAATATATCAACGTATACTGAACCGACAAAACGGCCGCCTTTTTTGTTGCGCCTCACGTGTCTGTAGAAAACGTATACTCCCACCGTTCTCTTTCCTTGCCTCCCTGCGCAATACTGTAACAACTTTCCCGCCGTAGGAAACAGTGCTGGGCCGACGGTAGGACATGGTATGCCGTAATAAATCGATATACTTTCGCTACACCCAACCCTCCACAGCGACCGTCATGTATGCGCCCGACAGCCAAAAAGGACTCTCACGCTATCTTTCTTGTCATTCTCTCTCTCTATTCCGGTCCGCAATATAGAGGACCTCCACGAGAAGAGTACGCTGATAGTTAATGTATTTGGCACCATCGGATCGACAACAGCCCATCGTCATCAACGCTCCTGCTTGTTGGCATTTCCTTTCCGAAGGTTCACCCTTTCCACGGCTCGACACTTCGCAACTGGTTGCTGGCTGGCCGCCAGGGGGAGGGAAATTTCGGCAGAGACGCCCAATTTCGCGCCCGACACGGTCGCGGTCGGGTCTGCCGCCGTTGTTCGCCACCTGTGTGCAATATCCGACCGCAGAGTGATGGAATGCCAGTCTCACACACTCATACAGACACACAAACATCTCCTCCTTACCCCATGCTATGTCGTTTACCGGCCATCGGAAAAGTGGCAGAAAACGATCGATGAACGAGCTTCCCTGGGCAATGGTAGAAAGGCTCACACAGGGCAATGTGAACGGCACAACAAATGTGTACGCACATGATTATGTGCTGGATGTTTCACGATGTTTTTCTCTGCCCGAATTTTCCTTCCATTTATCTCTTACACACTTTCTATTTTAGCCCATCCAAACTCTCCTACAGAGCAGTGTGTGGTTGACATTTTCTTTTATTTGATTTTTCCATACTCAAAATAGTATATACCTCACCCAAACTCCCAATGGACGGATAATGCAAAAAAAAACCCCATTCAAAAATATGGCTTTCCCGTGAGGACGCAACCCGTGGGACACTAACCGCTAGCAGCAACGGAGAGAGAAAATAATTAATTGCACCGTAAGGACACAAACAGACGTGACTGATGTCTATATGATCATAGCAGTAGCAATTATTGATCCTAAAAGATCCTGTCTCGATGAATCTGCAAAGACATCCTATGGACAAAACGTGAAATTGTTCTGCAGTTTATTCCTTTAAACATTAATGCGAGCTGTGCTCGCTAACCAGCAAAACAGTAACTTTTAGGAATATTATCCTATACTACAGAAATGTTCGTTAAATTAGGTAAGTAAAATGCGTCAACTCAACTCAAAATCAACTCTGAGGTAAAAAATGACATAGATTAGAGGACTGGAATTTAATCATATTATTTAAATCATACTTTTAAACTTTTCTTCTAAATGCATCAAATTAGAAGAACCTACAGTTTATGCCAATAACACAAATAAAACATCCATTTTGTTTCAAGTACTAACCAAACTCTCCAAGTCGGCGCCATTGCAAACGCATTCGTAAAGCGAAAATGCGGTACGCGAGGATCTTAATGCCTAGTTTACATGAAGCGTAAACAACTGAAAATCCTTGCGAAAATGTCACTTTTACGGTCATTTTTTTTTCGTTTCGTGTAGACGTTAATTTTTCGTGGGCCGGTGCAAATGAAAACGCATTCAATATTGGCTTGAGTGCGTGAGTGTTTAACTTTAAAAAAAACAGCAGAGGGGTTATTTGTTCACTGAAATCTTGTCAAAAAACATTTTACATCTTCACAAACAACCAACATTCCATAAGGTTGAACAAAATACCACTAGCGCAAATCTTTGTAAACCGTGTTTATCACTCGCCGACCCATAAACAGTTTTACGCTTACTTTGACAGTTGGCTATCATTTTCGCATGGATTTACAGACTTTTACGCCTCGTCTAAACTGAGCATAACATGACTGTTTCCCATTCAGACAATTTTCCTCGTTGAATAGGCGCCAACTAACGGAAAGGCCGCACTCTTCCAGCATATCCCCTACGCGTTTCCAGCTCCATAGTTTGCGCGTTCCAACCGAAACTTGATCCTTCCCGGTGGCCAAAATAGATTTAAAATAAGCAATGAAAAGCAACGAGGAAAAGAAAACCAACACTTTCCAACGTAATAAGACGGCACGTCGAAACGAAAAATATTATTGACAATCGAACATCCGGCACGCGGGGCTCCACCGCTGGCCGGCACGATCGTCTCGCCGGGTAAGGATTTTCTTCATTCGGGTGGGAGGGAAAACTCTATGGGCACAAGTGCACTCTTTACCTTTTTTTCGCAGTTTTTCTTTCTTTCTCTTAGCTCTAACGCGGGTGAAAAAGAAGTCGACTGTGCTACATAGTATTCTGTTTCCAGCAGCTTTCCATGCGGTTTGAAGAATCGGTACATCGGAATGTCCCGGGGCGAGCAGAATATACGCGCGTGCGTTTGTGTGTTTAAACAGAAACTGAAGAAAACAGCATTTCTAGCTGTGTGCTTGCATGCTGGAGGAGGAGCGTGGAAGGGAACATTGTTCACACAAGCTACCAAAGATCCTGCAGCATTAAGAAAAAAAAACTACTGGACTCCGTCTATTAGATTCCGGCGCCTTTTCTTTTCGATGCTGACGTTATCCAAGAAAGGACAACAACGTACCGAAAGCGAAAAGCATTGAAAGGGAGAAAGAGGGACAATGGGGCAAGGGATTTCCCGGTCGCTTTCCCCGGGACCATGTGTCCCTGGTGGATAGGACATTGATTAATTTACTTTCATTGCTCGAGGGATGAGTTGATTGGAAACTGATTTCCGTTCCCTTGGCACACCCTTTGCCAGAAAAACAAAAAAATAACACATACACACATATTGCAATCGATTGATAGCGATTTGACCGCAATGTGGCAAGCTGGGGAGCCGCAACGTGAAGCCAGAGAAACCTTACACCGCGAAACGGCGGTGACAGATTGCTGTTTTTCCGGTGGCTGTAAGCTAATGTAATGCGATATACCGGTTCACCAGAAAAACCCAGCGACGGGACGAAGGAATAGATGTGAGATCAAACCCAAACCACAAAGTAAATGATACGAAAGGACAATTGGAGTTTTCTAACATAATTGAGAAGATAAAGCAAAGGACGGCTGACAATGAAAATCTTTGTACAGGGTTTATGAACATAAGCCTTTTTTTAATGAAAAATATGCAAGACGAATTCAATTGAGATAGTCAACTTTTAAAACCATTTAAAAATGTTAGTTAAAGTATGGGGAAAGTATTAAAATGACCCTACTTTTTTGGAGTTTCACAGCAACTCGATACTTCCTTTTAAGACATTTTACGTCTGTTTTCATTGAACGATCATATGAATGACACAAAAATCTTAATTATTTTTACAATTAATCAGCTCTGATCCAACCCATACTTTGTGCTGCTATCTTATGTCCGTTTGTATCCCAAGTTTGTTCAAGCTACAATAAAGTTATAATTTTAAAATACGTCAGGACGAGTTATAAAACATCCATTTAAGTGTAATTATTTTGCTTGCGATCAACCCTGATTCAAATCCCATTTCTATCTCGATCACATCTCAATGCGCTCCCCTACGCATACAGACATACCGATAGAGGAAGGACTTGATCTAACTGTAAAAATGTGCTTGTAACCACCTACGATGTTAGGCAGACGACTGTGATGCACCCCGCTATACCTCAAAGGGGTGATGTTCTCGACACTCGGACGAGGGGTTTCCCCATCAAAACGCACACTTTTACTGTGTGCGAGCAAAACCGCGCGCCAAAGCAAAAATCCCTGGCTGGTGGAACGCTCTCGCGCTCGCAAGAGTCGAGTCATCGACGAGTCGACCGTACACAGACACACGAAAACGTTGCCATTTCCGCCCGAAAGTGTACTTCCGAGACGAGGCTTCCGTTGTTTTCGTGCAGTTCGCATGGCAAAAGGCGGCCGACAGCCAATCAGTCAGTTCTGGTTCTTGCGCGATAACCGACGCGAATGTGTGTCCACCAACGGGTGGTAACAACCAAAGTAGAAGCGATAGTACGCGAATGCGTCGAATGCGAGTTTGGAATCATAAACGAATTTTAATTAAAAAAAAACACCCTCGTTTTAGTCCACGATACAAGCTTGGAGCTAAAACTTTAAATTTTTTAGTGAATTGTGCCCCAAATGAAGGTGAACGATATTCCTGTGTTAAAATGTGATTTTCCATAAAATGTGTTTTTCCATTCCAAATGTAGAACAAATGTGAACTACGAAGCTTCATATGCTCTGTGAGGTTCTATTACCTTTCGGAAATAGTCCTTCATGCAACGGCGGAAAAACCCTAACGTTCCGTTGAATGTGCTAAACCCACGAAGTATTGATCAAGTGTTAGTTAATAGGGTACAGTCGACCTGATCCTGGTGAGAGGAAAAAAGGACACATTCCCAAAAGGGGAGAAAAATGCATTTGACGAATCCGTTGGCACTAGGCGGAAAAACAGGACAAGTAACCACGCTAAGGAAGGCTTTCACATCGATTCATGGTGCGCATTTTTCCACCGCCAGGCAAGCATTTTCCAACCTAGAGAAGGCAGACACGCACACACACAGGCGCGAGCGCGCCGCCGCCAGCGAGGCCCAGGACAAGCCACCGAAACCTGAGCGGAAGCGTGGAAAATCTTTTGGAAGAAAATTGATTTTTAGCCTTATCAGTGGGAAAGTTCGGATGTGCTCGCACTCGCTCTTATGAGCTTCTTGCTCCCTTACTCTCATACCGTTCTCGCGCGAGCGCGCTTTCTCTTACATTACAAGCTTCACTGATTCTATTATCAAAATAGGAAAAAAATAATAGAGATCTTCTTTCAAAGGTTGTCACCCAAGAGGTGAGAAAAGTTCCACTATTCCTTTGTGTAACATACCTGTGTACCAGGTAAACTATTGTGTCATTCATGGCCATAAGAAATCCTCCAAAATCAAACCATATGCGTCACACACTTGAACCCGATGGCTCAAAAAAACAACATAACTCCTTCAACAAATCCGACCTTCCTTGTTTGTCCTGCTCATTCCTTTGGCATCGAATCAGTTTGCAAATTATGAATGGAGAAAAAAACGCATATGCAGCGGTGTGTGAGTAAGCGCTGCACATAATAACTTTCCCATAATCGATAAACTTTTCCCCTCTAAGGGTGAAACTCTCCCAGGGAAGGGGGTTGTTGGTCCCGGGTGGTCAGCCGTCCTGCAAAAGGAAGGCGTCGTCGTCAACGGGATTGAGCCGGAAAACCCTTTTTTGCATCCCGCTCGCAACTCACCTTTGTTTCCATTTTTTACCCATCATCGGGAAAACGTGCCGATGTGGTTTGCGTGAGCAGCATGCCATAACACCCGATCCGGAGAGCCTGGCGCTTGCACGTAAGTGTGTGTGAGTGTGGGTGAAACTCAGGCGTGCGGGAAAAGTTTTCGGCAGCCGAACACGAAACTAGGCGTCTCCATCGATGGGAAGGTCAGTTCGGTGTTCGCGTTTGCGACCACGAAGCTCAACACGACGCTAGAAAAATCGGATGATCCAATCGGTTTCCCTGCGAGCATCCCTTTTTGTGCCAGTTCTGCAAGTAACAGGGGTCGCAAGTGCACGTTAAAAATTGTAAGTGTTTATACTGAAGATTTCCGAAAGTAATGTTAAAAGTTGGCATAAAATAAAAAGGTTAGAAAATTGTCAGTTCTTACAATATATTTTTTCCAATGCGTATCAGAATCCGTTCAGTTCGTACATTGTCCTTGATAAGGACGAATCGAAGCGCGTATGGGCTTTCCAAAGGTGCACCTTTTTCTCCTGTGAACACAGAACGATAAAACAAAATCTAAAATTATGCTTGTAGTGATTACATTTTGTTTACTACGTTAAATAACTTTTTGTCACATAAAAATAACGTGTTAATATAATGCCTTAGTTTCACCCAAGTTGGCAAATAAGGGTGTGCAGAAAAGTTTCAAAGTGTGTGAATAAGAAAAAAGAAAAGCAGAAAAGTGAAAGTGAGTGTTTGAATAACTTCTAGGGAATTATGAAGGCACAATAAGAAAAAGTGTGTGTTTTGAAGAATATGTCGTGTGTCCGATGAGCGAAAGGCTTGTATGTCGTGTAGTGATGTGATTGAAAAGGCAGAACCGCAACGCCCATCCTACGCTTCCTCTTCGGGACATCGGAGAGCCAAAGATGGTATTCCATTTCCTTCAGAAAGAACGATCCCAACCACAGAAGGCGCCATGTTTCGCGTACGTGCCAAGCTGTCGTCGGTTCCAAAAATAGTTCATAATTGGTTTAGTGGAAGCGCGTAAGAATAGCCTCCACTCGGGTGGTGGAGGAAAGCAACCTACGTCATCGTCAGTGTCAAAGCGAGTTGGGGGTGGGTGAAAGTGCGCCGCCGGCTGTGACATTCTTGTTCGATCGTCGCCGGGAAGATCATGGATTGCTGTAGCAGCAGCAGCTACATGGACTACAGACACCACTCGATGAACAGTAACTTCTGCTACCCGTACTCGCCGAGCATGCTGCGCAGTGCATCCTCGTACCCTTTGGCCGGCCCCGGTATGCCCGGTTCCGCCCGGTACGGTTCCACGGGGGACTATCGGTCGATGGCGTTGGGATACGGTGGCGCATCGGGTGGCTACGATGGATACGACAAGTACTATGGTGGCGGAGGGGTTGGCGGTGGTGGCGGCGGTGGGTATCACCATCCAGCGGCCTCGGCCTATCCGTCCGGTTACTACGGTAACTATCCGTCACCGGCCTACCGGGAGTATGGAGGGTACGGTGGTGGGCACTACTACCACCAGTCACAATCGCCATATGCTCGATCCGGTGGACCCTCGGCATACAGTGGAGGATCATCATCCGGATCCGGGTACCTGCCGTACGGTGCCCGTCACTATCCTTCTTCATCCCCGCTGGGGCATCCTTTCGGACGGGAGTCGTACTATCACGCCCAGAATAGTCGGGATCCGCTTCACCATCAGCCTCAGTATTCGAGCTTCGCTAGCTACGGCAGCTTGCCACCGTACCATCGGAACGGGGCGACACCGGAACATCCCTCCATCGGAGCGAAATCTCACCAGCACCATCAGCAGCAACCATATCCGGTCCACCAGAACTTCCCCGGGAACCAGCACGAGCGAGCAATTGCTGGAGTCGAGAGCAGCAATGGCGTATCGACCAGTCAAAGTGGTGACAGTCCATCCTCCGCTTCGGTGTTTAATGCTCCCAGCGGGTACTCACCGAGTCCTACGGATTACACGCTACCATCGTCCTACTCCGCCTCGGGAGACAGTCCCACGCAGCATCCTCTCGGCCCGTCCTCGGATGGTGGAGCATCATCCACGGAGAATGGTAGTGGTGAGCATCGTCCATCCTCCGGGACGCCCGCACCACCATCCCAGCAGCCCATGCTCAGCAACGCAACAGGTATGTGTACACACCAGAGCATCAGCCGAACCCGGGAGTTCGGTTCTCGTTTCGAGAACTTTTTATTACAGCCGAGCGCGCGCGTGGAAAACCTCATTCTCTCCCTCACACATACTTACGCGCAACATTAGTATATAGAGCACAACGCCAAAGTCTCATCCTGGAAGAAAGGGAGGGGGGCTGAACAGTTTACCGAGCGTTATCATGGTAACCGTTGACAACCGGCGTGGCTACTAGGATCTACTCAACACGAACTTTGCCATTCCGTTATGTAAAGTGCTATCCCTCCTTGTGCTGCATGTATTCGTGAGGGAAATGAAAGCAATGTTCCTTCGAAATGGGGTGAGCGAGAAACATTTCGCTCGTTTGACAGCTTCGCCCCCCGCGAGACGCCATCCATGTTGGGGCCGCTTGGGAGGTTATGGTGAACACGGTTGTGTTGGATATGGTGTGCTATCACAAAATCGATAGCATTACTCCCATTCCACACAAAAAAAAAAAAGAAAACAAAGCGAAGGGTAGTAAATAAGCACACTGTACTACTGCAACAACGGGTAGCGATCGAATGTGCGACTATGTGTGACTATGGAAAGGCGCGTGAATAAATGATCCCCTGTGTAAGAGAGGCTTGACAGCACGGCAGGACCATGTAGTAGTTCCCACTCGATGTGGGCACCTTTTGGGGTCGGGTGGAAAAAAGGAAAACAAACCCACGCGTGCATAGAGAACAGGCTATAGCTGCTCGCCCACATTCCAACACGCGAATTCAATCCATACTTACAACGGAACGCACACAACCGTTGCACCGGATCCGCACCAGGCGAAGCGAACCCCGGGCGAAACACAGATCCCCAACTCCGAGGATGTCCTCCCCCGGGGAGTGTGGGGGCCTGTTGTTGTTTTGCAGTTCCACTCTACGCCACTGAGAGCCTGCGGCGGTAATGACAGTGCCTTCTGTACCTGCTGCAGTAGCAGCAGCGATGAAGCACCTACTTTGTGTTGGCCAGCGAGCAGACGAGAGCTAGGTACCGCTGAGGGAGGTTCATTTTCCGGAAAAAATCAATAGGCAACCAACGCCAACACAGTGAAACCAAAAACGCCAGGCGGTACCGATGAAAAGTCGGCAATGTTTGTGCTAGAATTTGAGGTATTATTCAATTTGTTTTCTTACTTTTTTTCCCAAAGCACTCGGCGACTCTAAAACGAATAGGGTATGAAGCCGTACGGCACGGTACAATGTTTGCCGGACATGGACAATTAGATTATGATTTGCCTAGCAGTAGCTTCCCGGGCACGGGTTTTTTACTACTGCCAGGAGTCTGGATCGATTTAGCATTTGCCAGATATATTGATTTTAAACAGCATGTAAGCTAGACTTCTAGAGTTGGATAGTGATCTTCTAGTGAAGCACTCAGGTTCTCTCTCATCCTATAAGTATAGCAATACTTTTTTTAAAAAGAAGTTTAAAGATGATACAAGCTCAACGCAAAGACGCTATACTACGTAAAGCTTGATATCGACCTTTGAAACCACGAAAAGACATGTACGTAAAATTTTTTTATGTACGTAAAATTCTGAAAGGACGCATATCCGAGCTGCGGCTGAAGATCTCCTTGGAGTTCACCTCACAGAGAACACAAAAAGCAACGGGTGAAGGTTGCCTTATGTACTGACTAAACACGCCAACGCCACACTCGCCCCACGTTACCAAAAGACTCGCAATACGCCACCCCTCTGTTTTCTTTTTCCCATCGCTAATGTAACTCTTTTAACTCTCTTTCTTTTTTCCATATTTTTACCTCACCCGGAACGATGGGACGATTTTCTTTTTTCCTCTCACGCATCACACACGGAATGCGATCCCTCGGCAATCGCAGGAGAGTTTCCTCTCGACCCAAAGGACACCCGGATGCGACAGCCCAAGGAACGTAAGCTGCAACGGACGTACGGAGCAGGAGGAGGACCAGGAGGTGGTGATGGTGGTGGGGGAAGTGGCCGTCCAAGCCGAAACAGTAGCCCGAGCGCCTCGAACGGAGTGAGCCGGAATGGTCCAGCGTCTGAGAGGATAAAATCACTGGATGCACTTAACGTAAGTATATACGACGTACGTAAATACAAGGGATGCAATTTTTCTGCATTTTCTCCAGAGTTTTTACCATTTGTTTTTTTTTTTGGTTCTTTTCCTACAACGGGGCAAACCGTGGTGGTACGTTCTTCTTTTGTAAAATAAATGCTGTGGAAAAGGAGGGTGTTCCGGCCAAATATTGATATATTTCCTACGAGTTTGCTGACTGCATCCTTTTCGAGTCCAGAGTGCATTGCATTGAAAAAAAGATTACCAGTTCATTCGGCACTTCCCACATGTGAATATGAAAACGAGACACAGTTGCTCACATTTTCCTAAACACCTTTTTCGGCTTGCCAAACTCTATAAGTTAAATTTCTAGAACAGAGCAGGTTGGAAATAATGATAATTATAAGCATGTAATCTTTATCGACATTAGTTCTAAAAGTTAAATAACACATTCTTAAGAATGTACGTAAGTAAAAACCAAAAGAATAATGTTTGGTAGATTTCAAGTGATAGTTTCTCAAACACTTGTGAAAGTAAGGCGCTCAAAAACCAAATAGCAAAATCAATCAAATATTGCATGCTAGTTGAACGACGCCAGTTCCACTCCTCCAGGCTTCGTCTACCGGCCCGCTCGGGTCGATTAATGTTGCGCCCGGAATCGTCGTTCATCGATAGTCGCCAACAGCAGCATATGATCGATTAAACGCTCCCTAAACTTTACCTCAAGGATTTCCGCCGAATAAATGAACCGTCATGGGCGGGAAGAAAGGGGAAACGGGAAGAATCGAACCACGAAAAAACGAAATCCTATGTGCACACCCATACCGACAATCGACCCACAGTGGAATTTGCACAACATTGGCGTTGAAGTCGCGCGGAAAACTCGAGCTCTTCGTGGCCACCGTTCCGCGACGGAACGACTCCTTCTATCGCGTCCTTAAACGGAGCGATAGAGTTTGGAGGGAAAGAAGTGTGGACAGTTTCTATCACTGTGTGTGGTTGTACTCAATTCGATGTCGCCGTGCAGGTATGTGCCATCCCACCAGCTCCTCATGGAGTGGCCGGAAGTGCATTCCTTATGTACCGCAACCATTTGGAGCCGGTAGTTCACCCTTCCATGGGCCTTCTGAGGAGGGAGGAGCGCGTTGAAAGACGGTTTCAATGTTAAAACAATGCCGGTCGAAGCTTCCATGACAACGCGGGGCCACGAACGTCGATGGCACGAACACTACAATGCGCTTTACATAGACGCACATTGCAGCCGCCGCCGCCGCCGCCGACGGTGGAAGAAAGCGGACAAATCCTTTACCTTGTTTCCCGCCTTTCGACGAAAAGTGAAGTGAACCACCGCCACACAGACACAAGCGCACGGTATCGCCAACAGGATCGCCGAATCATGTATCGATCCTGCGCAGTAAAAATGGGCCAACCATGCCTTCCGCGCTCGGGAAAAAGGACATTCCGTGGGTTGGCGGAAAACGCTGACGCCAGAGGAGCGGAGAGTGTGCGACCATCCCCGACTGCGGACCAAATACTGGACCGAGCGAATCCATCGCGAAACGCTGTCCTATGTGGGCCGTTTTTCCTTTTCGTTTTGGTTTTTCCATTTTTCCAGCCATGTAGGCCCGAGTATCGAGGGTTGGAGTAGAGAGCAGTGGATGGAAAAACAGGGCAGCACCACCCCGTAGGCGACAGTAATCACCATCCAATCCAGCACAATTTACAACGACCGAGCAGCGCCGCGAGATCCGCCGATCCCGTTCGATGCGGCCTTTCGCTGCACCACGGCTCGATCGATTGAGCAGACTGCGGGCGTCGGTTTTCCGAAACAGTCCGGCCTGGCTCCATGACCATCCATTGCCTGGGCCAGCGAACACGAACACTCGCGCCGTTCGCATCCGTGCAGTGCATTGGCTTTGGCTGCTTCGCCACTGGGTTTCGCGAAACGCCTGCGAACCAGGATCTTTCGAGTCCTGCAAGTGTGGTTCGCTGGGTGGAGATGTGAAGCGACATCTCTACATTTGGTTAAAAGCGCTTCGATCGATCGCTGATGCTCGTGGGCGGACCACTGTTCGTAGCAACTGTCTAAGAGCATTTTTCCGGAGACGAACCGAAACGAGCCTTGTGAATGCTTCAAATAACTGTTACAATGATGCTTTGTCAAAGACTATTTTAATTATATGTTTCCGATTTAATGAAATTCCTCCTGAATTTCATTATTTTTCATTCTCCAAAGATACCCAAGAATTGTCTGATGTGCAATACCAGTTAAAATAATGTTATCAATGAAATATTTTTAAACGCAACGAAAACTATGCTAAGGCGTTGCTGACCGGAGAAGTAAAATAACCAGCTGAAGGATGAGAGCAGAGATGGGGAGCGCAAGGTGGGGTTGTTCGCGGAAATGACAGAAAAATAAATAAACTGAAATGGGGATAGAGAAAATGAGCGGCACAAAAAGAAAGGCAAACAGGCGAGAGAGTCACGAAGATTATGCTCATTTTCCGACCTCGGCCGGAAAATCGAGAGGCACCTGATAGGACTCAGTGACTTTCCATCGTGTTTGCAATTCGCTCTCGCACGAAATATTTTCCTGCCCTGCATCCAGATTTCCTTTCCTGGTACTTACATACCCGCTCACCCATCTGTTTTGTTTGTATACAAACCCCTGTGGAAACTTTGCATTTGCTGCGCGTTTCGGAAAAACACTTGTTGCTCTGCTTGCCTGTGTTGGTCGTCGCAGGCTAAACTGAGTGTGTGAAAAATGGTCTTCGAAAACATGCTTGATGGGCACTTGCTCGTAGTTGTTTGTTTACACTGTTTACATTGTTAAAATATGTTTTTTCTTTGGAAAATTAGAATGTTTGTTCTCACATAATTTTTCCATTATTTTAGAATCTCTGCTGGCCGGAAGGTGAACAGTTTCCAACGCGGATGCGCAAGCAATCTAACGCAAACGGCTTAAAGACAAAAGATCCTAACAACGGAAAAAAGGTTGGTAGAAATAATATTTAAAAAATATAAATAATCATCCCGCTGAATTATAAATAATATTTAAAATCGATACGACATGCAGGAAAACAACGAACTAGATTCCCCCTCATCCACGGCATCCACCAGCCCCCGGGGAGTCGTCAGTTCCGGTAGGCGTACGAAAAAGCAAACGGCCAACGGTAAACAGTCGGCCAAGGAAGCGAGAGCTGCATCGGAAGGTAAAGATAAACCTTCACCAAACGGAACTATCACATCAACGCCTCCGGTGGAAAATAAGGTATTGATTGTCCAACCCCTCCAGCGATTTCAAATCAACAAGTTTTAATTCGAAGAAACTTAATTTACAGAATGTCACGCCCCTTCCCGGCTTCCAGCAAGCGTTCGGCTCGACAGAGATTGGAAAGTTTTCCGAGGTGTTCTTCAACAGCAGCCCATCGCCAGCTGACCACAGCCCCTCGCAGCATCATCCAATGCACCATCAAGAGGACGAGCAGCACCAGGACCAGCAAAGTCAACATCCGACCCAGCCCGGCCTCGGAAGACATCGACAGCAGCAGCAACTCCTTGCTATGGAGGCCCTCAGTGTTTACGAATCCGACGTCGACACGCTCAGTCCACAGCCTTGGGATCCGACCCGTCCGGGCCCGAGGGGACCGGGCGAATCGTACGAGGGCGCCAGCACCGGATACAATCTGCAGATCGGAACCTCCTTCCATCCGGCGTTCTACGAGTCATCGTCCTACTCCGACCATGCCGTAGACTCGCCGCTGGGCAACTACTTTAGCGAGATGACGTGCAGCGAGTTTGTGAACTGAACGAACACGATCGGATCCTGGCCGCCACGGAAAACAAGCATTTCTTCCCGAAATTGAACCTAATCAAACACCCACATTGCCAAAGGCAACCGGGGAAAGGAGGTTGAACAGGTTCAAGGAAAGAATGTATGGATGGTTAAACACAATTTTAAAAATGAAACTACAGAGTGAAATGATGCAAGCCAAAGTTAGTTAAATCATACGTGAAACAATTATTGTAAGACATCGTTTATCGTTTGTAAATATGAAACAACGCGCAAGGGAAGAGGTATTTTAATGTGGAGACCGTAACATTCCAGTTGAAAAATATCCAGCGTCCAAAGTGCGACAAATCCGAGCTAAAAAGCGAATCTCAACCTGCTGTAGCTATTTAAAAAAAAAAAAAAGTATCATTACTAAACGAAGACCTCTCAATGTATCGAATCTATGGTTCATTTCCAACACCAATCGGGTGATGGCAGTTTTGATCCACCACCACTGAATCATATTTTTCTTCTCTTAAAAGCACAACGATCGATCAAGGCTATTCTTGACCATCAGCCGGAGAGGAAATCAAAACCTACATGACCCATTTGCCAATTACATTAGTGCTGTTCATAGCTGTGTCCACTCAATCCATCCCTTTGTCGATAGGTTATTTAAATGTCTTCGATGATCGGTAGTGCAAAGGATGTTTAACACATGGAAGGAAAACGCAAAAGGATATGGTTTGAATAAATCATTCCTACATCTCAGCTGAGCCTTGTTTGCGAGAAGTTAAGCAAGGCATGAGAATCAAGACACGAGCATCACGATTCAAAGCAAAAGATACAGTCTATCAAAAAAGTATCCGTACAGTCACCAACTTTAAGTTCAAGCCTGATTATCTCTGCCAATACGTGACCTGGGACAAAAATTTAAACGACATACTATAGATGAACTTCTATTCTATCCAATGAGTACTTAATATATCTAAAAAGTTACTTTTAGGTCACTTTGTTTTAAATAAACCCAAAAAAAGCTCAAAATTGAAGTCAAAAAAGTATCCGTACACCCGACATTTTTGATGAAAAACACCGGTTTGGTGAGGTCATATTAGTCAAAATATCAAAGCAGCCATTGTTTTGAGTTATTAAGGGTGTGAAGGCATCGAGACAACAACTTAATATCATCATTTACCTTGAAATGGCCGGTGAAACAAAGCAAACAACTGCAATCATGAGAGAACTGTCTTTTTCATGTTTTGTAAAAGGGAAATCAATTCGGGACGTTGATAAACTCAGGGCAAATCTCATACTAAGTCCCAGGGTCTTATACTTTGACGAATTCGAGGGTAGAACTAGGATAAACGCTCCAATGAGACGTCTTTCGTGGTTACTCAATCATGATGAAAGGGTGAATGCTTGAAAAGTCATGAAGAATTCCATACTTAGAGTTCTCCAATTTGGCAAAAGGAGTGTCTAGATCATCAGTGATATGATTTGGAACAAAACTGCCAAGAAGGCTCTTCGGAAATTACATTTGCGTCGCATAATTGCACGTCGCAAACTTTTCATTTCTGAGGCACCCAGAGAAGAAGACTGGGAATCAGCAAATCCCTGTATTTGGATGCCGATGGAGTGTTGGTAGAGTGTTTTATACATTGTTGAGGCAAAAATATACAATTTTGGACGACAAACAATAGATGCCAAACATGTAACTCAGCCATCAACACGAGCAATATTGTTCCGGCTATAAATTACAGTGGTCGAGGCGTTGTTTTATGGTGTTCAAATGCCATTAATCGAACTGGAAACATTGAATTTATTAAAAATCACGTGTGGGGCATGGTCTACTTGGCCAATTTAAATACTTGGACAAGCCATGCCTTGGTAAAACTTCAAATGTTCAATAATATCTTCTCTGAGTAAAGTAACGATCCCACGAAAAGGTCACGTATTGACCAAGGGTGCCCACTCTATGAGGCTGTACAAGTGTTGCCGATACTCTCAAACCCTCCGAAATCGAGTCCAGGACAAAGTTTGTTAAGAGATGCTTATTTTTACCATCAACGGGACACTAACTTGATCTTAGTAGACCTCTATTGAAATATTATAGAAAACGGGCCAAAATTCCAGCATCATTCCAAAAAAAACCTGGTAGAAATGATGCCTAGGCACTTTTAGGCTATTAATGAAGCAAGTGGTGGCCACACCAAGCATTTGTAGCAACATATTCGCTCAATAAATAGCAAAATACTCATCATGTACGGATACTTTTTTGTCATCAATTTTGAGCTTTTTTAGGAATTCTTTAAAACAAAGTGACCTGAAACTAACTTTTTGGAAAAGTTAAGTACTGATTGGATAGAATACAAGTTTATCTATAATGTGTCATTTCTATTTTTAACCTGGGTCACACATTCGCTGAGATAACCAGCCTTAAAGTTGAAATTGGTGACTGTACGGATACTTTTTTGATAGACTGTAAGTGGCTAGCAGAGAGAATGAGCACGAGCTGGAAAAACAATTTCAAACCCCCAACCGAATTCACGACAAATGAAAAACTAAACGGTGCCTTAACGACAAGTCAACTTACGTCTACAAAAGTAAAGAAAAATCAAATCAAAGTGGTGCAGGCATAGTTTTAGTTGGTAGGACAATTAAGTTTAGTTGAGTAGTGTTTTATAAACTGAGTAGATTGTTCCATCTTCTAGACAGACAGCTCCATTTTTTCCAACCAACCGTTCACTTCCGTTCATTGGAACGTTCTTCCGTTCAGTGGTTTGTTCAGATATGAAAAACAAAATCTACAACATTACCGAGACTGGTTTGTCTACATAAGCTGATTTTTAACACGTTTCAATATTGATGGAAAAAAACCCAACACACAACTAACCAACCATATTTGGAGTAAATTTAGCCGACAGAGGTTTACCTGTACTGAGCGTTAAGGAATCTCATTCGAAGACGAAAGAATCTAGGTATGAACAAGAAACGATACGGAATGGATGCATCTAGTGTTGTAAAGGTTTCGGTCGAGTGAAAGAGTTGTTTAGAATTCGGAAAAAGGAAGTGATCTGTAGCATTCTTATATAGGTAAAAGGTATTAGCTGTTTTATCGGTACACACACAAACGGTTGAAAACGGGGATGAAAATCAAAATGTGGATGCTGAACCCGAAAAAACGGGGTGCGATCGATGCGCATATACGAATACTTTAAAAGAAACAAAAACAAATGCATTAACAAAAAACTAAAATATTAAAAACATTAGCGTAGACAACGGAAACGAAGGAAACTGATGGCCAACATTTGTCTAAACGATGAATTTACGATCAATACTATAAAACAAATTTGAACCAACAAAACGGAAACCCTATCCGGTAAAGCTACATTTATAAAACCAATTTTAAATCTTTGTAAATCGATAGTGGAATGTTGTGTGCAAATGGATAACGTATAAAGGAACAGAAGGCAGATTCATTCAATTGAGAGTCATAAATAAAACCATTTTTCTATGTGATACATACTAAAAACTCAACGTTCAACCTTCCCGGTGGTACCCGCACGTCTCCCTAGGATAATTGCGATACGAGCGCCTGAAAGGAATGTCGTGAAAAACGTGGTTCATTTTACTGTTTACTTTTAAACGTCTCACAAATCTGTAGTCAAGCAAAGGAACGGAAAAAGGATCGTCTTAAGAGGTTTGTTGAATTTGTTAGCAGGAAAGGAAGTGCTGGATGAAAGTCACAAGTCCTTTCGTACGATCGCTATTCGCTACAAGTCTTTTCAGTGAAACATGAGGCTGGTTAAACCCACAAACGCAACGTTACGAACAGACAAACAATACCACCACTGATAAAACATGAAACAAGTTCAAATCAACCAAAATTCCAGAATGTGTAGGGTCAGGGGGTAGAAGGTTTAACAGAATCTTAACAACAAATATTCAATCAAAATCTAGTTAATTGACAAGTTCAATAAATAAATTTTTGAGAAATGATTTAAACGGTCTTTTTATTTTTCAAATGTGTCTAGAACCATAAAATTTGAACGATCCAACCAACTGTCACCTATAAAAGTTTTGCAACACGTCCCGATTACACAAATCGTATCCATCCTTCCGATTTCCAAGAAAACATCACCAGCTAACACAGTTTATTGCGTGTTGTGATCGGCGATCGAAGTTAACGCTGTGTCGAATTGTCGTTTTCTGTTTTGTAATAGTGAAAATTTATAAAGTGAAAATGGATTCCATTCGCCAGAAGCATGTTTCGAAGGATAGAGATTTGTATGCCATCATGGGCATCAAGCGTGAAGCGATTCCAGCCGAGGTACACAAGGCGTAAGTATATGGCGTATCATAAGAGGTTTGGTGGGAAATGAAACAGAGTTTCCATCACCCGCGTTTCTTTGCAGTTATGATATATTATCGAAAAAGTGTCACCCGGAGTACAATTACGATCCAACCGAGCTACCGATCCAAACGTTTTCGCAATCCGAGTACTGGCAAGCGCTGAACGAAGCGTACGAGGTGCTGTGTAAGTTTGCCGGATCCGCGTATTCCTTCGGCCAACCATTTCTGATCATATCCGTATGTTGTTTGCAGCTGACCCCACGTTGCGTTACATTTTCGACTTGTATGGTGAGAAGGGTTTGCAAACCGGTGTTTGTCTGGCAGGATGGCAAACGCCGGTTTACACCTTTTCCGGCGACTGCACGAAGATTTACTCGTAAGTATTCGCTGTGCAACGGACCAACTCGACACCGACTATATATTTGTGTTTTACAGGAACTTTCTTGCCAACAGAGAGACACTGCTAACGAAGCCTAAAATTCCCAATGCTGATCTCATTTTGGCAATGTGCAACAATGACCATCCTGAGGTTATGCATCCCGTGATGGTGACGCTGGAGGAACGGTTCCATGGTGCGAAAAAAAAAGTCTACTACACCCGCAACATCGTTAGGAACGGTTCCGTCCTCTCGTGCAATAAGGATTGGTATGTAGAGGTGTATATCCCAGCGGGAACGCCTCACGCGACTTGTCTGATAAAGCCCGGCGTGGGGGACATCGTGGACAACACGGCTAGAGACAGCATGTTCGTGGTCTTGCAGCTGTCGCATGCCACTTTTCGTGCATCTGGCCATGATTTAATTATGTCACAGTCAGTTTCGTTGAAAATGGCGCTTCTTGGCGGCCTGCTACCTGTTCAAACCATCGACGGAAGAACGTTGAAAATAATCATGCTCCCGCTAGCGAGCATCACCTCATTGGCCGACCAACAGTGTCCTACTTTACTGATTAAGGGTGAAGGCATGCCTATACCCAGAAGCAACCGTCGCGGAAATCTGTCCATTCAACTTCAGGGTGAGTTTGAAAAAGTAATGATACTACCAGTTTTAACACCGAACAATTTTTTTTTTTTTCTTTGACAGTCATTTTCCCAACCTCTGTACCCCAGCACCTTCGAACAGAGTTAGGCAGTTTATTAGACAAATTGCAGCCCGAGTTATAAAATCTGCACATGTAATTGCCCCACTTCCGAGTATTCTTCAGAAGAGAAAGTTAAATTTGAGTGTTCTTAGTGTTAAATCAGTACTATTACTTGGAAGCGTAACCAACTGCTCTCTTGCCATAAGACACACACTGTGTTCGACGCCGGCGCACTAGTAGACGTAGTAAAATTTCATTCATAGTTCGACCAAGTAGTGGATTCAACGGTTCATGCGCAACGGAAATCAACAAACCATCACGAGGGGTGGTGAAAGCGAAACGCGCGTTTGAGAAAACATTCACATCGCATACACCCAAGCGCTTGCATCGGATACCTCGCAGAAGAAGCGATATAAAAGTTATATTTAGTAAGTTACTAAAATCTTAATCGGATAACCTTGCGGTGACAGTCAGAGCAAGTTCAGGTCGTGTCCGGCGTTCGTGAACCAGTCGGTTCCCAGCGGAAGATACGCTCGGACGTGTCTTGCTGTCCGGTGTGGCCTTGTGGTGTGCCAACGAAATCCACATACCGCGCCTGAGGCGCCACGCATACTAGGAAGCTTAGTGGTAGGAGGTGGCATCGGCTGTTACGTAAAGCTTGTTATCGCAGGTGTCACTAGTGGACGATGGCAGGCCTAGTGTAGAAACTTGTTCGTTTGATGTGCAGACACAGGGGGAAGCTGGAGCAAACGAATGCATTCACCGTGTGTGCAATGTGCAGTTGCATCTTCCGTAGTGGTGGTTACTACGGGAAGTGATCGATGTCGTTGTGAAAGATGCAATTGTGCATTGGCACTGTTGCATCTGCATGTGGGCAGGAATCGTAATCAAGGAATCGTAATCAAAACACAATGCGTCCATCAGTTTCTAGAATGGATTTTCGATCTTATTTTTTTAATAATTAGTTGAGTCCCTTATGGGGTTTATCACTAACCTTTGAAGTAATTTTTTAAGCAAATGGAATCAAAACAAAATAAGTTGATTGATAACTTCTCATATATTTTTACTACATTTCGAGTTATTTGTTGGCATTATTACCTTTTCAATAATTTGGATGTATCAAATCTGAACTATGAAGAAAATATGATTGCATCGACTGTTATGAACTCATATTGACTCGTAATTATATTGAAGGACAAACATGGTGTATAATTTTTCCCAATTATCATAAAACAGAATAATATCAAAATGCTTCCCAAAGAAAGTAATTACTTGCTTCTTTTCAAATAGTTTTTTTTTTCGCTTGCACCGAGTATGTTTATTCAGTTTTTTAAATAAATATTGATCAAGCGTGTTGTTTCAATGTTTTGGTATTATTTTAACGCCTTTCATTGTCCTCCCATTCTTGAACACAGTTCCCTCGTCAGGTTAACCTTGGAGTATTAACCAGTTTTCGGCGTGATCATAAAACCCCTCAGCCCTTCAAAGAATTCGCTTCGCTCTTCCAGCATTCTCTGCGCGTTGCTCATCGTTCTCCTACTTTTCAGAAGCGTAATACATTCATTGGACCCTTTGCGGCCCTAAGATGTGCGCGTCCATCGTTAGCTTCTTGCGCGGAACCGCCAAAAGCGTACGGCTGGCTCCGGTACCAACACAAAGAGCACCGGGTGCCCGAACTTCCACATCCATGCCCGAATGCGCGGCAACGATAACGACGCAAACGATGGCCACGGCGCGATGCGTGCTCTTGGCGCAGATTCAAGGTGGTCGTCAGTCAAGTAGGATCGTTGTCCGACCATTGGAACGTGCCCTGGAAGAGAACAATCACCATCCGAGATCGGCAAGAGTTGGTAAGTTAATGCGGGTAACCGGATGCGACCATTTGTTCGATTTGTCAGTTATTGGACAAATATGTTGAGTCGAAGAATTCATACATCGCTGGGTCGGAGTCGTCAGTGGGAAGAAAAGTGATCGCAAGGTCAACGACCGGTTTTCAAAATATACGAAAACTCAGTCACGAATCCAAAATCAACATTTCCAGTAGTGATAATAAGCTGCGTAGAGTCGTCGACGCCCAACTCGAACACGTGTGAGCCATTTCATGTTTGTGGTCCACTTCTTTAATCGCGCGCAAACAAATGTGTGTCAACGGCGAACCCGGAGATATCGAAAGAGCTGATAACAGCATTGGAACTGCATTCGAAAAGTCGTGCTATTATTTTACCGACAACAGTCTATCGTTACTAAAATATGTCTCCGTAGACGTTGAAGAGACAAGCGAGGCATGACTCCACCTTTTCAGGAGATAACCAAACAGGGACATAAATCCGCTACCGGCCAAAACAAATGCCCAAGACATCTACCAAAATGTTATTGCACTGTTCTTTCTTATCGGTTGTGAAGCGGTTGGTAACAATCGCGCGGAATTTGTTATTTGATTTGGCGACGCATTGAGATCGTTAGAACTGTATCAGATAGCACGACGAAGAAACACCATCTTATCCTGAAACATGGTAAATTGCTAAGGAATATATTACCTCTTCCCAGGTTCCCTCTACCACACACAACAACGCACAATGAGTTCCACCGCGGGTAAGCAAGGTCTGGTTGCAGTGGAGGAAGCCAGGCGCTTCATGGTAGACTGTCTAGTCAAAGCCAAGACCCCGTTGGCGCACGCTAAGCAGCAGGCAGATCTTCTGACAGAGGCGGATTACCGTGGACACTTCAGTCACGGTATGAACCGGCTGGAGATGTACGTAAACGATCTGGCCAAAAACGCGTGCGATGGTGCGGCGGAACCGACGATCCTCAAGGAGACACCGGCCACAGCCTGGGTCGACGGTAACAATGGACTCGGGGCAGTCGTCGGAAACTTCTGCATGGATTTGGCGATTAAGAAAGCGAAAGAAGTCGGTGTGGGATGGGTTTGTGCAAAGCGTAAGTATATCGGAGTCCGTACGCGACCATAGAGTTTTATTAGATTTATTTGTTTGTCATTGCAGGTTCAAATCATTATGGTATTGCTGGATGGTACACTCTACGTGCCATGAACGCTGGTTGCATTGGAATGTCGATGACGAATACCTCTCCACTGGCGAGCCCAACTAGAAGCAAGGAGGCCGCCCTCGGCACCAACCCTATTTCGGTCGGAGCTCCAGCGAAGGATGGTGATGGTTTCGTGTTGGATATGGCCACTACTGCAGTGGCTGTGGGAAAGGTATGACTAAACATTCCGTACAGCATTCGAAACTAATTGAATTTATTAGGTCCGCAAATAAGTAACGGCCGTTTTGAAATCGATGGGACCACTGTGGACTAGTGGCGCGATTTTGATGTTTACAAACGTCATAAACCAAGCTCGGGAATGACATTATCAAACTGTGTAAACAGATTAGTGATTATTTCGCGCGGGTAAAAGTTACTGGTTGTTGAAAATGTCTGATTTTGTGCCGGAAAAGCGCCATATGCGGGAGGTGTTGCTCTTTTTGTTTCGGGCGAAGAAAACGGCAGCCGAAGCGCATCGAGAGCTTTCGAATGTTTACGGCGATGCTGCCTTAAGCGAAACAAGGTGTCGGGATTGGTTTCGACGCTTTCGAAGCGGTGATTTCGCCGTGGAGGATACTCAACGTGAAGGAAGGCCCAAAACGTTCGCAGACGAAGAATTGACGGCTTTACTGGAGGAAATCACTGTCAAACGCAAGAAGAGCCTTCAGCCGTGCTTGGTGTAACTCGTACAGGCCATATCATCACGGCTGAAGGCGTTAGGCATGATACAGAAGGAGGGCAAATGGATACCACACGAGTTGAAGCCGCGGGACATCGAACGCAGACTCGTCATGTGTGAACTGCTGGTCCAGCGGCACAACAGAAAGGGGTTCCTGCACAGAATCGTGACGGGAGACGAGAAGTGGATTTTGTTCAGCAATCCCAAGCGCAAAAAATCATGGGGATCCCCCGGTCATACCCAACATCATCAGCTCGGCCGAACATCCATAGCTCGAAAGTTATGCTGAGTATTTGGTGGGACCAGCTCGGTGTCATCTACTACGAACTTCTTAAACCGGGAGAAACAATCACTGCTGAACGCTACCGGAAGCAATTGATGAGTTTAAGCCAAGCACTGCGTGAAAAACGATCAGAATACTCATCACGCCACGACAAAGTTATTCTGCTGCATGACAATGCTCGGCCACATGTTGCGCAACCTGTAAAAAACTACCTCAATACCATCAAATGGGATGTTTTACCGCACCCGCCGTATTCACCGGATCTGGCACCATCGGATTTCCATCTGTTCCGATCCATGGCACATGGATTGGCTAACCAGCAATTCTTCTCCTATGAAGAGATCCAGAATTGGTTGGAAACCTGGATTGCGTCGAAAAACGAATCATTTTTCAGAAAAGGAATCCGCGAATTACCCGAAAGGTGGAAGAAAGTGTTAAATAATAATGGCCAATACTTTGATTGACCCTATTTCCACAAATAAAAATGCCACGAGTAAAAATAAACTTATGAAAAAACGGCCGTTTTTTATTTGCGCACCTAATACCTTTTCTAATGATTTTACAGATTGAGATGCAACGTCGCAAGAACGAACCGATTCCAGTCGGCTGGGCCCAAGGCCCGGACGGTCATCCTACCACGGATGCCAGCGTTGCCTTCGATACGGCCTGCCTGATGCCTCTTGGTGGTACTGAACTCACATCCGGGTACAAGGGCTACGGGCTCGGCGCCATGGTGGAGATGTTTTGCGGTGTTCTGGCCGGTGCAAACTATGCAACGAAAATTCGCAAGTGGACGCATGCCGGTGCTGACTCGGAGGCTGACTTGGGTCAGTGCTTTGTTGCCATTAATCCTGCCTGTTTTGCGCCAGGCTTCGAGGATCGGCTGTCCGATATGAATGGCATCCTTCGCAATATGCCGATGGTAAGTGTCTGCTGCGTTCATACGTGTTAGATATTTCCCTGATCTGGCCCCTCTCTTACAGACTGATCCTAGCCATCCCGTCCTAGTCGCTGGTGATCCAGAGCGCAACCATATGAAAAAGGTCGATAGTGAGGGTGGTCTCGCTTACCATGTAAACCAAATCAAGACTTGTACTGAGCTTTCCGAACGCCTGGGAGTGAAACCGATCGTGGTTGTCTAATCCACGCGGCATTTTTCGAAAGTCGAGACCACCTTTTCTCTCCAAACATATCAATTTTTTTATACGGTCGATTTTTGGTTTACTAAAACCTTGCCCTTCATTCAATGCATTTTTGATAGAATTAATCAAATCGTTCAAGAACAAGCAAATCTAAAATAAAGTAAACGAAAATAACTTCCTTGTTGAATTCAAAAGATATCACATTCGCTATCATTATAGCGAGAAATATTCACAGCGATTTTACTGGCAACCCTGCCGTCAGTGATGAGAAAAGTGAATTGTTTGTTTACAAACATCCCCCGATCGCATGGCAAACTGTCAGTTTTCAATCGATTCGCATTTTCTTCATTCCGGCGCTCTTCAGACTTTTGGTACAAAATGAAACTATTAACGTACAATTTCCTCACTTCAAAGTGTATTCGCGGTGTTCAAGTGGGTTACCCATTGAAGCTGAACGTAAGTTTCTTCTGCCAGGAAAATAGAACCGATGGCAAACAGCACACGACACTAAGGCCTCACACTTTTTATCCACTTGCAGATTGTGGAGTCAAAAGTCGTTCACACGGATTTCAATTCAGAATTCATCACACGAATGTTACCTCGATTGGAATGGAGTGCCATATGTGCTGCAGCGACCAATGTAAGATATCAAAACCACCGGGTTTTTGCCAGGCATAGAATATGAAATTTTGTCCTTTCCAGGTTGGTTCCGAAATCCCTCAGACCATGCCGACAGATATCCAGAACGATGCCGAAACCTTGCAAAAGCTACACCACGTACTGCTTGAGGTTGATGTCATCGAAGGTACCCTCGAATGTCCGGAAACTGGACGAGTTTTTCCGATCATCAACGGAATTCCAAATATGCTTCTGAACGAAAACGAAGTGTAAGGTGACTTTTCAACGCTGTATATTGTGTTTAAGAATAAATGTAAAAACAAAGTAAAACTGTACTCGAGATTGTCGTAAACTGTTAGTTTATTGTTCACCGTTAAGTATATCCAAACCCTGGGGACATGCGGGTCTTCGTACATGATTGCTACAGAATGTACACATCGAACACGGGAAGAAGAGTAAATTGAACAATTTTTATCATCTTATATCAATCATGCTCATGTGGGATGCATTGAAAAGGACGTATGTTTTGCAGTTGCTTTTCTTTGTAAGGTACATAATTTTTTCACACTTCGACCGTGTTTGCATATGAAAAGGAAAGGTATTCTTTACTGTATCTTGTAAAGACCGCATATGTATCAAAATATAGTTGAAACCCAAACGTTGCGAACCTAGCCACCACCTGTTTTCCGTAGCCCTAATAGCAAAATTAAGTTGCTCTCGATGTAAACGTAAGTCCTAGAAAATGCCTTTGTACCGATTCTTTGGTATAAAACATTCGAAATCTAGCTCCAATGAGTTTAAGGTCCGCCGAGCTAAGGTTAGTACAAAAGGGGCAACCTCATAATAATCACGCCTGCAGCAAGGCTAGCGAACGCATCACTATTCATAAGTATCTCAACTTGTTACAAATCTTTTCAACGATAAATACCTTTACATCATTTGAACGCCATGTCTACACTTGCGCCATCACGTGACACCCGGGCTCTGCGGAAGCTAATTTATCTTTTCTATTTGCAGTGTGTCATAAATAGGATAGGCAATTGTAGGCACAAGTAACGTACTACCGCAGGACCTTACGAAAGGGAATGATAGGTGGTGAACCACTGACTGGAACTGCTTTTACGCTTGGACAACGGCTCGATTGTCCAACTGTGGAATAGTGTTGATGAAGGAGTTGAAAACTTGAGTACGAACATCTATCAACTATAGAACGAGTTTCAACCAGATACATATGATTTAACTATTTTACTGTTTGATGTCGCACACACGACTCGGTTGTCTTTTCTTGTGTTCCGTTTGTATTAAACTGCTAGAAAAATATTGTAACGCTACCAGCATCGATAGATTATACTTTGCAATAACAAGTGCGAGTATCTTCTTGTTCTCTTCTTTGTAGTGCAACTACGGTAGTGTAGACCGGTTTTTTTGGCTCCAGTTTGGCTAACATATATGCTTATATTTGTGTAGTGTAATTGAATTTAAGTTCATTATAGCACGCGTGGGAATGTGAGGCCTTTTCCTTAGAAAAACTATTGTTTGATGTGTCCGCTGGCTGGCAGCATCCACGTCCCGTCTCGGGATTGAATGTGTTGCATGTTATATCATTTATCATTGAATGAAACATAGTGTATTGGCGAATGTTATGTTTTACAACAACGTTTGTACGGTAAACTCTCTCTCTCTCTTAATATCATATCGTAGGACATATCAGTAGTAACGAATTAAGAGTAGTGTGAATTTTCATAAAAGTGTACTGAGAAATCTATGTCTTTTGAACAACATAAAAAGTTGACGATATAATTTTTATCAGTTAAAAAAATGGCACGTGATGAACTGAACCAAAAATCATCAAACGAGAATCAGGTTAATACATTCACAAACGCAATTTGAGATGGCACAATCCCTACTTTTTCCATAAACACACGTATGAATTTTGTCCAAACATTCCTACAATCTTCGAAAACATCACGAAATTTGGATGGATTTTAAAGGGGGAATATCAATTTTACGCAAAGATATCCTCGCTGGCACCGGTTTCACATAGTCACACATTCACACACGTACACACAAAACGTACGGATGTACTCCGCGAGGACATCTTATGATTTTGACGACTAGTTACACTTCACATCCTTCATCATCTGACCGTACATGCTGCCCTTCGCGAGCGAGCCGACCGGACCCTTGCATAGATCGCCATTCGGTCCATGGGCCTGGTACGTACGCTCGATACGAATGGAGCGGTCGGGACCTCCGGATAGCTTCTGGCTACCCTTCGCCAGATCCGGATTCGCGCCGTTCCATGTGACGTAGTCGGCGCTGGAACAAAAATTGGAAGTGGATAAGAGCACGTGTTATTTAACACAGTAACATCGGCTTCCCTCGATCCCGGTACTCACAGCAGTAAATCGTCGTTCGGCCCTTTGAAGAGCTTTACGTTAGGACCCTTCGTCGGAATGCGGGTCGCTAGCTGGGGCGACTTTCCGTCCATTTTGGCCGCCGCCGCCTGCTCGCAGGATTCGTCTTCCGAGGAGGAACTTCTAAAAATAGAATACCTAAACATTACACCGCATGGGACGAACACCAAAAAATGTAATGCAAGGATAGCGAAAGTAAAATCAAATATAGAGAGAGAGATAGAGGGAGAGAGAGAGAAGAGAGAGATACATGTGATGAAGCATGGAATGGTACATGAGGCGGCACGGTAGTACGGACGGAATCAAACGGACACTCGAGGAGTATTGGATGAATTATGATTCCACTGCAAAAGATGGTTTACAACATTATGCAAGCATTCCTTACTACGGCCCTGGTGAATGTCCTTTTCATGCAACCGATCTATAGGCCTGTGTGGGAAGGAACTTCATACACACAATGCAAGCAGGAACAGTGTTCTACTAGAAGGATAATAAGGTCCGTCCCTTCCGACGTAGACTGGATGCGGTGACGTGAACTGTGCAAAGAATCTCAACGATAAGTTAAAGTGATTGTTAATAAATAGTGCTCTTACAGAAAAAAAGTATTCTTCTCACACTACACAATTACCCACTCAAAATAATCCAAATAAATAGCCAGTGCTCAGAAACAGAACAAGGCGACGTTTACACCTGGAGAAACACATGCATTGTGAATGGTTAAGATGGACAGCTGTGATAAAAGGGAATTGGTGATTACTTGGCTTATCGACCGAAGGGGGTGGGGACGCGATAAGGGACGTTATCCCCTGGTGATTTTAGGCCCCATCGATGGATATGATTAACGAATGGAATGAGCTGTTGTTAAAAGTGTGATTTAAAAAAAAGTCATTCCAATCACTTAGTTTACATATACTGATAGGATGAATAGTAGGTATAGTAAAAAGAACGGGACAACGTGAGTAAGTAATTGGTTAACATCAATCAATCAACATCCTCTCCCCCACGGGAATAGGTCGGCCGCCGCCACCGGATCCGGAAACAATCAACAACAAACTAAACAACCATAGCAACGTTAGTACACACATATAAAAGTCACACAGCGGTTGGTGGGAGAGAAAAACTTGTGGGTGGAATTAGTTAAAAGACAAGAGAAAGGAGAACAAAACACAAACACGTGCGCTCGAAACACACACACACACACAATCGAAAGAAGAAAGTGGTCATACTTTGCGTGATCGGTTTTGGCTTTCGGGCGGAAGCTCTGCTTGGCGCCGGTCACGTTTGCGGCACGACCGCCCGCCCGGAACGCCGCATCATGGTGGTGCCGCTCCGGTGGAGACTCGGGGGACGAATCACCCACAGCGAGGCTGCTCTCGTTGCCACTGCTGCTGCTGAATTCCGGCTCGGTGGTCTTCCCATCGACCACTGTAGAAGCTGCACCGGATGGCGACTGGACGCCCTCGGACGTTGTTGCCGGTGGGGAAGTGATACCATCTTCGGCCAGGGCACCGCCGGGGGCACGCTTTACCAGTGGCGTACGGGGTTGTGATGATGTGGTGCTATTGCTTCGACTAGGTACGCAAATTCCGGACATACAAGTACAAACACACACACGACAAACACGGCATGGTGTAAAGCCATTTTGTGTGAAAGTGCGGCCATCACACATAAGGAAACCAAGAAAAACCGTGGTGTAATGCCACGAGAAAAGTAAATTTAAAAATCAGAAAAACAATTAGAAAATAAATTCAAACGTGTTCCACCGACACAACGAGAGATCAAGATTTGTTGTTGATGGTTTTTATGTTTCAAAGGTATTTTTTTGTATCCAAATTGGTTTTCAAGATGAATGAACAGAAAAGGAAAATACGAGAACGAGAATGAAGAGAAGAAGATAGAAAAAGAGAAATAGGTAAAGAGAATATGTTGTTTGGCATCGAATCCAATAGCCGAATGTGTGATTAACTATATAACATTTGATCTGTTATTCTGCTGTTCTGCTGTTAATAAAACAATATTTCTTTTCCTTGAGGAAAACAATTTGAGCTCCAATTTCAAAGAATCATTGGGCAGCATGGGACACACTACCGCGTCGCATGAAAGCACATGAGATTCATGCAAATGTAGATGGGCGTGGGAAAAGGAAGGGAACCGGCTCACATCGACGTCATGTACATGAAAATCTATCGATTACGCAAACGATAAACGATAATACAGCACGATACAAGGGTACGCAAGTGCCTTGGAAGCGGGGCAAAGAGGAGCTAGGATAGAGATAGCTGTTTACAGCGCTATGGTGACGCACACAGACACACACACACTCCCACTAGACGGGGGGTTTTCCACTGCGTCCTTTTGATGGGATTGAATCTTCAAAGGGAAGTTATAGGCGTCTACTTGATAGCATCAGCGATTATCGCTACTTCCGTCCACAGCTACAAACAATTAATACGATTCTCTATGCTTCCTTGGGGTTCCTTGCATGGGCCATCGAGATAAAGCTTGCCTTTGTCCTTCGTTTTTCTATCTCAACCTACCTCGGCCCGGCACTTCCCGTACGGGCGTTCTCCTTGTCCTCGTCCGACTTGTGCGGGGCCTCGATCTTAACGCTCTTTTTCTTGTCCCGATCCTCCTGGATGACGATGTTCAGTATCTTCTTGGCCCGCTCCTCCGAATAGTCGACGCTCTCCAGCGCCATCATGATCACTTTCTCCGGTGTATCCTTGTATTTCCCCTGCAGGCGTGTTTTAACTAAAAATTGGTGGACAAGGAAAGGTAAGGTCAGATTCAAAGAGTTCATTCAATTAAGCGAACCACATCGAATTACTTTTCTTCTTCTCCTCCGGAGACTTCAACTTCGGGGTTGGTGTTTTCGGTTCCTCCGGTATGCCATCGTCGGCACCCTGCGACCCGCCAGTACCCTTGCGAGATGCATTGCGCTGTGGCACGGGCTGTTCGCGTTTGTCGTAGCCCATCTTCAGCAGCGCCTGAGAAGCGGACTGTACGTTGTTGTCCGCATTGGCCAGCACATCCAGGATGAGTGTTTCCTCCGCCTTCGGGAAGATGCTCTTCATGTACCTGGAAGCGTACGGGAGAAGATTAGAATATGGGGCACACACATCAGCCTATTGGGCGTTACCAGAAGATGTATCCTGGGACGATACATTCTTCCGGGTTCTACCGGGAAACGTGGGTTTGTAAAAAGAGGAAATAAATGTGTAATAATTGTTTCTAGTAAAAAAATATACGTTCCATGCACCTAGCAAACGGGGTTTGGGGCCGCTTAAACCTAAGCAAAAAAATGTGTTGCTTCCTCAGTAAGCAAAGTAAATAGGGAACTTAAAAATTAAAAACGCAACACAATAGCAAGAGCGAAACTGAAATATAATTCTCTAGAAAGCATAAAATTGAAAAGTGCTTTAATTCGAAGCCAACACAAAGATTCTCCAAAAAACTACCTAAAACACAAAACAAACAGTGGGACGGGGGAACAATAACTAGCGTGGTTGTAAAGCATCGAAACCTCAGCTTCATCTTCGGCGAGGAGTGTGGCTTCGGCGAGCTGCGATAACCGGTCCCATCCATCGGCCCGTTCCGGGGCGAACCGTAGCCCCCGTAGTAGCTTCCGCTGGCTCCGCTGGCCGGCCGCGGTACCGGGCTGCCCGTGCGCGAGCTGGACATTTCGCTGCGTCCACTGAGGACCGGCGTCATCTGGAAGGCGGACACCACACCCATGGCCGTGTTGTGGAACGGTCGGTGACCGAGCGGTGGCGTCGAGTACGGTCCGGGCGTCGTCAGGGGATGCTTCTCAACCTGAAGCGCACTGATAACGACCGCTTCCCGATTGTAGTACCTGGTCGGCCCGAGTGATGGTGTGTTGGTGGGGTTTTTTTTTGTTTTTCAAAAAAACATGGAAACACGAAGCCGGTAGACGAAGGAAGGGTTGTGGCGAACGGACGGTTAAAGGATAGAAAACGATTCCAACGATAGAAGAAAAGTTAGAGAGCGTGCAAATTAAAACAAACCATTTTTTCGTGTGGTACAAGATGACATTAGGCGTAACAAAAAATGTATGATACCGGTGAACAGGAAGAAGTTCGACTACAGACACTTAAAGGTGCAGTTATTGCGCCATTACAAGTGCGGAGTGCATCCATTGCAAGGACCCTCCTTTGGGGCAAAACTATTCAATGTTTAATTTTTCCCAGCAGATCAAAGATTCTTCTGCCACCGAAGCTCATGTCAGTAACGGAAAGTATCTATTTTTAGCTCCTATCGACCGTCCACGTGTTTACCGCGGAAATAGGATAGCAAAAAGCGACACACAAGAAGCATGCCACAGGCATCGAGGATACCGACCATGGGGGACGCAGATGAAAAGGATAAAAAGAAGCCAAACAAGCGGTGTCATCTGCGAGAAGCAGCAAAGCATCATACGGCAGATTAAAACACGACCATGTTTTTTTTAGAGCCCCTCTGGAGTCAAAGATGATAGCGCTGAAGTATGGAACCTTTTCGTTATCAAAGGTGGCATAGATTTTTTATGTTTGTGTCAACAGGAGGCAAACAAAAATAAAGGAAAAGGAGATACGACAGCGCGTTGCGAACATGAAATAGAGTGTTGAGAAAGTTGTACGTTGCCAACGGCACACACGGTGCAATTCTTCCTTTTACATCACAAGTAAAGCGTGAGTACGTGTATCACTGAATGAAGCAGCAAAGCAAATGTGTTTGTTAATACAAGAAAATATCTGTTTTAAATTAGTCTAACAAAAAATGAATGATAAAACCTGAATATTATTTTTGCAATCCTGTGACCTTGTTTGAAATAATCTCCCCTAAAATAGTTTTGCAAGGCCTGCCTGAGCCTTCCATTAAGCGATTGAAACTTAGGGGCATGTGTATATGATGTGTGTATCAAACTGAAACTGCCCGAGGAAGGATACTCACTTTTTCAGCAGCATCCGGATGTGAGTTTCCGGGACGGTGGGAAACATGGAGTTAATTTTAGCCACCGTCAGATCCGTCTCCGCTGCGGGCACATTCGTTGAGAACGTCGTTTCCACCATGCCCTGACGCCCGAGTCCCATCCGGGGGCTGGATCGCGCTATCGGGGCCATTTCCTGCGCGTGAATGCAAACACACACAGAGTTGAAGTTAATTTAATTAACCTGCTAAAAACCACATCCGACCGCGCGTCGGCGTGGGCAGGCGATGGGACAAAGTGTGTGGTGGATTATTTTTAGAGTGTACGGCAGAAGGGGTTTGCCCGAAAGGATATGAAAGGACGTATGGAAAAGGCACAGTACTTACGATCTGCTGTTGTTGCTGCTGGTGTTGTTGTTGCAATCTTTGGGCTAGGTTGGGGCTAGCATTAAGGCTAGGTACACCGGAGGGTGGATTCTGGAAAGCGGCCTGGGCTGGATAGAACGAGTTACTTGTAGGGTAGACATGATAGGGAGAACCATGCACAGGCTACACGACAACACAGTTTGTTCAACCAATTTTCCCGTGTCCGAGCGATGATAACAATTTTTACATACAAGATACGGGTAATACACAGGAATCGAACATAGCGGTAGAAAGAAACAGAGAGAAAGGCTTCGAATAAGTTCAAGGATCAATTACATAGAATACAGGAAAGAAGGACCATGAAAGCTGTAACATGATATCTACAAACAAGTGTTCAGGCCGTTTGCCTCATTAACCAAACGACACACCCGGGACCGGTGCACTTGAGCACAAACAAGTGTCCTTCTACGCCTCGAGCATTACTTCGGCTTCGAAGGCTCAAGGATTGTTGAGCGATGTGACACACATTCCCCACTCACCTGCATGGCGATGCTGTCGTTGGACAGGTGCGTCGGTGCTCCAGTTTGCAGCTGGCGGATCCTGGCGCGCGGATCCTCCCATTGCGTTGTTTTGGTGAAGAGATTCACGTAGAAGCTGGCGGAAATGACACAGATAAGGCAAAAGGATATACGCGCTGAAAGTTATGCAACACACCCTACACACACGCACGCACACTCCCACACAAGGATGAAAGGATACGGAATTTTCACGACTTTTCCAAGCTCATTTACGGCTCGACAAACGGTCACCCCGCCAAGCTGGTTGGATATTTCGTTCAAGTAACGTTCGCACTTTTCATAAAACACGAAATATACTTACTAGCGTCCCGTTCTGGAATCATATTTGCAATCCCAACCGGGAGGTAAGCCCGCCAGTTCTACTTGCTCCGACATCTTTTTCACTTCTGACGCGAATGCCGTTTTTGTTTTGACATTTTCCATCGATGACGTCATGCCTGGAGAGCAGAAATGGGAAATTTGTTAATAACTTTTTAGTCCTCTAGTCGATTGTGATGAATGACCCCTCAAATGAAAGGTCTTTTGAAGACAAACAACTTCGTGAAACAAAGTATTTATCAATCTTTTCAAGTTTTTGAGAAAACAAAACTTGTGCGGGACAGGGATAGCAAGATGGGGCGAAAGGGCAGGGCGATTAAGGTTCAAAAAACCAATTTGCAAATAACTTTCTTGTTGCTTAACCGATTTGGACAATTAACCCCTTAAATGAAAGGTCTTTTCAAGATGCGTAACTTTGTCTCATGCAGCAGGCTAAATTTGACCATCTTTTCTAGTTTTTTTAGTAGTGCTTTCCGTCATCCACGCGAGTTTTTTACGAAAATCATTTTCAAATTATTCCGAAAGATTTTTTCGAACTCGACTTCTTCGAAAAACAATGTTCATTCTACAAGTTCATTCAAGTTGAGTCATTTCTCGAAAATAACACGATCGCGTCGACGTGCTCCACAAGTGAGAATTAAATCGTAAATTATGTGCCAATAAAACAAGATTTGCTTTCTTTTATAACTTCCTAAACGTTTCGTGCAGTGCAAAGATTGAAACAACGTTGTAATTCAGTGCGGTCGTGCGGTTATTAGAAGTATATCGCGGAAAATAAGACTGCCCTCAGCAAACCACTGTTGTGTGGGAGTGGATCGTCGACGATATCGCATTCCTGATTGATCCAAGGTTTTCCTGAATCAACGGCTGCGAAGGATGGAGGATATTTTTCACTGGTGTCGAGAGGGAAACTCCATCCAGGTTCGCCTGTGGTTGGACGACACCGAACATGATATGAATCTCGGGTAAGCATCGATCAAAAGAAAGATCCCATCTTTGGACCAGCTGTCAATCGTTTGTTTTGTATCTTATAAAATGTACATAACTTTATTCTAACACTTTAAAATACATATTAAAATCAGGCGGACGGACGAACGATGACGGTGCGTCCGCTCCTTACGAGATGCCGATGGGAAGAGCCCGATCTCTCATCCCACGTACCGCATGGCTCTTCACCACTGACAGCCTCCTGTCAGTGGAAGAGACAGTCCGATCCATCGCTCTCGACTAGCCGATGGGTTGATACGGTGCGGCTCCTAACATCCCCCCTCTTTAATTCTGCCGATACTGGTCCATCCACAGCGGCGGCCTTCGAACCCGCGAAGATCGGCGTAGAGGCTGTACCGGAGAAGGTGATCTGCTATCTGCCGTTGCAAAGCCCGGGGAGTTAGGGGACCTCAGTGATTCATCACCATGAAGTTCTTCTGGTGGGCGAGAGTTAGGTAACACTGAGGACGAAAACGAAGACGTTAACAAACACGGAGACGACAATGATGACGGTGACGACGTTGATGACGACGATGAAGACGACGATGCCGGTGTTGACGATGGCGACTCTCTACGAAGAACTATCGCAGGTTGATTTGCATCACGGGTGCATGGTAGAGCTGTTTTAGATTCTCCGAGATCCCAGGCCTCTAGTAATATATCCAAAGCCATTGAAATTTGCTGACTATCATGCTTCTCGGCAACAGGTTTGCCGCTATCGGCTAATCGTGGTCTCAACTGATTAATGTGCGATATTTGCTTTCCACCAGTTGACTTCAAAACTTTGTACATCACCGTTCCTACACGCTCTTCAATCTCTCCGGAGATCCATTTCCACGTGTTCTGCCTGTACTCCTTGGCAAACACAAGGTCACCAATATTGTAATGTCTTCTTGGTTGGGTTTGATCACAAACGGGCTTAACTTTTGGAGGTATTCTGAGTAGCTCGAGGCACGTACGCATTTTACACCCTAACATCAATTCTGCCGGTGATTTATGCTCTTCCAAAAGCTTATGGGGTGTACTTCTATATGTAAGCAAGAACACGTCTAGAGCTTCTTGTAACGTCCTCTTCCCCTCCTTAATTTTCTTAAGCGCTCGCTTGAACGTATCGACGAACCGTTCTGCTTGCCCGTTCGACTGCGGATGGTACGGTGCAGTCCTGATGTGTTCAATCCCGTTGCTGTTGCAAAAATCAGCGAACTCTGAGCTAACAAATTGTCTTCCGTTATCACTCACTATACAGCATGGCATGCCGAGGCGGGCGCACAATCCTCGTAAAATTTCTACAGTAGCAGCGGCGGAAATACGTGTCGTTGGTATAATTTCAGGCCATTTTGAGTAGGAATCTATGGCCAGTAAAAAGTATACTCCTTCAATCGGTCCAGCGTAATCTATATGTATTCGCTGCCACGGTGCACTAGTCGCTGGCCACTGCACTGGAATACTGTGAGCTGGTGATTTTGCGACAGAAAGACATGATTTACATGTTTTGACCATTTGCTCTATATCAGAATCTATCTTTGGCCAATAAACATAAACTTCTGGCAATCCCCTTCATTCTCGCAATTCCGGGATGCCTGCATGCATCATTTGTAACACCTTATGACGCTGCGACGCCGGTATTACTAAGCGTTCTCCAAAAATAATGCAATTCTCTGCCGTCGAAAGGGACTCACGTCTTACTGAGAACCTTTCTATCTCATGCCCTTTTACTTTGGTTGGCCACCCATTCTGGACGTAATCATGCACTAACCGAAGTACAGGATCCTTTCTAGTTTCACGAACGACATCATTGAATGACAGCGGTAAGACCGTCGCTGTATTCTTCACTAGGGCTTCTATATCGTTGTCCAACTCCATGCTAGCGATGATGAAATCTTCTTCCGGCTTCTCATGTCTGTCTATTAGCCGGGATAACACATCTGCATTTCCAAACTTCTCAGTTGGGACATATTCTATCTCAAAATCATATAGCAGTAAAGTCAATGCAAACCTCTGCAATCTGTTCGCTGTATAAACAGGAATTCCTTTTTTACTGCCAAAGATGCGAAGAAGAGGTTGGTGGTCCGTTTGCAGCCGAAAATGTCTGCCGAATATCATCCGATGAAATTTGGTTACAGCATAAATTATGGCAAGTCCTTCTCGATCAGGTTGGCTGTATCTTTGTTCTGCTGCTGTTAATGCCCTTGAAGCATGCTGAACAACCTTGAGTGAGCCATCTGGGAACTTGTGCGCTATCGTAGCTCCAACTCCAATTGATGACGCATCTGCTGACACAATAATCTCAAGCTTCGGGTTGTAGTGGGTCAGTAGCAGATCTGAAGATAATATTTGTTTGAACTGCTCAAATGCATGCTGACACTTCTGAGTCCACCGGAACGCAGCACCTTCCTTGAGAAGTTCATCAAGTGGTTGACGTAACATACGCATATTCCGCACATATTTTCCATAAAAGTTTTATAGCTCCCAAAAACGAACGCACTCCTGATACATCCGTCGGTGGTTGAAGTTTTGAAATAGCCATTATTTTATCAGGATCCGGACGCAATCCTTCTTCATCTAGAATATGACCCAAGTACTTTACTTGAGACTGATAAAAGCTGCACTTACTTGCCCTTATCGTAAATCCATATTCTTCAAGCCTCTTCAATACCGCTCGTAAATTCCGATCATGAGCATCCATAGTGTTTCCTCCGATCACAATATCATCCATGTACGCAGCTACTCCTTCTAGCCCAGCCAGCATTGTATCAATGAGTTGCTGAAAGGCTCCTGGGGCTGCCTTGACGCCTGGGGGCAAACGGTTATACCTGTATAGGCCTCGGTGTGTATTAACCGTGAGTAGCTCGCGACTCTGCTCTGCCACTTCTACCTGTAGAAAGGCATCGGAAAGATCTAACTGGCTGAAAATAGAGCAGGTGCTTAGATTAGCAAATATTTCCTCCGGCAGCGGTAAGGGGTATTGGTGCGACATCAATGCTTCGTTTAAACCTGTCGAGTAATCTCCGCAGATTCTGATGGTTCCATTCGCCTTGCGCACGACAACTATCGGCGCCGCCCATTCAGAATACTCGACGGGAGTAATTATGCCTTCACTCTGCAAACGCTGCAACTCTCCTTCTACTGCTTGTAGCATGGCATACGCCACTGGCCTTTTTGGACGAAAAATTGGGCTGACTCCTTCCTTCAGGACCAAACTAATCTTTGCCTTAACGCAACACCCAAGCTTCGGTGCGAAAAGTGCCGGGAACGATCTTTTCAACTCCGCATCTGCATCCCGCAAGGCGTTTAACTGGTTGCAGATCGATGAAAGCGGAACATCCCATAGACCAAACTTGTCCATTATATCCGTTCCCAGCAACAGCAGATTGCAACTTGCAACTCTAATCACACACTGCAACTGTCGATGTCCAATCGTAACTTCGCATTGAAATTCACCCAATATCTCCACGAGATTTCCAGACGCTGACCTGGCATTTATATCCGTCGGTCTCAGCGTTGGCCTGTCCATCTTGCACCATACTTCTTTTGAAATTATGCTAATTTCAGCGCCGGTGTCCACCATCATCAAAACTGGTGTGTGATCTAGCATCACATTTACATGCCCACGGCGCCCACTGTGCACTGTGTTCACAAACACTGTTTTAATCGACCGTTTTCGGTTATTGCGCCATCTTTGGGCTGATGCGCAAAAACCTTCTTTATGCCCTATAATATGGCATTGTGAGCATTTGTGGGACTTCTTCAGACAATGCTGTGCAAAATGACCCTCCTCCACAAAGCCAGCATTTTACTTTTTCTCTTGCGGTCTAGAATATTTTGGTTTATTCTTCACATTCCGTACGACCGCAATACTCTTCTCCGAATTAGCTATCATGGCGGTGTCACGCTTTAAGCTGACCAACCGCTTGCATTCATCGGTCATCTGGGCCAGGGTAAGCACTCTCCTTTCTTCCAGGCAGCTTAGTAGCCGGATGCGTGTCTCTGTGTGGGACTCTTCTCTCAGTCCACACACGAACAAAAGACACTTCAGCTCTTCCTCCGACATCCCGTTTATTTCGGACTCGATAACGGCCTTATTCACTCGACACGAATACATCACGAATTCCTCTTCCGGCTGCTTTTGCAAATTTAGACAACGAAAACATTTTTCGATCCTTGAAGTTGGGGAGCCGAACAATTTTTTCAATTTTTCCACAGTTGTTGCAAAATTGAATTCATTTGATTTCGCCGGCAATATATGACTTACGTACTTCTCGTGCTCGGCCAGTCCCAACTTTCTAAGCAATAATCTGACACGAGCGGCGTCATCCAACCGCTCCGTGTCCTTCTCGAACAAGTCTTCGTACCTACTGTACCATCCAGCAAAGGTCACGCGATCTTCTCGATCGTACTGGAACTCTTTTATATTGCTCGCTAAGGACTCTATGGTTCTCGCTGTATCTGGTTCTTTTGCACTTAGCACCGAAAAGAGTTTTGTGACTAGTTCTTCCTGCTGGGTCAGGAATGCCTGTTGTTGTTGCTGCATTGCTTCCCGCTGTTGTTTAAAAATTTCCTGAATCCAGTTGGATTCCGTATCAGCGTGCCGGTGTGATCCATTATCCTCGCGCGATGGCTGCTGCTCCCGATGCGCCTCCATTGTACTTTTTTCATGCGCGACCGTTGACCTCTTTGCTTTTAACCACGTTCCGCGCCTTTTTTACACTCGCCGCTTACAATCGCCTTTTTACCTCGTCGCCACTTTTGTATCTTATAAAATGTACATAACTTTATTCTAACACTTTAAAATACATATTAAAATCAGGCGGACGGACGAACGATGACGGTGCGTCCGCTCCTTACGAGATGCCGATGGGAAGAGCCCGATCTCTCATCCCACGTACCGCATGGCTCTTCACCACTGACAGCCTCCTGTCAGTGGAAGAAACAATCCGATCCATCGCTCTCGACTAGCCGATGGGTTGATACGGTGCGGCTCCTAACAGTTTGCACGACCATAAACGGAAGAAATTCCTAGGAGGAGAAAAACGATACAAAATCCCATATCTACTTGAACTGGTGATAGTTAAAGCAGTGCATTGTGCAAAAACAAGGCCAAAAACATGGAATTAACAACACCATGTTAAATAACTGCTGTTCCGAAGTGCACCAAACGTGACGTCATGCAATGTTTACATTGGATGTATGAATGAAATGAACATCTGTCTTACAAATTGTTTATGTTCATCCAGAAAGGGTGGGGGGGGAGTTTAAATCATCGTAAAATAAAATAAACATAATCTATTCACATCGTTAACATCGTTCCAAACTGACCAACTTTTTCATTCTTTAGTGATGATCATGGCTTCAGCCCGTTGCATTGGTGTGCCAAAGAAGGACATACGAAGCTGGTTGAAATGTTGCTGCATCGTGGTGCACGTGTCAATGCAACGAACATGGGGGACGATATACCGCTGCACTTGGCGGCTGCTCACGGACATCTGGACATCGTGCAGATGGTAAGCGAAACCGATTAACACCAATAAGTGTTTGAAAAGTAACCCGTGGTAATTGTATCCTCAGCTCATTCGTCACCGCTCGGATGTGAATGCCGCGAACGAACATGGAAACACGCCGTTGCATTATGCATGCTTTTGGGGCTATCAGGCCATCGCGGAGGAACTGGTCAATAATGGTGCCTTGATTTCGTTGGCAAACAAGGATGGCGATACGCCGCTGGATAAGGCCAAAGCGGTGCTTGGTACACGGTAAGGATAAAAAGCCTTATTCATCAAAAATGTATGTATGAACTAATCCTTTTGCCTTCCAACAGCTTGCACAATCTTGCGGTGGAAAGTGGACAGGAGCTTAAGAAAATCAGCTTCAAGGATCAGAGCTGGTCCGGAATGAAGACACGTTCGCGTGATGCTACGCTGTCGCGCTTCAAAGGTATCAACATCCAGGAGCTGACGCTGCACAACAAGGTAGCAATAACGCCCGGTGGCGAGACCTGGCGAGGCCGTTGGCAAAATAACGAAATCATCGCGAAGATACTGAACATTCGCGAGTGTACCGCGCGTGTGGCTCGGGATTTTAACGAAGAGTTTCCGAAACTGCGCATCTTTTCCCATCCGAACATTCTACCCGTGCTGGGCGCTTGCAATGCACCTTCGAACCTGATCGTCATCAGCCAGTATATGCCACGAGGTTCGCTGTACGATCTACTGCACGGGACGGCGGGAATTGTGGTCGATACAGCCCAGGCCGTTCGCTTCGCACTGGACATTGCCCGCGGTATGGCGTACTTACACTCTCTCGAACGGATCATCCCGGAGTATCACTTGAGCAGTTTCCACGTGATGGTGAGCTAGAAAACAGCTTTTCCTCGTCTTCTATTAGTAGTAACTTCCTACTGTTTGCAGATTGACGACGATTTGACGGCCCGCATCAACATGGCGGACGCTAAGTTCTCCTTCCAGGAGCGTGGACGAGTGTATCAGCCGGCCTGGATGAGCCCGGAGACGTTGCTGAAGAAGCGAAGCGATCGCAACTGGGAAGCCTGCGATATGTGGAGCTTCGCCATTTGCATCTGGGAGCTGGCAACGCGCGAGGTCCCGTTCGCCGACCTCACACCGATGGAGGCGGGCATGCGTATTGCGCTGGAGGGTCTTCGGGTTACGATCCCACCGGGCACGTCGCCTCATCTATCGAAGCTTATCAAAATTTGCATGAACGAAGATCCTGGCAAACGCCCGACGTTCGATATGATCATCCCGATCTTGGACAAGATGAAACGCTAATACCGTGCCTATCCTCGATTGCCAATGAATGCCTCGTTCCGATCAGTGCCTTACAGGAAGCGATAGAACAGAAACGGCTTCCGAAAATTATTTATTTCTATACTGACCACTTTCCGTGCATGCAATATGCGACCAACACATAAGTACTAAACCCACTGGTATCTATCGGCCAATTTGTGTTTTTTTTAACTGTTTGTGTCGTTTCGTTTTCAATGTTAACTACCTTTTTTACTAGTGGTAGTGTCCGTGGAAAAGTATTACATTAAACAATTGACAAAACCGATAAACACTTAGTTGCGGAGAGTATTTGCAACAGAGTGTTTTCATTGATACTAGCAGAATATTTTCAAACCATATTGTCCTGTTTATTTTAAATCCAGTCTTTTTTGTCGACGCGTTAAAACTCTCACACTAAAACCGTAACTGTCTGTTGTAGTTATTTAGTTAATGTATTCGAATAATACAATCAATCTGATTAACGAACTATCGGTTTGGGGTTTTTTTTAAATGATTGTAGTCCGAAATATATTTGTTTTTTATTTCTATTTTCATGGCGCGGGTCGTACTGTAAGTCCAAAATAATAGTGACTGTATTTTTCTTTCCCAAACAGTCCCTATTTTCTCACTCATTCTCTCTCTCTCTCCATCCCAATACGGGCACCAAAGTAAGGCAGTGTGTCCATGACCTGCAGTAACATTTCGCTGTGCACTTCCTGCTAGGTGCACCGAACTGCAGTCAACTCACGCCGCGTTGTTGATCCTTCCTTCTCTGTCGCGTTCTGTTTCCGTTTCATTACGCTTCGATTTCTCACCGCTTTCACTGCGTGCCCGTTCGTGAGCTAAAGGAGCGAGGATCCAACCAGGATACATGTATTGCAATGTTACGAGATGGAGCACCGAGGTGAAGAGAAATCAAATAAGGACGAACATCTGCTGTCGCTGGTACGGAAGGGAAGCAAAACAAAACACGTACACGGGTTGGGGTTGCATTGGTGTGCAGCGAGAGAGAAATTGAAAACGAGCATCGTGCCATTTCGATGCACTTCCTTTTGGGGCCTCGCCTGGGCGAAAGAGGTGCAGCAGCCCAAAAGGCCCGGAGAGATGCGCCGTGAAACGCACGGGGAGAACGGGAAATTCGTACTCGGCCTGCTAGGATGCACGCCACGCTCACTTCGATGCGGAAAGGGAATAGCATAGGCACAACAAGTTCACAGTTCACACGAGGCGCTCGCGTGCAGAAGGTGCAACCTGGCGGTCTTTACCTCGCCGGTAAGCCTTTTTTAGCACGCACCTCTGCGCGAGTATGTGTGTTGTGGGAAAAGGGGGGACTCTTCGGCTTTTTCGTGGTGTTAGTGTGTGTGTGTGTGTGTGTTTCGAGGTGCTGTGGCGTCGCGGAAAAGGATGTCAAGTGATGGCCAGCTCAGTAAGCAGTCCTGGCCGAGCAGAGGCGATGCTCGCGAACTACCGTGTTCTGTTGCACCCGGAGC